>CM061526.1:70372039-70927039 GCA_030068015.2 Neoceratitis asiatica
GGTACTCTCTAAACGTGATCTATCCCGTGCTGGCGATTTATTCTCGGTGCCAGATTCGGAAATCGTCAACGATATCAGCGAAGTGGTAAGTTGTGTGTGTTAATATTTTTCGCTGATTGTTAATTTTCACTTTTCCTTATGTCTCAGCTGTCCGACATTAGTCCGATCATTTCACTTCCGGACTATCTCAAGAATAATAATGATCAATCGGTGGTGGAAATTTGCGTTACGCGCGTGCTCTCTTGTATACGTGAGACGAAGACTGCTGAACGATATTGTGCCGCTTTAGTCGATTTATTAAAGACATGCTTATTATGGAACCTCCAACCGGCTGGATCGGCAAAAGAGGATCCGCCACATGCGAAAATTGCTGCTGATATAATTTCTAGTATATTTTTGGTAAGTATAAGTAAATAAATTTTTAGCTGAAAACTCAATCTGAAACGATACTATCACTGAGGCTGCTTAATAGAAGTAAAAGTTACATATTGTAAATAATCAAAGTAACATCAATTAGGTAGATAGGCAAGTCCGATGAATTTTAGTACCTCAAACAGAATTAAGCGCTGGATACACCATTTTCATCATAAGATCTTAATCCCTGCTATCACATTTCAAACCATTTATATTCGTTATACTTCGTGGACAGCCATTCAAGGTTTGGTACCTGATGGATTCCCAATGTTATCTGAGTATTTGTGAGAAAACTTCACTCACAGAGAAATATAAATAACCGTTTCTCTACTCACTTCCAATGCACAGCTGCGCGTTATTGTGGTGTTCACCTCTTCTACAAAATGTCTCCCTTTATGTCTGGAGGGTATCCTCACCTACTAAAATCTAATCTTGGGAGAATATATGTTTTTTGATTTACTTAAAGCTATTGTGAATTGGTTTAATATATTGCTATGCCCAAATCGTGTTTGGTTCCATCTTAGCATCTTATCGATCTACTTGTATAGGCAGTTGATATGTTAAAATTGTTCTAATTTTTTAGAAATCTTTCAAGGTTGGAGAGTTTACCTTGAAAGCCAGTCTTATCAATCCCATGTTTAGAAACTTGAATAAAAACAACTTCCTTGTTTATATCTTTTAGGTTAGATTAGATCAAACTGCCTGGCTGTTATGCCTTACATAGACCTGCTGGTCCTTCGTAGTGACTGGTGGGGGTTTAATTTAATAGAGCTAAATTGGTCATAGTCCCGGCCGCGATAGCCGAGTGGTTAACATTGCGTACGGCCATTCGGAAGGCCTGATTTCGAGCTCAGGTTCGACCAACATCCAAAATTATAGAAAATAAATTTTTATAATTGCATTCGCCCCTCGGCAGGGAATGTCAAGCCCTCCAAGTGTATTTCTGACATGAAATAAAAGCTCCTCATAAAAATCCATCGGCCATTCGGAGACGGCTTAGAATAAACTGTAGGTCCCTCCAATTTGTTGGTAAAAAAATCAAGACGCAGAACCACAAATTGGAGGAGGATCTCGGCCAAAAATCGCTTCAGCGGTTACAAAGCCAAGTATAAGAGAGCTTTGATTTTGGCACTTCCTAATGTCCTTAGATCTACTCAGCTCCTAGATATCTAAGACGATTTCTAGATAAGCCGAACAGAATAATAGAGAGTGTTCCAGCTTCCTATATATGTCTTTACGATCAATACTCATTAGCTTTTTTATCCTTATGAATTTGTTTAAGGATTTTTTTTAATACAAACAAAAGGACCTGAATTATTGCTTTGTTGTTATTCTCAATTGGCTGCTAAAATTACTGCTCTGGATGCGGTTGTTTTACTCTAAAGTCATATTTTAAATACACTTAATTTGAACGATATCTAAAGCGCAACTCCATGCTAATGTAGCTTCTTCTGATCCGTATACCATAATATCACGCTAACCATTGCAGACACCTAGTGAAGTAACGTCTTCCCAACTTGTTTCTTCCAACGGCGTGGAGGTCTTCTTTTTCTTCTATTTCCGATGCTATTACTGCATCGAATACCTTCAGTGCTGGAATTTTTTCATCTATCCGGACAACTGATCTAGCCAGTGTAGCCACTATCTCTTGTTTCGCTGAATTACGTAAATATCGTCGTATTCTCGTACAACTCATTGATGCATCGTCTGTGATATTCGCCATTGCCCACAGGCAGAGCACCCACCAGTACACGGCCGTCCACGCTTCTACACCATGAAGGAAGTGATGGGCAACTTGTAGTGTGTGGTCTTTGTTTCTCAAAAAAGGACATTACTTTTCAATTGTCTACCCAATCCGAAGTAGCACCTGTTGGCAAGTGAGTGATTCTGCATTGGATTTCCAAGTTGACACCCACGCGGAGAGGGTCTGATCAATCGGTTGATGGTGGGTTTCAGTCTTTCACACAAAATGCCAGTCAGGAACTTATATGATGCATTAAGAAGTTCATGTAATGTGCTCAACAGAGCACGGCCAGATTCCACTCCTCGGACGTGCTTTAGTGTGACCATATTCTACAAAAAAAGGAATGCATGTATGTACTCAGTTCTTCGTCGCCATGTGAGAATAGCTCAACCTAATGCCCTGCTAGCTCCCGACGCATTGTTATTCATCAAACAGTAACCGCTATCCGAACTTTGGCTCCACCATGTCCACCACTACAGCTAAGCAGGCTAGATATGCCTTTCCTCCATAAACTCAATATACTCTGAACATCTGTTACCGGATACCCTCTCTCGATCCTTTGGAGAAGGTAAAAACTCATCATTATGCTTCTAATGCTCACTTATCTAGAGCTCAGGGAAGGAATACAACTCGCTCTCATATTATTCTTCTCTAGACTTTACCCAGCCGAAACCCCCCTTTGAATCCATACGAAATAAATTACTTACTTAATTTGTACATATTCTTTATCCTTTGTATTATTAATCCTTCCCTTCGTCACATTGCAGAACTACGATAAAAAGGAGCTGATGAAAATTTCATTACCCGTTGCGGTACAATTTCTGCCAAAAGGCAATCGGGAACTATCGCGAAACTTGGCAAGTTACCTTTCCCTGGCAGCCATCGAATACGCGTACTTATTGAGTCCACATGTGTCTTCAATAATGGACTCCATAATGGGTGGTAAATATATTTTATTATTTTTTTTTTAGTTTACACCATTCTATTTCACAATTTTCTCTCAGGCAATTTCGGTTTATTGCGTGTGCTCTCTCAAATTTACGAAGTATCGCCAGACGAAGTGTCACCGCACGCACCGATACTGGTCGCGTTGTTGCCACAATGTGACTCACAGGAGAAATTAGCGGTGCTACAATTATATCTGCTCATAGCGCAAAAGACACCTTTGGTGAGTGGGGGAAAGTGTGAATATTTAGTAAATTCTTTACACCCAAATTTATTAATAAAAATAATATTATCTCTGTACGACATACATATACAGGTATTGGAGAGTTGTGTGCCACGTCTTTGTGAATTGTTGTACGACAATGAAACTGCCACAATAACAATGCAGATTTTGCTGAAAATCTCCGAGCAGCGTCCACTATTGATAGTTGAGCATTGCGATAAAATCAAAGCGGCCAGCAAAGCCAATCCGAATACAATTTCTTTGGCCGCGCAAATACTCACCTCAGCTGGACGTACAAACAAAGTAAGTTGGATGATGAAAAGTAAAGTTCAATATCGAATTAATGATTATTATTATTTTTTTTTTAATTTTAAAACCTGCAAGGTGCACGCTCAATATGCACTGGATTTTGTATTGGAACACTTGCCACATGCAGATCGCACATCACAGACGAATTTACTACAAGAAGCCACTAAACTATGCTCATCATTTCCCGTATTGTTCACCGATAAGGTGCTTGCGTGTGTACGACAGAAGAATGCACTGAGGTAATTTTAATATACAGAATTGGGTATTAACACCTACCTCATTCATAATGCATTCCTTGCAGTCAACAAAAACTTTCTACATCCGACATCAACATTGATGTGAGCAATAAGACTTCCGGAGGCGTAACGATTGTGAATTTAAACAGCTCAACTGATCCACCGCCACCTACCCCAACAGCCGCTGCTGCTGTGGTCGCCACAGTGCTCAATACCGCAGCAATCGCCAATAATAATAATAATTTGCCCAACACCTCAGCCACATCGATACCAATCACTGCCGACCCAGTAGCATGTCCAGCAACCGTTTCGGTGGCCGCAGCCACAGCCACCACAGGTCGAATACATAAGAACAAAAACAAAAGTCGCAGCAGTCCGAGCAGCCCTAAGGATGGCAGTCGGAAGGCATTACTTAGCGGTAATCCGAAAATTTGTAAGTTCCGGTGAAATTTACGATTTATTTTATTAATAACTTTTCGTCTCCTTATAGCAACAGCACAACCCGCTGTTGTCAGCACAAACACCACGGTTATACATCATAGTAATAATACAGCGATAACTGGTGGTGCTGGTGGTGGTGGAGCGCCTACGCTTGTGCCACCCACACCACCACATGCCGGCTATACGCGACGCGTTAAACTCGGCGATTCACGTAGTACGGGACGACTGCATCCTACCGGCAATACACATCGCAGCATGACACGTCTTAATGTTGCTGGTGGTTCGGTTGGTGGTCTGCATAAGAGCATGACACGTCTCAGTTCGTCGCAGCACATCAATCAGAATGGTGGTTCGAGTTCAAATAATGCCAACAACTCACAATCGAGCGGGAATGTGGTTGTGCAAACGGGCACAGGTGCCAGTACAACAACAGTGGGAGCAGGAGCTATGCCAAAAACGCCAACCACTCCAAGCAGTCCGGGTTATGTAACACCAGTACCACCGCTAAGCAACAATGTCATCATTACGGGTCATAATAAATGGGGTATTCCCTCGACACAGGTCACTTCCGGTGGTGTAACAGTGACAACATCGCCCACCAAAGTGAGACCTCATTCACAAGGCCCCACCACATTGTTGAACTCGAGCACAGCGCTGCAGAAATACAGCACTGATGCTATAAATCAGTCAATTGGTGAGTGAAAAGATGATTTTTTATGTTTTTATTAAGGATGGTCCTATTTCCAATTGGACCGAATTAGATTACTTGAGCTTTTAACTCGCTTCCGAACGGCTATTAGGTTTTACTTCATATTAAAAATTGACCAACTGCCGAGGGAAATAATTTTTCGCATGTAGGACTCTCTGAAAGGGATCCCTGTCATGACTGCATGCTGTCCAATGAGGCAATGTTCCGTCAAGAACCCAATTACCTTTAAAATGATTTATTCTTTCATAGAATATATGTACATAAGCCATTCAAACTCCTCCCGTCCTTTTTCGGCCAAGTTGGCCTCGACTTGTCATATTTGGTTTCACCTGAAAGCGGACTGTCTGTGAAATTATTCTTTTAATATCATCTGTATGTGACTGGAGGCATAACGTGACCAGGGATCCAAACGCGAGGTGGTCTGTTCTCCTGTATAGTACACGATTCTAGGATTTATACTGATGGAACCCAGAGATTTAATTACTGCCTGGCTATCCCTGAAAATGACGAAGTCTCTATCTGAGTATTCACTTCTAATGTTTTTAACAGCTTCCATGAGAGCAGAGATTTCAGACGGGAGCAGCCAATGAGGTCTTTGCTTATTTTCTTCAAACCATGAATTGGTTGGAGTATTGATCTAACCATCGGAGTATACGATTATCCAGTGGCTGGTTTTGAGACTTAAGAACCAGTTTTTGCCGATTGCTCGTTTACTAGCGAGAGGCTGGCGAAGTCCTTCATACATCTCTGGGTTATATGTGCAGCTCAGTTTCCTGCCCATAATGACTTATAACAATCTTCACTTTAGTTCCCAGACTTCCGGAGGTGAACTCCGTTTAGAACTGATGGATCAACGGCGGGACTTTGAGTTTCTTACTGAAACCGACAAGAGTTTATCAGAGTTAACACAAAGTTCAAACTGACAACGATACTTTACTTTAAAGTATTCGCAGCATTAGATCACATAGTGCTCTTTTCCATATGATATGAATATGTCGTCGACGTATGCCATAGCCAAGCAAGAAGTAAAGGGTGTTTTTATAGAGGTATAGAACTTTAGGCTGCAATAAAACAACGATGGATTATTCGATTGACATGAATTTTATTTATCCGAAAGATAATCTTGTGGCATTACATTTTAAATATGATTTCTGGCATATGACCGCCACGGCTGGCGCGGATGTAGTCCAATCTGGACGTCCAATTTTTGATGACTTTCCAACGTATATCGGCAATAACACGGCGAATGTTGTCTTCCAAATGGTCAAGCGTTTGTGGCTTATCCGCATAGACCAATGACTTTACATAGCCCCACAGAAAGTAGTCTAGCGGTGTTAAATCACAAGATCTTGTAGGCCAATTCACAGGTCCAAAACGTGAAATATACGGTCACCAAACGTGTCTTTCAATAAATCTATTGTGGCACGAGCTGTGTGACATGTTGCGCCGTCTTGTTGAAACCACATCTCCTGGACATCATGGTTATTCAATTCAGGAATGAAAAGGTTAGTAATCATGGCTCTATACCGATCACCATTGACTGTAACGTTCTGGCCACCACCGTTTTTGAAAAAGGACGGACCAATGATTCCACCAGCCCATAAAGCCCACCAAACAGCCAGTTTTTCTGGATGTAACGGTGTTTCAACATACACTTGAGGATTACCTTCACTCCAAATGCGGCAGTTTTGTTTGTTGACGTAGCCATTCAACCAGAAGTGCGCTTCATCGCTAAAAAAAAAAAAACATTATTTTCGAAATAAAATTGCACTATTTGCAAGCGTTGTTCAGGCGTGAGTCTATTCATGATGAATTGCCAAACCAAACTGAGAATAAATCACTTAACAGCTGTTAAATCGGTCGCCATCTTGAAAAGTAATGCCAACTTAAAGTTCTATACCTCTATAAAAAACACCCTTTAGATTTGCTTGTGCACCCTGCTTGGTACAGTAAAACTCACGATAAATGCCTTATAATTCTATAAATATTCGACTCAAATTCACAATTATTCAAAAATAGGGCATCTTTTGTACGGAAGGGAGGTATATTTCTGCGCTTTCGTCATAAGTTTTTGGTCGCCATTAAAAGTATTAGCCTACTAAGTTTGGCTGAGTTCTTCTGATTAATGCCGATGTTTCGATCTGAAGTCGACGATTGAAAGTACTAAGTATATTAATAAGTATGAAAAACGTAATTGTATCCATATTCAATTTCGAGTTCATACTTGACAATGGCAAATATTTGTCTCAAATTATATCCAAATGGTTTCTAGTATACTTTTCGACCAAAATGTTGGTGGTATCACGACCACTTGAAATTCTTTTCCTGTTCCTCAGTAAATATGTATTTAGTTATTGAATTATAGCAGTTTTGGGTTATATATATAAGCGCTGAAAATTTTTTCGAAATGTTGTGCGTCTTGATGGAGAGACACATAGTTTATACTAAGCATCATCCGAACGACCGATGGATAGAGAGGCGACCGCAATTAGAAAAATAAACTTAACTTTTTATTTAAATTATTTTTTTATAATTTTTGACGTTGATTGGAACAGAACTACAACCCTAGCGTTCCGAATGTTAGTCCGCACTTGAAATAACCGCTATATAGTCCATATGAGAAATCGGCGCGACGCAATATCGTCCGTACTTGTGACCCAAGGAATGTGTGGAGAAAGTTTCATAAAAAACATTACAATCCTTACATGAGTTTCGATCGAATATTTTATACTCCCTATACATAGTTAGTACAACCGAATATGACAATAGAATGCCTACTAGTATATATCTATATATATATATATATATATATATTCTTTTTTTTTCTAACTTTTCTTACTCAATCCTTTCATCTTTCGTACTCCAGGTTCAATTTCCATACCACAAAATCCGGTTTCAGTTCATCACGCATCGCCAGCACTGCCACAACAGAATAACGGTAACCAGAAGTCGGTGATGAAATTGCCTGTGAATGGAAACGTATGTGATAAATGCAAATAATCTTTTATAAAGGGTGATCCAAATAGAGGTACTTTTTTCAATAGCCTTTTTTTTTGACAGATCACGCCTAAGTCGTGTCAAGCTCTCATGTTATTTTTGTTCAGTATTGTTGGGCATTTCATCATGGAAAGACTTACGCCTGAACCACGTTTACAAATCATTCGACTTTATTACGAAAAGAATGTGTTTCGCGCGCTTCGCTCAACTTATGATCAACAAAATCGGCCTACTGAGCGTACTATTATCAACACCATCACTTATCTTGAGACCCAGCATTTTATTGGATAATATTTGACCGAATAGACCACGTCCAGCAAGCAGTGAAGAAAATAAAGCAGCCGTAGCTGAGAGTGTACCGAAGAAGACCGTGGGGAGTCGATTCGACGACGTTCGCAGCAAGTTTCAAAAAGATCTGACGTTTTCGAGCCAAAATTTTTGCGGCAGTGAGGCCCATTTATGGCTCAATACGTATTTAAACAAGCAAATTGCCGCATTTGGGACAATGTGCAACCTGAAGAGATTCAAAAGCTACCATTTCATTCAGAAAAAACAACGGTTTGGTATGGTTTGTGGGCCACTGGAATTAAATGTAAATATTTCTTCAAAATTGATGCCGGTGAGAACGTAACCGTCAATGGCGACTGTTATCGCGCCATGATAACCGACTATTTGATGCCTGAAATTGATGCTCGTGATCTCTGCGACATTTGGTTTCAACATGTCGGAGCCACTTCCCATACATCGCATCAATCAATGAAATTATTGAGAGAATACTTCGGTGAGCAGATAATTTTACGTTTGGGCCGGCCGATTGGCCACCAAGATCGTGTGATATCATACCGTTGGACTTTTCCTAAGGCGGTATGTAAAGTTTAAAGTCGATGCGGACAATCCCGCTTTGATTCAGGCCTTGGAGCAAAACATCATGCGTGTCAGTCAAAATGCTCGAACGAGTTATCGAAAATTGGACTCAACGGATGGACCATCTTAGACGTAACCGCGGCCAACATTTGAAAGAGATAATCTTCAAAAAATAAATGCCAAAGAATGTTCTTTCGAATGATAATAAACATTCCCCATTAAATTTGAATTTTCTTTAATTTGAATTTTCTTTTAAAAAGTAGGAAACCTCAAAATGGATCACCCGTTATAATTTTACGCCATTTCGTATGTGTAACATCTCACTCTTAAAAATTTACGCATACGCACCCGGCAGCATTGAAATTAATAATATTTACTAATGATAAATAAATATTTTCATTCATAGAGCACCCACGAAGTGATCGTCTCCGGCCCAACAACAAATATGACGCCCCGTCGTAACAACAACAATACCAGTCGCACACTACTCAACGCGAATAACAGTTGCATTTTAGATCAGCGAATGAGCACATTCGAACCCTATCAGATCATGCGCGATCCGGTACAGCAATTTTGTGAGAAACATTTCGGTTCAATTAAATCGTATATGGATGAGGTCTCACAGTCACTTCCGCCACCAACGCGTTGTAGTATTGAAGGTGAGATTTCCAAAAAAAAAAATTATCTGTGATTGAAAAGAAAATTACCACAAATGATTTATTAAAATAAAGTGCGTGGAATTACTATTAAATGGGTCTTTATTTTGGTAATATCTAAAAAAAAAAACATTATTTTTTATTTTCTCTTTTAATGAAGCATGCGTTTAATTGATTTTATTTTCGTTATCTTTTCTTCTCATTTCTACAATATTTGTGTTTCTTATGTTTTCTACTCTTACCTGATTTTTTATTTATTTTTAATTTAAAATTATAATTTTACTATTTATTTATTTTAAAATTTTAATTTACTTTATAATTTATTTATGGTCTTAAAATTTCATATTCTTTCATTTTTATGCTCTTGTCTTTTCATTTTTGTCTCCTTCGCCAAAACATATACATCTGTATTGTATATTTTCTATAATTTGCACCGCTGTTATGTCTATCTTACATATATGTCTACTCGTCTCTCGTCTATCGCCCGCCTATCGTCAACTGTACAACTCTATCGCTGTTTATTTTCACTTTCCTCCCACGTCTTTGGTATTTACGTCACAAAGTTTCGAATGAATTTGCAGAGCGTCGCACTAAAAAAGTGGCTAAGCTACATTTTGCCTGCCAAATCCGTGGTCCACACTGTATGTACTCGAAGACCTGCTTTACGATGCGAACGCGTAATCCCAAAACCTGGATACATTTAATGTTTTTGGATTTTCAAGTGCGACATTACGTAAGTAACATATACTTGTACATACATATATAGAATTCCAATATTGCAATAGGAGTATTTGCAGGATTGAAGTTAAACAGTAACAACAACCCGACATAGGGTTGCTTTTTTCTTCTTGCAATCTGCGGGAAATAAATATAGGGTGTTTTTTACAGAGGTATAGAACTTTAAGTTGGCATTACTTTTCAAGATGGCGACCGATTTAACAGCTTTCAAGTGATTTATTCTCAGCTTGGTTTGGCAATTCATCATGAATAGACTCACGCCTGAACAACGCTTGCAAATAGTGGGTATAGGTCTTTCCCTTTCGTAGTAGATTTTTTCCACGTGTTTTGTTCTTGTGCCATTGCACAGACAGTATATTACCAGATAAAACAAAGTCCTTCTCCTCCAATCTTTCAGCAAGATGTTGTCAATGCTGGCATTGTTATTGGTGTTAATGCTGGTTCCTAGATAGACTAATCACTTCAGTGTTACGTATTTCAACAGCAGCATGGCAGCCAAAAGGAGAAGGCGCTGATATTTCGTCTTGCCCTCGCTCACTGCCAGACCCATTCGCAGTTAATGAGGCCGATGATATCAATGTCATTAGCATACCATAACAGTGGTACGCTCTTATACAAAATTTTACCTTCAGCATTATATAAATTTTTCGAGGATACCTGATTCAGATCACTATGTCTTGACCTAGAGACAGCTCCTTTTTGTGCTATCGAAGGCAGCTTTAAGATCTACGAGGAGTTGGTTTGTGTCCTTTTTTGACAATTTTTACACCAAAATTTAAAGTTCCGTGGATTTATCAGGTCTAAAGGTGACGGTGAGCTTCAGGCTTTCAGACAATATGCTCGATAATTCCTTATTTGCGATGTTGAAGGGGCTTATGCCACGATAAGAGCAGACCTCAATGAAGATGCAATGGGGAAGGAACCGTGTTCTGTAAGGGAGTTGTTGCATATGCCTTGTCAGTTCTTCGATGTCATATTTAAAAAGCTCAGTCGGTAAGCAAAGGACGCCCGTCCCTTCGTTTTTCTTCAGGCGAGCAACCTTTATTCGAACTTCCTCATAGCCATAGGAACGTCTATTCCGTCATCATCTGCTGAAAATTCGGGCTGATCACTGCCATTTAACAGGCTGGAGAAATATTACCTTCATAAACTCTGTATACTCTGGATGTCAATCACTAGATTACCCTCTTGATTCCTACAAGAGAATGCTCCGGGCTTAAAATCTTATGTATGTCAACGCGTTTTTGCGTAGAATTTTCGAACATTACCCTTATCGGTCAGCTTCTTTGACTCTTTATTTTCTGCCTGAAAACGCGTCTTGTTTCCCGTTCATCTCCCGCATATTGTAGTTGCGAGGTATGCAGTCATTGTTCTCTCCTTCGCCGTTTAATATTTCTCATTGTACCGTTCCAAAGTTTCCTTACATGATTTTGGAAACATTCTTTTCTGCACAGAGATGCGTACGTATATACGCTGTAAGATTGTAATCCGAGTCGTTGTTAGGTCCTCGGAATATACGTACATCTAAGACAATGGTGAGGTATCTGCTGCGGTTTGTAATGAGTTTAAAATGGCGCCCACAGTTGTCTCTATAAAATTATTGACGAGTGCGCTAAGAGAAAGTTCCGTTTCGACGGTTTTCTCTCAATTTTTACCGCAGAGAAAACATAGAAAACTTTTCTGTTATCGACCTCGGCAAGGTCAATTTTGGTTACTAGTGCTTTTGTTACCGATTCCGATGGGGAAAAACGATCACTGGCCTTTCGGAAAAAAGTTTAGGTAACTCAAGGTCAATAGCATTCAATTAACGCTTATTGTTTTGAGCTTTCAACAAATTACCTACCTACACCATAACCTTTTCAGATTATATTCGATTGATGATTCCAAATGATTTTAAAATTTTAATTTTTTTTTTCGTGCCCAAACAGGTAAAAGAAAAAACCGTGTTGAGCACACGTGAGCCTGGCATCAGTAATTTGAAAAACATTTGGCAAATACTCAAGTGCGAGAATCGCAGCTTCACTGAATTGGTGACCAGCCAGTTCCCTAATTCAAAGGTTCGTAAACTATTATTATATATACTCATACATATCTAGTACATTTAAAAAAAAATTATTTACTTATTTACATATATAAATCTCATCTTTCTCAATACCTTCTAGGACCGCGAAATTCTCGTCAACGAATTGCGACATTCAGGCTTCTTGGACGTATTTGAGGTATCCAAAACGGACACCAGCAATCCGAATTGTAATGAATTGGAGTACCAGTGGGGCTGCCTGCTGTGCAATCATCCAGATAAAGCAGTTGGCTTTCTCAATGGCAGCAATCAACCCATGATCGAGGGTCAGCTGAAGGAGAAGAAAGGCAAATGGCGTCTATTTCGACGTTGGCGCACAAGATATTTCACGCTCTCTGGCGCACATTTATCATGCAAAGGATCGGTGAGTTGAAATTGCTGCAAATGACATGATGTGTTGTTATACAAATTTTGACCTTGACATAATAAATCCTCACAGAGCGGTGGCGAAAGTATTGACGTCAATCAAATACGCTCCGTTAAGGTATCGCGCGGTGCACGCAACATACCTAAAGCATTCGAGATCTTCACCGCCGATCAGACATTAATACTCAAACCCAAGGATGGTAAAAACGCTGAGGAATGGGTGCAGTGCCTAAGCATTGTGGTGGCGCATTCGCAGGCCCGTGATAATCCCACAGCGAAAACAAATAGTCTGCCTGCACGGGGCATGGGCAGCAGCAAGCCATCATTTTAGTGAAGAAATTAATTAAGTGAAACAATATATATATACATATGTTTTATTGTATAGAGATTTTTTTTATATTTTTTTTTTTTAAATACGGTATAAGCTTAAAAAGACATTATCTAAAGAACATGATGACATTATTGGTAAGAAAAACACTTAGGAATTCGGTAAAAGACAAAAGACGCTCAACAAAAGAATTTAAAAACTACGGATGATTCACACGTACATAATTGTCTCCAATAAAAACAAAAATAGATTCAAATTAACCCTTAATTCGATACACAATTACAGTGTATCTATACATAGATACATACATACAAATGACTTATGAGTACTTAATTTTTGAATAATTTTACCGTAATTACATATAGTTCTCTTGTTTGTTTTAAATTATATTCTACATATCAATTTTGTAGATTACCAAAATATTTATTATAAAATAATCAATCGAATAAATGCTGATATACAATATTTTTATACAAAAAATGCGCAAATGTAAATGTGTTTGTGTGTTTCTTTCTTTTTTTAATAAATGCTTTAACCGAAGAGGATGTGGTCCACGCAAGTGAGCAAAACTGCCATTAGTCAGGGAGTGGCCAAAAACATTTCTTTTGCATATACATAGTTCCAGCAGCTCACAACCTCCATCCATACCCTCTGGGTAGCCTCCAAAACATTCGTCCCCTCGGCAGGGAATATAAATCTCTACGAGTGTATTTCTGACTTGAAATAAAAGCTCCTCATAAAAATTTATCGGGCATTCGGAAGCGGCTGAGAATAAACTGTTCTATTTGTTAGAAAACATCAAGCCATACACAAATTGAAGGAGGAGCTCGGCCGAAAATCGCTTCACCAGCGGTTACAAATGCGTCAATGTCATGTTATTTTTGTTCTGTATTTATTTGGTATTTTATCATGGAAAGACTTACGCCTGGACAACTTTTACAAATCATTCGACTTTATTACGAAAATTCACGTTTTGTAAAGAATGTGTTTCGTGCGCTTCGCTCAACTTATGGTCAACATAATCGGCCTGCTTGGTGTCCTATTCGCAGCACCATCAACCATCTCGGGACCCAGCATTCATTATTTGATAATATTCGACCGAATAGACCACATCCAGCACCCAGTGAAGAAAATATAGCGGCCGTAGCTGAGAGTGTACACGAAAACCGTCGAGAGTCGATTCGGCGGCATACACAACAACTCGGACTGGCGTATGGAACGACTTGGTGCATTTTACGTCGAGATCTTAAATTGAAAGCGTACAAAATACAGCTTGTGCAAGAACTGAAGCCGCTCGACCTTCCCAAGCGACATCGGTTCGCTCTATGGACTCTTCAAAAGTTCCAAGCAGATTCGACGTTTTCGAGCCATATTTCGTTCAGCGATGAGGCCCATTTCTGGCTCAATTGGCTGAAGAGATTAAAGAGTTGCCTTTTCATCTAGAAAAAACAACGGGTTGGTGTGGTTTGTGGGCCGATGGAATCATCGGTCCATATTTCTTCAAAAATTATGAAGATGAGAACGTAACCGTCAATGGCGACCGTTATCGCGCCATTATAAGCCATTATAACCGACAATTTGATGTCAGAAATTGAAACTCGTGATCTCCGCAAAATTTGGTTTCAACAAGATGGCGCCACTTCCCACACATCGCATCAATCAATGGATTTATTGAGAGAACACTTCGGTGAGCAGATAATTTCATGTTTGGGACCAGTCTATTGGCCACCAAGATCGTGTGATACCACACCGTTACACTTTTTCCTGTGGCGATATGTAAAGTCTAAAATCTATGCGGACAATCCCGCTTCGACTCATGCCTTGGAGCAAAACATCACGCGTGCAATTTGCCAGTTACCAGTCGATATGCTCGAACGAGTCATCGAAAATTGGACACAACGGATGGACCATCTGAGACGTAGTCGCGGCCAATATTTGAAAGAGATAATCTTCAAAAAATAATAGCCAAAAAATGTTCTTTCGAATGATAACAAACATTCGCCATTAAATTTGAATTTTATGTGTTTTTTTTTGTCTAAAGTTGGGAACCTCGAATGGATCACCCTTTATATATATCTGGAATATCCATATAAAGGAGCCTAGAAACTTCAGCCCGAGTTCTGGAATTTAGTCCTGTGGATGAACGCCTTGGCACAGTCCGCAACAAAGCGGAGTTCTATATTGTATATTGAAGAGAAAAATTATTTTCAAGAGAGTGATTATTACTCAGCAAGAGTATTTTGTTTATGCTTAAATAATGAAATAAAAATATAAGCGACCATCACAGCAGGAAAAAGGAAAAGACCTTAAATTTCTAAGTAAGAGATCACTCTTTGTACAGATGTCAGCTACAGCTCACCTGGAACAGAAATATGGGAAACTATCACTGCCTGCAAGTCACCGATTGATATATATTATATACTAGCAATACAAAGTGGTAATAAGACTGTTATTATTCTACAAAGTCAACGCGTGGCACTAGAAGAAGCTACTTTGGAGGAGCAAGCTGAACAAAGCTCAGTTTTGGAACAAAGATCCGTAGTTATCACCACTGACGGCAAAACTCGACGGCAAGTTGGACTGCGGAGTTCACTCAGAACCTGCCGCAACTGGCATGAGCAAGAGACTTCCTGAAAAAAGTAAGGTCTTTCAAGCAGAACTAATTGAGTGAGGTGAGGTGAGTTACCACCTTTTTCTTTGAATTAAACTTAATTTTTCTCATTTCGGTCGCCCTTCGACAAATCCATAAACCGTTCGGAGGTGACTTAAAAAAAACTGTAGGTCCCTCAACTTCTTGGAAATACTTAAAGACGCACGCGTTACAAAGCGCCAATCACATATATACCACCCTTCTGAAATATATACCCGTTTATGTGAAAATTATAAAGGCGCTGAAAAGAATTATAAAAAACTCAAAAATTTTCTATAGTTCATGCGTCTGGAAATTTTTATCAAAATGATCATTAATTTTTTAACAACCCATGCCGCACAATGGGTACATTAACTGACTATAAAAATGAGCATAACATACGTACATACATGCATACATCCTTCTATATATAATTTGTTATCTCAAACTTTGGACTTTTTTTGATAAGAAGAATTTAAAAAATCGAAGTAAAAGTTATGACGGATATCAGACAGTGCTGCTTTCCTTCATACCCCTCAACACTTTTATTTCAAATCTGTTTTTCATTTTGCGGTCTAACCGTTTAACATACATATGCTCACAAAAAAAAGGTTTTCAAGAGAAAAACAATATTCCTAAGCTGTGAACTGTGGCTTTGGGGCTCAAGTTGTTGACTTTTGCCAATCCGGCATGATAAATAGTTTTCGAATTTGGAGATCGATATGGGATATTAATTTGAGTTCAATCGATCAACCTAAGAATGTATACTTCAGAACGTTCCGTGAGAAAAAAATAAAAACCCAATGCAACAGTATTACATAGTATACTCCAGCACATTTTAATTCTTTTTCCATCCAGCAAGTAATACCATACACAGAGTACCCAAAATAAACCCTGCAGCCGGTATACATACCAGCATTCTATATTTTGCATCGGTAAGATCACTGCCCGGCCTCTTCGACGCCCAATTCTTACTACGCTCCACAGCACGTTTCCACTTTTCATAACGCATTGTGTGGGACTTATCGGTGCTGGTTGGCAAAAATAAATCTCGTTCCAAGTTATCCTCATATGACCGATTCAAATCTAAGCTAAACAAATCGACGCCATCTGCATGCGCCGCACATAATGCTGCACCCAATGTACAGGTATCCAACTGAACGCGATATACAGCCAATCCCGACGTATCGGCCTGCAGCTGCATTAACATATCACTTTTGGAGAACAAACCATCAACATAGATTTTATTTATCTGCGTACCACTAGCCTCATACATGCATTCGACAATATCACGTGTCTGAAAGCAGATCGCTTCCAAAGCAGCCCGTATAATATGATGCTTTCTTGTGAATTGTGTTAAACCGATAATTAAACCGCGAGCTCTATCCGACCAATGCGGTGCATAGAGACCAGTAAAGGCAGGCACAAAGTACACATCACCAGTTGTGTCAACGGTCGCGGCATAGGTATGTGCTTCTTCTATGCTATTTATAAAACGCAATTGTTTCTGTAGCCAGAGGAGACAAGAACCGCCAACTGGCACCGAGCCCTCCAACGCATATATAGCTCTTTTTGTGGGGCCAAATTTGTAGGCAACCGTTGTTATGAGGCCACGATCTGTAACAACACAACGTTCGCCCGTATTACAGATCAGAAACAGGCCATAACGATAACTGTTTTTCGCTTGCCCTGGACGCACACAATACTGACCGAGCAGTGATGCCTGATGATCGCCTATAATACCAGTTATCATTTTGCCAAACAAACCACTACAACGCTGATTCTTAATACGTCCAAATATTTCAGATGAACTGCGTATCTCGGGTAACATTCTATGATCCACACGAAAGACATGCAGCATGAGTGGATCCCATTGCAATGTATTGATATTCATCAGAAAAGTACGCGACGCATTTGTCACATCAGTCACATGCGATTCACCTGAAAAGTTGTGGGAGTAAAACTGATTTGTCCAAATGCTCATGAAATGGCGACGTCTTACCATTTGTTAGATTCCACACGACCCACGAGTCTATTGTGCCAAATTTACAATGTCCTTCGAGACACGCGGTACGCACTTGTGGCACATAATTCTTCAGCCAACGTATTTTTAGGGCGGAAAAATATGGTGATATGGGTAAGCCCGTTGTGAACTTGAAATGATTTATACTATGAGAATCTACCTCCGCAATAAGGCGATCCGCTATTTGATCGGTGCGAATGTCCTTCCACATAATTGCATTATAAAATGGTTTTCCTGTTCGTGGATCCCATAATACCGTGGTCTCACGCTGATTTGTAATGCTTATGGCTACAATGTGGTTGAAGGAATATCCTTTCTTCGGCAACGAAACATTTACCTCATCACAGCATCTATAAATGGCTGTTAGAATTTCCATTGGATCCTGTTCAAACCAACCCTGTTGCGGTTGCAAGACCTGAATATTTTCTTCTGATCTCAATACTTCTTTGAAATCCGGCGACTTATGCACAGTTAAAGAAACATTGTCTGAGCTGCACTTAATCACACCAATTAATATTTTCTCGCTAGACATATTACGGTGATAACTATATGTATGTATTTGTATATGCAAACAGATATTGGAATTAACGGTTGAATTAAAAAAAATAACAAAAATTCAAATTTACCTGTCATCTCTTTTTATTACGATTTCTGAATATCGTAAATAAATATCGTATAGATAACTATATTAACCCCAAATGTGAGTTCGCTTCATTAATACTTAGAGATTTATATCTGAAGTCGTTTCTCTTTTCATCCAGCTTCAACCAGCGATGTGATCTAGCTAAAGCAGCCGCTATCTCTTAATTCGTTGAACTTTGTGTGTGAATGTCGCCGTAGTTACCTATATACTCGCAACGTATCTCATACAGCTCATCGGTACTCGTCGTTGCTAATGCACAAAAGCCCATGAAATCCGCATCTTTCACTCGAAACTTCTATGGCAGTATCATCGAATGTCGACATCGTCCACGCTTCAGCACCATATAATAGGATGGCAGTGATGAAGGATTGTGTATTTTCTTGTCGAGAGAGGACTTTACTTTACAATTACCTACTCAGTCGAACGTAGCACATGTTGGATAGAGTAATTCAGCATTGGATTTCCAGGCTGACATTGTTATTTGTGTTTACGCTAGTTCCTAGATAGACGACATCGTCTACAACTTCAAAGTTATGACAGTGACGTGATGTCTTGTCATCGTTCACAGCCATGCCAATTTGTCCCTCTTTCTTCTTATCCAGTCTGGAGAAAGCAGAACATACAGTGCGGTAACCAACCCATGTGGCACTTGTGTTACGGCTAATAGAGGCGAAGCTTTAGTGGAGCCATTCTGACACACTCGTTTAAGGTTTCATTGAAGTCTTACTGCAGCCCTTGTCCAGTGAGTGACAGTGTTTATAACTAACTGGAGGGCCGACCCAGTTCAACCTCTGTGCCCATGAAAGGGTTTAGAAAGAAACGACTGAAATGGTAATACGATCGTGTAAAGTCGGGGCTATAGGGTGGTGGATGGCATCTGATTCCAATTGGGGTCTGTTATTTTTTATGAATTATATATGATATGAGGCCTGAGTCGTTTTGCGAATTCTGATTTCTGCGTGTTTTTTCTTTCTTACCCACCACTCATAAGGCATAACAGTCGTTTGGCTAATATTATCTAAATTGTTGGAGCTCACTTTGATCAACGTTATCTTCCCTTCTATTTTTCCTCACCAATTTCTATGTGTCTTCTTTAAAGTGGGTCGTCTCTTTTATGATTCAGCAAATAGTCGTATATGGTTACTTCGGTTGCTGAGATGCTTAGCTGTTGTAAGTGCTAGTAAATGCTTGGGTCCAGCTTCTATACTAACTCTTCAGTAGACATACAACGTATAGTTTTAATAAGCGGTTTTTGTCGTCATATTTCACATTAAAATTTCCATAACAAAAGCGAGCAAATCAAAGCGAGGCGTTCAATATGGCAGTCCTGGAAACGGCACATTCTTCCGTGCTGTTGTTGTTGTAGCAGCTTACTAAACCCTACACAGAAGCGGAAAAACTTAGTCATTGCAGTCGAGATCTTTTCACGAGTTGCCCAGGGAACGATCTGTTTCGACGGGTTCGAACCAGAGCAAAAACCGTTAGATGAATACGCGGCTTAAGTGGATATGCAAAGTAGTGGTTAGTGTAGTGCGGGAACTCATTGCATGTAATAATTAATTGTTAAGTTGGGTATGTCGGGGTAAAGTCTGGATAGGTAAAAGTTGAGTTTACTACAGTATCCAACCTTAATTGTGTCAATAATACTACTAGGGTCCCGCGAAACAGCTCGAACTCTTCGCCTGCTATGGGTGGTGGTTGAAAGAGTTGACGGACTCTCTGTAAATGGCCTGTCACTAAGTTGTCCTGTCCAGCGGTTCTATTCCATGATACTGAATGCTGTTTAACTGAGAGCATGGATGTTTCACTATGCCGGCTGACCGATTACCTTGCGAGCAGCGCTTCTATAATTTTCCCTGCCAGCTAGCGATTTAAGGATTTTGTGACGGTTCTGTAATTTTGTGGCAGTAATGAAGAAGTACAAACTATCGAATTTGACTGCCAGAAACTAGAGATTTTCTATTGTCGGAATTTTGACGTCGTCGTCTTTCACTCTCAGTTCGAACCGGTACTTCTTTGTTCAGCTGGTAAAGAAGGTAGCAGAGGATTTTGCAGGCTGTAGTTGTAATTGTCGAGCAGCGAAGAAGTGGGAAAAGTGGGTGAGATAGCATATATTGTCCGCATGTCAATTTAGAGCAGTTATCAGAATATGAGATCAGGAAAATGCTTTCTGATTGAGGAGACAGCGCGCAATATACAAATTAAACAATACCAATTCGAGGACACCACCTTGTAAAAGCCCATGCTAAATTTTTGGGAATTTTGAATATTTACCTCGAAACTCTGCCATCTCTTCAGCATCGGCGGTAGTGAGAATCCCTGCGGATTAGGGGTTCAAGAATTTACCCGCGGTAAGGCATGCTTGCCGTAAGAGGCGACTAAGATCCAATAGCTCGCGCGACAGTCTGGTCTTCATACCGGAACAACCCTGATTTTTATGCGGTCAAGAACTGTCTTTCTCGCAATATTCCCCGAAGACCAATTTCGGGGATTTTTCTGCGGTTACAACAACAACAGAATCCCTTATTGTTCAATAGTAACACTAAAGGATTGACCGTATATAAAGCATTTAACACTGCTAGTTACCATGACAGTTCGCACGCATGATCGATTTTGGTTAAGGCCATGGACTATCTGGGTGTTTATGGAGTTGCAGTAGTGGTTTTGGGCACTTTGCCGAAGACTTTGCTAATGTGCCGCTGAGCTCAAATGGTGAGTAAAAACGACTTTCACTGAGACGACGCTCGAAATAAAATATTAAATCACCTAAATTTATGCTATGATTTATTATGATTCATAATAGTTTATTAAATAGATTTCTGCTTTAGCTTAAAATCTATAAATTCTTTCATAACTTAATAAATAATATGTTATGTACAATCGTGTATATAAATTTGCAATTATGGTGTTATACAAGATTATAGCACTTTCTGGATATGGGCCAGTTGGTTTTTAATCATAATTCATATATTTTGTCATTTAAGCAATTTATCACAACCAAAACTTAATAAGTACTTAAGGATAACAAGCTAAAACGGTGTTGTTAAATATATATATATATGCTATATATATGTATGTATATAATTCAAAAATGGCAAACTCGCTAATTAAGTACACAAAGTACTCAGTTATACTAAAATATTGGTAGAAATATGTAAAGAAAACTCTTAAAAAATATCCAACAATCAACATTTTAAAAATTTGCTACTTTAGCAATTATTTACGTATATGAATTAAGTAAAAATTTAGCTTTAGAAGATATAATTTGTATAAAATAGTATATACTTTCGTATGCACATCCATATGAATGTATGTATGTATATTTAAATTTACTTAGTTATTTTAACGACTATTTCCTCGCTGTCGCATGTATCAGCATGGCGAATGTGCTCATAATAAAGAAAGCCGCCGGTATCGATGACAGTAGTTTATATGTTTCATCGGTTATTTGACGTGAAGGTTTCTTAATCACCCAACCCATGCTGCGCTCCACTGCACGCTTCCACTTGCCGTAACGATGATGACGTTCATCATCCGTGCTGGTTGGTAAGAAGATGTCACAGTCCATAATATCATAAGCCAATTCATCAGGATTAAACTTGAATAAGTCAATACCTTCCGCTTGAGCGGCACACAATGCTGCGCCAAACGTCGTAGTATCGGTTAGTTGAGAGCGAAAGACCGTCAAACCAGCCGTATCGGCCTGCAGTTGCATTAGTAAATTATTCATACTTATCGAGCCATCCGCATGCAATTTATTCAAATGAAAGCCACTCTCCTGATGCATACACTCCAGTATGTCACGCGTTTGAAAACAAATCGCCTCCAGCGCAGCACGCACTATATGATGTTTGGTGGAGTATTGTGTTAGACCAATGATCAAGCCACGCGCATCCTTACGCCAATACGGCGCATAGAGACCCGTAAAGGCAGGCACAAAATAAACATCACCCGTCGTTGCTACCTCCTCGGCGCAATGTTCCGCCTGTGCAAAGTCCTTTAACACATGTACACGATTCTTTAACCAACGTAGGGCGTGACCACCAACAGCCACTGAACCCTCCAACGCATAGACTGCGGGTTTGTTTGGTCCCAACTTATAAGCGACCGTCGTAATCAGGCCATGCGCTGAAATTACCGGTCGCTCACCAATGTTACAGAGTAAAAAACAACCGGAACGATAAGTATTCTTCGCCTGACCAGGTTTAACACACATTTGACCCAGTAATGAAGCGTGTTGATTGCCAAGTATACCGCTAATGGGTACGCCTGTGAGTATACAACGGTCGTTGGTGATGGGTCCATAGATTTCCGAGCTACTGCGAATTTCGGGTAAGATATTTTTGTCTATTTTGAAAGTACGCAATAACTGTGGATGCCAATACAATGTGTCGATATCCAACAGTAGTGTGCGCGAGGCATTTGTGACATCAGTGATGTGTAATGCGCCTGCAAAATGAATTCCGAAGAAACGTATAAGTATTTAGTAAATGAACTTATCTTAGATACCTACCCTTCGTAAGATTCCACACAATCCATGTGTCTATTGTGCCGGCCTTGCAATAACCCTCCCGATGAACTTTCCTCACTTCCGCAACATTATCGAAGAGCCAACGCAGTTTCAGAGCCGTAAAATATGGTGAGACTGGTAAACCAGAAATATGTTTGAAATGATTTTTGTCTTGATTGTCTAATTTAGAGAGCACTTGATCAACACATGTTTCACTTCGTATATCCTTCCAAACAAGCGCATTATATAGCGGCTGACCAGTACGTGAATCCCACACAACTGTCGTCTCTCGTTGATTCGTTACGCCAATACAACTAATATCAGCAACACTATAACCGAGTGCGGGTAACTGTGCACATGCCTGCTCACAGCACTCATAAATAGCATTCATCAATACCAGAGGATTTTGTTCATACCAACCATCCTGTGGTGTTATCAATTTCAAATGAATTTGATAATTTGCTACTTCTTCAAAGAAAGGCACGGAATATATTGAGAACTGCACGCTACTGGTACCCTCATCGATTACGCCTATGAGGCTCTTACTGGCGGTTGATGGATTTTGAGAGGTTATTATGCGACGCTTATGTTCATTCAAAAGGCGTTTGCCTTTCGTCATAGTGGCCAAGATTTTTTTTAGTGACTAACAAATTAGCTGCCTCGTAATGTAAGTAGAAGATTTGAATTCACCACAGAGCAACTATAAGTATAAAATAACCAATTACAATACATGCTGACACTAATTATTTTAATTATGTCTAAAAAGATATTTAAGGGCAGAAAAAAATGTTTTAAAACTGACATTTCAAGCAAAAAAAAATTTTTTTTTTTTTTGAATTGAAAATGAGTGAAATTTCTGAAGGAATACGTTATGTGATGCTTTTTACTATAAAAAAGAAAAAATGCGCTGCCAAAACGAGTCGAAAAATTGTGTGGTTTACGGCGTGAATACTATAAATGAACGCCGGATATATCAGTTATTTTAAGGATTCCGTTACGGAAATTTTAATGTCAAATGTGCACCAAGTTCTGATCGGCCCGTCGCTCAAACAGCCGCTGAAATTCTGCAACTGGTGAAGCAAAACCGGCATGTAAGCTGTCAGGGAGATAGCGAAGGCATTAGGCACAACTCACGTGACAGCTTGGAATCATTTAATGAAGACTGAGTACTCAAAGAAGTTCGATCCTTTTTTAAAGCGGCTCGTCGAGGGCGACAAAAAATAGGTTGAGTACGAGAAAATAAAATGAAACAAAATTATAGCTACAAGGCGATGACGACGGTTGATTGGGAAGTCTTGATACAACCACCACATAGCCCGGATCCTGCACCATCGGACTACTGTTTGTTTCGGTCCCTGAAAAACTCTCTTGATGGTTAAAAAATTAGCCGTTCGCAAAGCCGCTGAAAATCATTTGACCAAGTTCTTCGCCGATAAAAATCACAGAAGCTCTACACTGGTGGAATAATGAAGCTTCATTTTAAGCCGCCTTCGAACATCTGATACATTTTTATGAGGATCTTTTTATTTTATATCAGAAATGATATTGCCTACCAAGGAGCGATCACAATTAAAATACATTTTCGATTATTATGGGCGGTTTCTCGACCCAGAACCTAGTATCTCAAAAAATCGGTGGCAATATATGTTATCGAGGGTTATATTTTATAGTGATTCGAACTGACCGCTTCCGACGAATGATCAATACAGCATAAAAAACATCTCGGTAAGGATTAGTACGGTTGAAATACCTCAAAAACTGATAGAATAGTTTGCGTTCAAATAGACGGATGGATAGACGAACAGACGAACGTGGCTAAATCAAGCTCCTCTTTTTGATCCTCTCTCTCTTCCACTTTTGGTACTTATATACTTCGGACCAAAGATAATATACCTTTTCATTTTCATGAATGGTATATGCATATTATTTTTGTGCTAACTTTTATATTCCATAGCATTATTTATGTACTCGTGTATAAGTGTATGTAGATATGTTTACCAAACTCATTTGCATGTTTTACTTGAATATTGACTAGCAACTCGACTATGGTATTATGCATATGTATGTGAGTATACATAAAAAAGCTCAATCATGTTGGAATCACTCGGCCGAGCCCCTCTAGTTGAGAACGGAAAAATTATAGTAGATATCATAAGAGCAAGTAAACGCAAAACAATATTTATATACTTATATGCATATGTATGTACACCCTGCAAGAAAATTTACTGATTAACAGCTAAAATCCAACTAGTTTGCATTTTTGCACTAACTAGCTCATCTTCCTTCTGTCTCCCATGTAAGCAACTGGTATATTTAACATGGCGATAACAAACGAATTGGCATATATAAGGTCATATAAGATCATATAAAGGGTGATCCAAGTAGAGGTACCTTTTTCAATAGCCTTTTTTGATAGATCACGCGTGAATCGTGTCATGTTATTTTTGTTTAGTATTGTATGCCATTTCATCATAGAAAGACTTATGCCTGAACCACGTTTACAAATCATTCGACTTTGTTACGAAAATTCACATTCTGTAAAGAATGTGTTTCGCGCGCTTCGCTCAACTTATGGTCAACATAATCGGCCTACTGACTACACCATCACCCATCTTAAGACCCTGCATTCATTATTGGATAATATTCGACCGAATAGACCATGTGCAGCACGCAGTGAAGAAAATATAGCCAGTGGGTACGTAAACAACAACAAAATTGCCTCACTTGGGATGAAGAGCAACCTGAAGAGATTCAACAGCTACCATTTCATCCAGAAAAAACAACGGTTTGGTGTGGTTTATGGGGCGGTGGAGTCATCGGTTCATATTTCTTCAAAACTGATGCCGGTGAGAACGTAACCGTCAATGGCGACCATTATCGCGTCATGATAACCGACTATTTGATGCCTGAAATTGAAGCGCGACATTGATCTCCGCGACATTAGGTTTCAACAAGACGGCGCCACTTCCCACACGTTTGGGGCCGGTCGATTGGCCACCAAGATCGTGTGATATCACACCGTTACGACTTTTTCCTGTGGGGATATGTAATGTCTTAAGTCTATGCGAACAATCGACTCATGCCTTGGAGCAAAACATCACGCGTGTCATTCGCCAGTTGCCAGTCGAAATGCTCGAACGAGTCACCGAAAATTGGACTCAAGGGATGGACCATCTGAGATGTAGCCGCGGCCAACATTTGAAAGAGATAATCTTCAAAAAAAAAAAAAATGCCAGAGAATGTTCTTTCGAATGATAATGAACATTCCCCATTAAATTTAAATTTTGTTTTTTTTTTCTTTTAAAAATTAGGGAAACTTGAAATGGATCACCCGTTATAAACATGTTTTGAACTAATAACTAATATTTCGTTCATGTGTTCATTTCAATTAATTTGATTTTTTTGTGTTTTTGAAATATAAAAATTAATCGTTAAAAAAAATATATATATATAAAAATAAAATAAAAAATTCTACAGTTTTGCGATTGGTCTGGCCTGTACGATACATAAGGTAAATAAATAAAATTCTTGAAAGAGTTTTTGAAAATAGACATCAGAATACGATGGGCCTTCCTGTTGTTTCCTTTTGAAAAAATGCTAAAACAATTTATTGAATTAACATTCTAATATGAACAAAGGTAGGTATTTATGTAGGCACATAAAATTCAAAATTTTTCAAATTGTTTCTAAGCGATTGTACTAGTTATATAGACGAGATAATTTTTTCAAATGTCTAAATTTTCGAGAGATTAAATGTGAATTGTAAATTTGTAAAGCACTTTTAGTGCCTTTTCTCGGAAAAGCTTAATATATTATAAAACTTAACAAATATTTGCTTGTTAAGTCAACGTACATACATATAGGTGTAAATAAAACTACAAGTGATACCCTTGATTGAAAAGCCAATATAACGGTTGATACTCGTAGTTTGATTCTCACATGACGCGAGCAGGAGAAATGAGCTTTTTTTCGCCCTCACATATCATATTACTCTCTTATTTTTTATAATATTGTCTGCAAAAAATTATTAACATTTAATTCGTTATAAGTTTGTAATTTTTTAAATTATTTTTCTGAAAAAAAATATTTTTTTTTTTTGAATTTTTTATTATTTTATTTTTACTCACAGAGTTCTTGTTGGACACAATAACATCAGCGTCTCGAGGAGACGGCGTCAACCGAATGTTATGGCCAAGAAAGTAGCTTTATTATAAATATAAGGGTTTGCCCGTCTGTTTTACAAGTGATTTCGGGCAAGTGATCACCGCGGCTATCTCGAATAAATTCCAGCCGAGAGGCTCAATTTTCGATCACTTTTTGCAGCAATTGGGACCGTATATAAGTCAGTCTGTTCGTTATCATATGGAAAATCAAACTGAATATTAATTAAGTAAAAATCTAAAAAGATTATTGCCTCTTTGAAAACCATACGTCAAAAAAAAACCCTCACATTCTTTAAGGAGTTAGGCCACTCTAGAGTGCCACAAAATAGGCCTTTTTTGAATTTTTTTTCGGGAAAACTATTAAATAAATCTGATTTTTGACAAAAGGCATTTATTATACATATAATTAACTGCTTATAATTATTTTTTAAGCAAAATTTATTTTAAAAATGGCGGGTATACAGCGTTCTCCCTAGGATGTCTCCATTTTTTCGGGAACCACGGCCGGACACACAGCTCCTTTAATTTTTGTATTTTAATAAGTTGTGGAACGGTTTCCGCTTGTAAACAAAAATAGCTACAGAAGTACGTAGGATTCTTTCAATATATCCATTTTTTACAAAATGGCGGGTCTTTAAAGAAAAAGTAACAAATTGGCCTAAAAAATTGTTCGAAATTTGTTAATAAAAAAAAGTATGCGAGATAAAGAAGATCCCACGTACTTCTATAGGTATTGTATTTCTTAATATGTTGTCAAAATTTCAAGTGAATCGGTTGTAAATTGTTTGAGTTGTTTCCGGCCAACTTGGAAAAAGCAGTTTTAAGATAAACGCGTTTCAAGTTTTGAGTATGCCTTACTGACTGAAGCAGACGCTTCAACTAGAGAACAAAAATTGGGTATTTAGAAATTTTTATGTCATAATCTTTCGGGATAACATTTTTGAGACCATGATGTATCATTTAAAAGAGAAAAAAAATCCATTTTCCGAAAATTCTAGAGTGGTCTAACCCCTTAAGATCGATCTAAAGGACAAATTTTTAATGAGAGTATATCAAAATCGTATACCGAAATGATAGGCGGTCGCAATAGCCGAGTGGTTAGCACTGCGTACTGCCATTCGGTAGTTCAGGGTTCAAGTCCGGATTCGACCAGCATTTAAAATTATAGAAAATTAATTTATCTGATTACAGTCGCCCCTTAGCAGGGAATGTCAAGCCCTCCGCATAAAAATCCATCGACCGTTCGGCGGCGGCTTAGAGTAAACTGCGGGTCCCTCCATTTGTTGGTAAAAAACATCAAGACGCAAAATAAATAATATAAATAAAGTGGTGGAGGAGGAGCTCGGCCGAAAAGCGGTTATAAAGCGTAAAATATATATACATGTATATACATATACTTGTATATACCAAATTTGCACTTTATGATTTCATAATGTCTTCTACGGACAATACCTCGACTACTCCGAACGCTTTAATTGACTTACAAACGATTTTTAGATCAATTTTTACATCAATAATGGATCATATTCTCAAATGAGTTTTAAGTCAATGATTTTATTAAAAAATAACTGCAACCCTTATGTAAATTTGAAACCCGGTTGAGCACTACTCGTTCTCTATAAAAAAATAGTTGTTGAATTATTTTAAACGATGTAATTACGAACTAACTTCCGTAAAGGGAAATGTAAACAATAAAAATTACTAAACACTTGCCATTACTTATAAATATGTACATATATGTATGTATGTATGTATATGTTACACTCACTAATCCAACTGTGTCCACTTTAGAGGGTAAAGTACAAACTCTGTCCGCCTAATAACGTTTAAAACGGGAACAAGTAAAGTCGTCGATATCACACAATAGCTCTTTAAGGTAATAAAAACATTTACGATCGTTCGATATTTTCCAATGTACACCGAGATAAAGAGCACATAAACAAAAAAAAAAAAAGATATTTAAATTGGTTTACGATAATATACTTGTTGACATTTATAACAAAAAAAAGAAATAATTTATAGCACCAAGACACTGCTGTACTATCAAGCGCCAAACACGTCAGTCCACAAGCTATGAGAAATGTAAACTGACAGACGAGGCGCATTAAGGCGACAAACGCGGTTAGAGCTAGCCAATTTCGAAAGTATTTGACGATTAACTAAATGATCGCTGAACAAGCTTGTATAGCTCGTAGTAGGAGTAAAATGATGGAATTTTTTTTTTACGATAACGGCAGTGCAATTCTCAGCCATACATACGACACATATGAGAATATGTTTATATATAACTACATATGTATGTGTATAAAGTGAGAATTAAACTACAGCATACAAGAGATAAGGGAAAATCGATTTGAGGGCAATGACGGTAGCCGATGGCAATGTCAATGACAAGCGTGAAGAAGCCTAACAAACGAACAGACTAACCGACGGATCATTTGATCGCTCACTAGCCGAGCAGTTAGAGTATTATAGATGATAAGGTGGTATTGGGGGTGCTTCAAAGGTGGTACGAAGTACAAGTGTTCTCAAATATGTATGAGTAATTGGAAATCATTGATAACAAGCGGTTTTTTTTAGAAACATACATGTACATATGTCACGTTTTTAATACTCGTATAAAAATTTGTGCAACTGACAGATATATTGCAAATACATACATATATGTATTACTATGGGGCTCGTCAAGTGCGATATAAATATATTATTATTATAACGGTATATAGCACGATAAGGACTTACGAATATGAAATTAAAAAAGATTATATTAATATTGAGGAATTTTTTCAATAGCCTTTCATGTTACTTTTATCTAGTATTGTTTGGCATTTCATCATGGAAAAACTTACGCCTGAACAACGTTTACAAATCGTTCAACTTTATTACGAAAATTCACGTTCTGTAAAGAATGTGTTTCGCGCGCTTCGCTCAACTTAAGGTCAACATAATCAATTGGCCTGCTGAGCGTACCATTGGCAACACCATCACCCATATAGAGACCCGGCATTCATTATTGGATAATATTGGACCGAATAGACCACGTTCAGCACGCAGTGAAGAAAATATAGCGGCCGAAGCTGAGAGTGTACACGAAGACCGTGGATAGTCGATTCGGCACCTTTCGCAGCAACTCGGACAGACGTATGGAACGACTTGGCGCATTTTATGTCGAAATCTTAAATTGAAAGCGTACAAAATACAGCTTGTGCAAGAACTGAAGCCACTCGACCCTCCCAAGCGACATCGCTTCGCTCTATGGGCTCTTGAAAAGTTCCAAGATGACCCGACGTTTTCGAGCTAAATTTTGTTCAGCGATGAGGATGATTTCTGGCTCAATGAGTATCTAAACAAGCCAAATCGCCGGATTTGGTAAAAAAAAGAGCAACCTGAAGAGATTCAAGAACTGTCGTTTCATCCAGAAAAAACAACGGTTTGGTGTGGTTTGTAGGCCGGTGGAATCATCGGTCCATCGGTAAATATTTCTTCAAAAACGATGCCGGTGAGAACGTAACCGTCAATGGTGACAGTTATCGCGCCATTATAACCGACTATTTGATGCCTGAAAATGAAGCTCGGATCTCCGCGACATTTGGTTTCAACGAGACGGCGCCACTTCCCTCTCATCGCATAAATCAATAGATTTATTGAGAGAACACTTCGGTGAGCAGATAATTCATGCTTTGGGCCGGAAGATTGACCACCAAGATCGTGTGATATCACACCGTTAAGATTTTTTCCTGTGAAAAGAACTGTTCTTTCTAAAGATAAAACGAAAATGAACATTCCTCATTAAATTTAAATTTTTTGTGTTTTTTTTTTTTCATAAAAAAAAAGTAGGGAATCTCGAAATGGACCACTCTTTACATACATATGCATATGTGCTGTTTTAACTTTTATAAAATTGAAATAGCAACTGCGCGTAGTTTACAGAAAAACTTATCAACCAATCAGAAAAGGCCACAAAACAGTAAAAATATATCTTATTGGGACGAATACGAAGGACTGCCGAGATTACACTCTAAATCTTAAAATTTCAAATTTTTGATTTAAATATTAGTCGATTTAGAGTACGTACATACGTCCACCAAGATAGTTTTGTAGAGACCGAAGCAAATTGTGCAAGATACGGGCTATATGGTGGGTGCATCAAGACTTCCTAAAAAAAACTCCGTCAATTTTTTCTTGGTCATCAAATATGTATGTGGTCTGGCGTTGTCATTATGAAACTCAACACATTCTCTATTGATCAGTTCTGAATGATCTGTTTTGAAGAGCTTGTTGTAAGTTGGTGAATTATTGGTAGTAGTGCGCAAATGTGAGCGTTTCGCCTTCTAGCAGCTCATAATGGACACTTCCCTCCCGATCCCACCATACATTAAGTATCAGGATTTGGAGTCGTTTGTAGAGGTCCACCTACCTTTGACCATGATTTTTTTATTTCTTTATTCTCGTATTCAACCCTTTTTTCATCGCCGGTGATGAATCGCTGTCGAAATGCTTCGATTTTGTCACGTTTCAGCAGCTCTTCAATGATGGTAATTCGGTTAATCAAATTTGTTTGCATTAATTCCTATGGCACTCAAGTAGCGAAATTCTCTGAGTAGTCAGCCTTTATTAAGTGATTTCAAGTTGTCACGTGGGTTGTGCCTAATGCCTTTGCTATCTCGCTGACAGCTTGCATGTCGGTCTTGCTCCACAGGTTGCAGAATTTCAACGTGTTAGTTTAACACAATTGGATTAGTATTGCCCGAAATTAGAGTATAAACACCATCTAGTAACATTTTCCAAAGTTGACACATGAGGTGAAAAGCTCCGGTCCTAACGCTGTTTCTTTTGTTAAAAATTGGCTTTTTATATCAACATAACCTCCATCAGGAGCCATATAATCATTTCAGTGTCATTAACATTTCAATACCTTTTTTGTAGAACGATTTATATTTTCCCTCAATATATGCAGACTTTAGATTCAGCTATAATCACTTTGTATGAGAAAATTTCTTATCGGTTAGCATGTTTTTCAGATCTGCGAACAGCCAGTTGTAAAAAAAGCAACAATACCGCTATATAATATTCACTTTTGGTGGTGTTTTCCTTCTCAAGATAGTACTTAAATATTACATCAAGCACATCCCAAAATACCAAGGCCATAACCTTTCCTGTCGATTGTTATGCTTTCAGGCGCTGTGGAAGAGGTTTTACAGTTGCTGTCCACTCAGGTGACAATCTAGACGCAAAAATTGCGTTTGTTTTTTTAGTTGTGCTGTTCCTGTTTTTGATCAACTGTGACCAAATGAAGTCCCACTTTGAAAAGAGCTTTCCCATAGTCAAATGCTCACGCAGTAAAAAGCGAACTAAACAGGTGCGAGCGCAGCAAGATGGTTTTGGGAGTTCAAAGATGAATATGTGTACATATTTCCTTCAGAACCCCGCCGAAAAATATTCAGCGTTCGTTCCTGATAGCAAATGATTTTCTGGATGTTTTCTGGTGTTTTCTTGCGTTACCGCCTCTAATGCGTTCTGCATCATCAGTATCTCTATGATCACGTTTGAAGGCAGCCAACCAATGTTTAATTGTTGTTTCTGACGGATCAGCGTCCTTATGGCATCGTTAAATCAATTCTTTCACTTGAAAGGTATTTTTTCTCAATGAGAAGCATTATAAAATTAAAACATGATTTTTTTTCATCCATTGTTTTGAAAATAAGAAAAGTAATAGGAAAATAACTCACAAGTGTTGAGTGAAATTCTAGTACTATCTACGTACATATATATTGTACAAACATACATACGGGTATATAGTATGTATTAGACTCGGAACTTTTCAACTCATGTGTTATCTTTACTTTTATTTATTTATTTTTTTATGGTTTCAATACCTCGGAGGTAATTTGAAATAAAATCGAATAGAAAAGAAAAATTTAATCGAATTGTTGGCATTAAGTGCAAAAACACAATACAGTCTATTATACACACTCACACACCTCCTTTTATTACTCCTAACACTCTTGTTTTATTTACAAAAACAAATTAGAACATCAAATGAGCATGTTTACGTTTCTAAAAGCTGTTTTGCGCGAAATACGAGGCATATCCAGAAAGTAAATGTATTGAGGCTCTCTTGGCCGGAGGGATTTAATTTTCATTATGATGGGTGCACAGTAGTGTAGCCAGACTCTCCCCGTTGCAACGAGGGGACCTGAGATCAGTACTTTGAGAACTGTCGATGCGTGTCGCGAACAATGTCAATTCAGTCTCTCGCCAAGTGCGAAATACGCGGAGTCATCCGTTGTCTCGTTTGGAAAGGAAAACCTACTTTTGAGATTTATAATGAGGTAAAAACTGCATACGGTGTTAAAGCTATGAATCGTAGGAGTGGGTACTAGACGCACCACGAGTTTAAAAATGGTCGTACGTCTGCATGATTAACTGAGAAGCGGAATAACTTCAATTATGACTGATGGAATGTCTAAAAAAATCGAAAATGTGCTCCGTGGCGATCGCAGATTGATTGTTAATCGACTTTCTGCGATGTTTCCGCAAATTAAAAATCTCTACTACACGAAACAATCACTGAAACTTTCAGATATCGCAGACAAAGAGGTTAAAGGGAAACTATTTTGAGGAAAGCATCACTCATCATCGCTTGACCGCCTGGCTGGAGAGGAATGGCGACTAAGTTGAAAAATTAAATTAAATAAAAATTTTTAAAACCTACAAAAATTCAGTACACTTACTTTCTGCATATGCCTCGTATATTAGTGCTGGCACGTTTTGAATAATACAAACAAAATATGCATATAATTAATTCTACAGTGCAGTAGATTTAAGAGGTCAGTTGAAAAGTCCGCGGTCTAAAATAGTGAAACACATTTGTTTGGCAAAATTTATTCTTTTTTTTTTTAATCAACATAGCTTCCGTCAAGGGTGAAACACTGACTTTGCGATACCATTTTTGTAGTACGATTTGTCCTTTGCTTGAAAATAGGCCTTAGTTTCCGCGATCATCTCTTCATTCGACGAAAATTTCTTCACAGCGAGCATTCTTTTGAGAACTGAGAACAGGAAATAGCCGCTGGGTACCAGATCTGGAGAATACGGTGGATGCGGAAGCAATTCGAAGCCGAATTCATTGATTTTTGCCATCAACTTCACTGAATTGTGACACGGTGCATTATTTTGGTGAAACAACACTTAAATTTTTTTCAAATTCGGGCGTTTTTCGGCGATTTCGTTCTTTAAACAGTCCAATAATGCTATGTAATAGTCACCGTTGATGGTATTTTCTTCTTCAAGGTAGTCAATGAAAATTATTCCATGCGCATCCCCAAATACAGACGCCATAAACTTGCCAGTCGACTGTTGCGTATTTCCAGGCTTTGGAGCGGGCTCATCGTGTGCAGTCCACTTGGATGACTGTCGATTGGACTCCATGTTTCATCCATTGTCACATATCGACGCAAAAACTTGGGTTTATTATGCTTGAACATCTCCAATCACTTCTCCTTTGTGTTTTTTTTATGTTTTTGTCGGTAACAACTTCTTTTGGGCGCCCACTGCTTTCACCGTCTTCGGTGCTCATTTCACCACGTCAAAGCGTAGTATGCCAATCCTTGATGGTTGATTTTCTTGGGGCAGTGTCGGGAAAGTTGTCATCAAGCCAAGTTTTTCTGTCAAATTTATATACTCGCCTTTTGAAGGTTAGGGCTAATTAAAAATCATTAATTATTTAATTCTAGTAGCGCCAGCTATGTGTCCGGCCGGTATATATATATGCTATACTTATATATATATATAATAAACTAAATATATGTACACATGTAAGTTATTTATGTAGTAAAATTCGTAAAATCAAAAAGACCGTATTGTAAATGCGTCTCGTAAGAATTTTTTTCCCCAAAAAAAAAAACACTACAATATCTTTGTTGTAGATATGTACAAATACAATAAATATCAGCAAGCCATTCAAGGTTAATGCCACACCAGAATGAATAAACAATTTCGCAAAATATCTCATATTTTTTGGGGGGAAAAAGTTCAAAGAATTTAAGAAAATTAAAATTAGCACGTGAGGAAGACTAAATTGTTATTTATGTATGAACATATGTACATACACATAGACCATAAAGTCAATGTTCACCCAACACATTTTTTTAAGTAAAGTAAACACACAACTGAAATAATTAATTTAGTTAAAATTGTTTACATGCATTTATTCTTTATATTTCTCAGTTCAAAATGCAAAAACAAAAACCTATGTATATTCCTATTTTCATTTTCAAGATAACGGTATCTAAGTGCAGCAACAACTAGCTGAGGAAACAGATAAGTTGGTAAATTCAAAGCCAAACCCATTGAGTGAGGTATTAAAACAACGTGGTTATACAACGAAATATTAAATTTTTCTTTATAATTTTTACTGCTTTTGTAAATAATTATAAACCTGAACGCAGACTTTGTGGTGCCTATGTTTGGTACACATAGATCCCGTTACAACGAAAATGAAAATTAAAAAAATATAGATTTTTGCTTTTGCATTTTAAACTTAAAAATATAATTGATAAGTTCATGTAAAAAATTTTAACTGAATTAACTATTTCAGTTGTGTTTTTACTTTAATTAAAAAAAATGTGTTGGGTGAACGTAGACTTTATGCGCTTTTTTGATAACGTTAATTAACACAAAAATTTACTTTAATTTTGAAATATAAAGCTTTGTTAGTTTAGATCGCAGTTAGAGGAAGGATAGAAACGTTTTGCCTCTGCGCCTAAACAATTTTTTTAATTTTTTGGTTTTTTTTAAGTTGATTCTTCACATTTAATAATAACATAGCCCTAGTTAGAATTCATTGTAACACAAAATATAAATATGAAAATGTAGAAAAAGTGGTGAAATAAGCTGGACACATAAACGGCACAACCTGGAAAAGGAAGAAAAATTTAGTGGAAAATGTGTTTTTATATAGTTTTTTTCTCTATACACATTTGAATCTTTGATATTTTATGCTGTAGTCTTTGTTTTTAAAGACTGCATCAAATCTGCGAATCATACTCTCCACGAGTTTTTCACACTTCATTTTAGGTATGGCATACCGAGCTTCCTGAACCGCAGGCCGTCCAAATTTTTATAATTTTTCTTTGCAATTTTAATCTTGACTTTATTCCATATGTTCTCAATAGGGTTTATGTCAGGACTCTGTGCTGACCAATCTAAAACATCGATTTTTTCCTCAGTCAACAAAATTTTAACTAATTTGAACGAGTGTTTTGGGCCGTTGTTCTACACAAATTTTCATTTAATTGACATGCTTTGAAATTTGAAATATTGAAATTTGTCCATTTTTTCGTTAATTCCTACGAGCACCTATGCCCCCATACCATAATATTTCCGTCCCAGTGTGTGACCGTCTTCTGAGTGAACCTGGGAATATATTCGTGGAGTTTGGGACGATGACCAAAACTCCGCCATCTGGTCCAACTCTGTTGATTTTCGGTTCGTCACTCCACAACACGTTACTCCAAAAAGTTGGAATTTTTCTTGATGAGTTCTAACAAAAGTCAGTCGATGTTTTTTTGGACAGCAGTGGCTTGGAAATTTGCCAAAATAAGTTTGTTTCATTTATCCGCCTTCGAACAAGCCTGCTTCATATTTTTGTGTATTTTTTATCAATATTATAATAGCAGCATCCGTACGTGGATCTGTCTTTCGAGGCCTTGGCTCTTGCCTTTGGTCAATACATCGGGGTTCTCCACAAATAATTGCGTTATAGATTTTTTTTTACGAGAAATATTCAAATTTTTTGCAATTTTTGCCATTTTCTGTCCTTTTTCATGTATTATCCATATGATTCGTCTTTCTTCAGCTGTTGTTGAGTGCTCTCATCTATCCGGACAAAATAACCCAGCCAGCGTCGCCGCTGTCGCTTGATTCGCTGCCCAATATCGCCGCATATCTCATAGACATAGAAAGCGTTTCATCGACTGCGGAATTTATTGTTTCGTTGAGAGTGCTTCACTTACCATCTGTTGGCAAGAGCAATTCTACGTTGAATTTCAGGGCTGCCATTGTTGTTGGTGTTAGGGCTGATCATTAGATATACGGAATTAGCTATGACTTCGAAGTTATGATTGTCAACAGTATTCTGGATCTCACATGCTTTCCAATTCTGGCGGCTAGTGTTGTTGCTTAACGTCTGTTACCTGCTTTAAAATCGACGTAGAGTTGGTGCGTGTTGATCGTTTTCTCATGTCTCTTCTCTAGGATTTGATGTATGTTAATATTTGGGTGATGACATACGTACATATGTACCTCGCAGAAATAATTACTGTATTCCAGAAGTCAAAATGATTGAAATCATGTGCACGTAGTAGTCGACGAACAGTTTCAGCACAAAATGATTTACCTAGTTGCTCCTGAACCTCTGTGGTTAATTTTGGAGCTGATAGTCTTAAGTTTCGTAATTTTTCTGTTTTTCGGACTTTATTTTTTAAACAATTTTTATTTTGAAACGCTCAATAATATTTCGCACTGTCGCACACCTTAATTTAACTATCGCGACAATTTTCGCTGCTATTTTTCATTTTCGAAATTGTTTATGACCAATCCTCGCTGTTCCATCTTCCTACGAGGGCCCATTTAACTCAAATTATTACACTGTTAAAGTGACACTCAAAAACACACTAAAACTGGTTTCAAACTATTACTGAATGACAGTTGTAAGAATTAGAAAAGCCTACTACCGTTAACCACGCAACTTGTTTTCGCTATAACATAGACAAGTGCATGTGTGAAATCAGCTTTGAACAAAATTACTGAGGTCGCAGCTGCATTTCTTGCCTTTGGCGATGTAAGAATGTATTTCTACGAATTTTAATTTGCTTCCTATATTGCAGAATATATTTATGTATATCAGCTTTTTTATTGTCATTATTTTCCATTTTATGACAATATAAACTGATAATTTTAATCTGCATTACCTGTGAGTCACTATATATCATACATATGTACATACATAAGTGATGATGAAATAACGTGGCGAGCCCTCTTGATGCTCAAATCTGATTGGTTCAACTCGATTTTGCTACATAAAAATATATTTTCGAGTTTTCTTGCATTAGCACGTCTGTTCTTTCGTGCATATATGTACATATAACCCTAATATTTATGTAATTATATACTACATAATTACCATTCCATGGCCGCAACACTGAACATGCACGGTTCTGTACTTTGTACTATATATATGTAAGTTATTGTTCTTAAAAGCGAAAACAGATATATGATTTATTTTCACCGCCCCCACAAATAATTAATTCGCGAATTGAAAAATAAACAAATCTACCCTCTGCGACAGAAGACCAAAGACGAGCCCATTTTTTCGCTATTTACAATTTGGAACACATTCAGTTACTACACTGGCAGAGAACGTAGAACAAACGAGAAGGTCCAATTGCGGACAGCCGTGTGAGCTGCCGGAATTGACGAAAGAAAGAAGAAAGAACTATTCACCACTGCCGCCAAAATTTAACAGAATTGTCTCTGGTAACCAACACTTCTGAGCAGAATGAGCAATAAAATCAACGGCCTTGTATGTATTTTATTGTAACATAAGCAAGTTAATAGACATTTTTGTATTCTTTCTTATATTCTTAAGATTTCGAAATGTGATATAACAAAAACATAAATTTGCCAAAAATGTTATTTTTTTTTAGTGTCAGTCATGGATGACTTCTAATAATTTTGAAATTTAATTAAATTTCTCACAGGACTTACTGCATACATTATACAAATATAATATTTTATATACCTTATGCACTGAGTCAATTTATTTCACCTGTTTTTTCAAAACACTATAGGCATTATTATAGTTGGAAAACGGTCAAATGCACTCCGACTATAATATGCCACAAATGTTTTTAAAATACTAGGCTCAGATGCAATTACCCTGAAAGATATAGAAAATACCTGAAAATATATTAAGAATAATCTGAATAGATAAAAAAAAATAGCTGAAAATATATTAAAGAGAACCTAAAAATAAAAAAAAGATATAAGAAGAAATACCTAAACAAACAAATGGAAAGATAAATAAATTTACATTTCGATATTATGTTAGATATTAACTCACCCTAAAATAAGATGACAAATACTTTGTGGGCCCTGAGCTCGATACCTATCTCAGTTTTTTTCAATTTATCCCTGGCTTTAAGCTTTTTCTGAGTATTTTGCTCACTTTTCAACTTCCACCTACCATTCTTAAATAAAAGTACTACTATCAAAAATTCCAAGAGCCTTATTCTGTGTTCCGTACATTCATTGGTATTCGAGAACCATTCCGGGTAAACTTCTTCGGTTTTAGCTTTAATCACGGACAACATTCGACAACGAACATCAGAATAATGAGCGTATTTCGAACGATAGTAATTATTACAATATCACTTTTTCAAAAAAGAATTAAAAATTTTCTTCAATTTTCACTTTCACATATCCGCATAAGTTTTATTTACATATGTATGTACATATATATTAACACTTACCAAGGTAGAGGGTGGGAACCGGTCCCACAGCACTCCTTACGAAATGCCTCTTGCATACAAAGGCATTTCTGGATGGCTCCACTTATCTGCCTCCGTTTTATTCCAAGAAAAACGAAAAGAAAATTGTATTTTCACTTACTTGTTTGTCTATTGCATTATAAATGCAATCACGAACACGGCACTTTCGTTTATTTTCGCTTTTTGGCATGTTTTTGCGTTTTTTTTTTAATTATAAAATTAAAGCACCACCGAACACAGAAAAACTCTCTACAAACTGATTAGCTGTACATTACTAACTTTTTTTTTTTACAGACTTGTCTCTTAAATACCAGCCTCTGGTAATTCGGCTGTTAGCCAGGGGTGGTGAATAGTCTCTTATTAATCTCGTAGGGGGAACAAATGGCAATCGGCACGCCCTGGACTTTCCCGTTATTCTACGTTCTCTGCATACTGTGGCAAAAATGCGAAGCGAATGTCAGATGAAAGGGGGAAGCCGATAACTGGCATGTTCTAGAGCGTGAAACGAGAACATTTAACGATTCGATTATTCTAGGCGGTTGGTTGCGAACAGCCGACTACTATATAAGGGCGACACTCAGCTGCCAAATCAATCAGTCGTAAAGTAAACGCGTTGGTGATTACATTACAGCGAAGTAATAAGAAACAGTACATTGTGAAAGTTGTAATTCAAGTAATTGTAAACAGTGAAGTGAATTGTAATTGAATTGTAAATTACTGAGTAATAAAAGGACATTAAATAAATTCTTTATAAAATAAAAAAACTGCGAACATAGTTGGTGACTTTTATTTAACAATCCAGAGATCGTACTCGAAGGATTTGGAAACCATCGAGGTTGAATCAGCAAAATCGTAACAATTTGTGTCAGAAGTGGGATTGTTAAATAAATCCCAAAGGATAATAATTGAAAAATGGTCAAGATTCAGGATTTGACGATACCTCCTCTCAAGAGGGAACTGGCAAAGCGTGGATTATCTACAAAAGGAAATAAGGCAGAGTTGCAATCGCGAGAAGCGAGGAGCAATGGAAGTTGAAGGCATCGACTTGAGCCAGTACGAATTCCATCGTGAGGACGAAGAGATATCCTTGAAGGACATAAACAAGGAAGAGGCTGTTGATTCTGCGAAGAAGGCTCATCTACGGGTATTAACATGGACATGCTGTTGGCTGCAATTTCACAAAAGTTGGATGCACAGGATGCCCATGATTCACAAAAGTTGGCTGAAATTTCAGAAATTTCACAAAAAATGGATGCACAAAGGACTGAATAAGAGGAGGCTTTCGAAGCTCTAAAGGAAAGGCTCTGCACTGCGCCTATGCTAGCGTACGCGGTTCCAGGTGCAACATTTATTCTGGACGCAGATGCTAGTGGTTATGGCATAGGAGGTGTACTTTCGCAAGTGATTGATGGGCAGGAGAAGATAGTTGCCTACTATAGCCGGTTTATTGGGAAACCAGAGCGGAACTACTGCGTAAATTGAGATTGAATTAAGAACTTTTAATTGAAATAATTGAAATAAGAACTATTATTGTTGGTAAATTGCATTAAACACTTCCACAAATATCTGTATGGTCAACATTTCCGAGTTAGAACGGATCATGCACCGCTGAGGTGGCTACTACAGTTCAAGAATCCCGAAGGGCGGTTGGCACGGTGGATTGAGAGACTGCAAAGTTATGACTTCACCATCGAGCACCGCAAGTGGAATACGCACGGAAATGCTGACGCTATGTCCCGTCGACCATGTAATTTGGAATGTAAGCACTGCTCAAAAGCCGAGGGTGAGGAGGACATAATAGACGTTCCGCTAATGACAATTACGCCAGCAGAAGAGTGGGAGGAAAGTCACTTAATGTCAGCAAGAAGATCCGGACTTGGAATTATTAATGCATGGATTGGAGATAAACAGACGACCGAGTAAGGAACAAATGGCTGCGGAAGTCCCATCGCGAAGGCATACTAGGCACAATGGAACAGTTTACAGGTGATATCCGGCTGTTTGCATAGAGTATGGGAAAGAGAAGATGGCTAGTGCCCGCGGAAGCTAATAGTAGTTCCGAGGCTAAGAATTCCGGATGTTCTTAAGGAATTCCATAATGGTCCTAGTGGAGGGTACCTAAGCATTACAAAAACGCTGGAGAAGATCAAACAGGGGTCTATTGGGTTGGTTATCGTCAATCGATTTCTGAGTGGATTGCTAATTGCACGGAGTGCATAGCAGCTAAAAGCCCGAAGTTACGAAGTCATGGGCAGATGAAGCAGTATAACTCAGGTGCACCATTTGAGGGGTTGCCATGGATGTAGCCGGTCCATTCCCTATGAGCAAATAAGGAAACAAACACGTTCTTGTGTTTATGGACTTCTTTAGTAAATGGCCTGAGGTCTACCCAATTCCAAACCAGGGAGCGAAAACAGTTGCGGATGCATTCACTCACAATTGGGTTACCAGATACGGTGCGCCTATAGAATTGCATTCAGACCAAGGAAGAAACTTTGAATCGGAGGTGTTCCAGGAGATGTGCCAGATACTTGGTATTCGAAAAACACGAACGACAGCCCTGCATCTTCAATCAGATGGCATGGTAGAGCGATTCAACCGGACCCTGGAAGAGCACTTGCGGAAAGTAGTGGAGAAGCATCAAGATGATTGGGATGTGCATATGCCATTTTTCCTGATGGGATATCGGTCCGCAGTGCATGAAACAACAAGTCAAACACCTGCGAGGATACTGTTTGGTAGTGAACTTCGGTGGCCCAGCGATTTAAAATTTGGAATAACTGGTTATGTGAGAAGAATTGGGAAGGAAGCGTCTACTGTTCTCTAGGAAGAGTTAAGAGAGAACTCAAATTATGAGTGACAAAATGAAGGCAAGGTATGACAAGGCGATGAAATCCGAAGGCTTTCAAAATGGAGATTTGGTGTTGCTGTACAATCCACAGCGGAAGAGAGGTTTGTCCCCAAAACTTCAGTGCAATTGGGAAGAAGGTCCATACTAGATAACCAAACGACTAAACGACGTAGTCTATCGAATCCAGACCGTTGAGAGGCCAAGAAACAAGATGAAAGTGGTCCACCTAGAGAGGCTTGCTGCGTTTGGAACAGCGAATGTGTCTGATAGGCACGATCAGACTTAGGTGGAGGGCAGTGCGGCGAAAAAAGAAGCGAATGTTAGATGAAAGGTAGAAGCCGATAACTGGCACGTTCTAGAGCGTGAAACGAAAACATTCAACGATTCGATTATTCTAGGCGGTTGGTTGCGAACTTGCGACTACTATATAAGGGCGACACTCAGCTGCCAAATCAATCAGTCATAAAGTAAACGCGCTGGTGATTACATTACAGCGAAGTAATAAGAAAAGGTACGTTGTGAAAGTTGTAATTCAAGTAATTGTAAACAGTGAAGTTAATTACAATTTAATTGTGAATTACTGAGTAATAAAAGGACATTAAATAAATTCTTTATATAATAAAGAAACTGCGAACGTAGTTGGTGACTTTTATTTAACAATCCAGGGATCGTACCCGAAGGATTTGGGAAACTATCGAGGTTGAATCAGCAAAATCGAAACAATGCGATCTTTGATCAAAGAGAATTGCATGAATCGGCCATACTTCTTCAGGTCGCCTTATAGTGTTTTGATTTCATTATCTACCTCTTATCTGTCAAAATTTAGCAAATAAGCAAAATATGGCGTCAATGAAAAAATTTAAGTTCACATAAAAACTAAAGAATTTGTACTTTAAAAGTTGACTATAATAATTATATAAACTGTGAAACTATCAAATAATAAAGAAAAATGATGGACAGCCCACCTCCACCTAGAGGTAAGAATATCCAGTGAGATACTCACGGCTTTTTTCTTAGCCTTATATATAGCGAGTTCGTGACCATAGCCTAACCCCATTTAAACCGCATATTCCGGCACGTTGAAGATCAAAATGAAAGAAAAAATTCTTAGTCTAAAAGTATACTATAACAAAATTGTATTTATTTAGATTCCAGTCTACGGAACATAATCGACAAATTGGCAGAATTTGTTGCACGAAATGGGCCCGAGTTTGAAATGATCACCAAACAAAAGCAACGCGGTAATCCCAAATTCGATTTTCTCTATGGAGGCGAATTCGCTGACTACTATCACTATAGAGTGGCTGCCGAACAAAGTTGTAAGCCATATAATCAAAAATAATTCATTATTTTTTGACTGCTTTATTTCCAAGAAATATCGTAAACATTAGAATAATTTTTGAAATTTGTTAATTTTTAGATCTGAAGCAACAGGGTGCTTTACCGCAAGCCTCGCCACATCATACAACGTCTGTACATCATTTGCCACAACATCATAATCAGTCGTCATTACCGCCGGGATCGCATCATTTTCAAGGTCCACCAAACCAAATGCATATACAATCATCTGGTATGGCACAAAACCCACTCGACGGAAGTACTTTGAACATAAATATGCAACAACCACCACCAACGCCCAATAACCCGGCTAATATAGCTATAAATATAACCGGCCAAATCGAGGCGATTAACATACAGCAAAATGGTTTGCGTGAACAAATTCATCAATCCGAGTCGAATCTCTCCGCACAACACTCGGTAATTTAAATTTGAAATAATAGTTTCACTGATTGCTAAAATCAAAGTGTTAGGAGCAGAGGTTTTAAACATCCTTAAGATTTTAATTTGAAAATATTAGCTTTTAATATCTGTGGTGATATGTGTTAGATTAAATATTTAATTATTTTTGTTCAAAAAAGTGTGTGTTTGAAGATAAAAGTGGACACATTTATAAATGAAAAAAATATATTGAAAGTAAAATTAAATTGATTGTAAGTATACATCTGAAGCTTTAAACAAAATGTAGAAAAATAATTATAAAAATTATAATAATTATATAAATTTTCAGCAGACAAATAAGACAGTTATATTTCTAAAAGCATGTGCTTAAAGGAGCAAAGCCATACAATTCTAATGGATTCATAGTCACTCACCTAAGGCGACAACAAAGAAATCAACCATATATACTTCATGAATTTAAGATGAACAGATAGACGAATCATTGATTTACGCAGATTCAACGAAAATAAAAATTAATTTTAGAGTATAGTTGTGCCCGCTGAATTATATATACAAACTCCAGATATTTAATTAATATTTTTTGTATTAGGGATCGTTTATTATATCGTTTGCTTATGATATCAAATTATTGCGTTTGTACTTTTGTACCATACGTGCAATGCGTTGTTGAGTTTGTATGTTAAGCATACATATCAATATTTAAGTTGCCTGAATGGGATACTAGTTCTGTACTCTTCCTCTCGACTTTGCTACATTTTAGTCTACTATTACATAAATATTTCTTTTTGCCTCGCCCCTATCTATATCCAGACCTCTTATGCTCCTGTACAACATTTTGTTGTATTTCATCTAGAAAGTAGTTTTTAAGTTATATTTCGGATGCATTTGTATGTTCATACTTTTATATAATATGCTCATATGTATATACATATATCAAACCTATATGCCCATATTTAAATATTTGCTTTACTTATATATTTTTAAAACCTCGAATATGACACAAACTCAAAACAAAAAACAAACAAAACTTATTTCATCTTGAAATTGTTGTGGTTCGAATTCGCTCAATCGTTCGTTCGTCTTTGCACTGCGTCAAAATAAAAATAAAAATACTAACAAAAACGTTAGGCAATGCTGGCACAACAATCCAAACAAATTGAAGAGGCAATTGAAACGGCACAGAATACGCAGTTGGAGACACAGGCCGAAGACAATTGCATTGCACTACGTGAATTTGATAGCATTTTGCAACCAATAATCGAGTCCTGCACCAAGGATAGCATTTCTGCAGGTAAATATAAGCATATTATCTACATGATATGTGAGATTTGCAATATAGAATTGAAAAATTACTTCTCCTTATATATAGTTCTTTTATTAAAAAAAAATTAAATCTTTTTATACCTTATATATAATACTCTTAAAAACATGCAAAAATGTTAACAAAATAAAGTAACATTTTTGGTATTGCAATTTTAGGCAAAAACTGGATATTACAGCATTCATCCGACAGCGCAAAAAGCAATGTTGTTTTACAATATCTTTTAAAAAAGTATGCGTCAGTTAATCAAATTACCTTATTTAATTAATTTATTAACTCATAACCAAATTTCTCTTTCCACTCGTGGTGACCAAGAAGTACATACATACATACATACAAATAGGAGAGCGATTCCGCCTGACCCTTATTAACTTACATCTTTAAAAATATTTTTTTTTTAATTTGAAATCTTGCTCCCTCACTAGAAATACTTATATGTAGTATGAGAAGAAAAATTACGTTAAAACAAATTAAATGTTGGACATTAAACCGTATTTAGGCGTGCATTCTTTCGCATGAAATGTACACGCTAAAATACCTTTGAAATTAAATACTTATTTAATACAAACATTTTCTTAAACGATCTTTCTTAACATTATATGTATAAAAATTAGCAATTTAACGTAGAGAAAAGTTATTGCGAGAAAAATTGATTTTAGAGCACAATAAATGAAGTTTTAGTGAGCAAGAGGACATGGAAAATATCTATGTAAATTTATTTTTAGGGCTTTGGTCAATGGTTCAACATTTCAACAAAAATTGCATCTTATATATTTAGTAAATGATATACTCCATCACTGGTAAGTTGTTAAAAAAATTTGTACTTTATTAATTCATAGAACGTAGTAATTTTAGAAAAGAAAAAAATTATTTTAATAAAAATTTATGGAAGATTTATTTAGTTAAAAAAGTTTGTGTTTATCACTAATTTCTACAATGCATCAAAATTACTCTACTCTCTTAATCAGAATCTTGAATAAATTTAATTTACTTCGTAAACAAATTTACTAAAAAAAATATAACGTTATTTGCTTTGTCAAAAAAAATATATATATATATATAGAAATCTAATTCTAGTTTGGTATTTGATAAAAATAAACAATATTATAATACATACTAATATAGAATTTCGCTGACACACAAAATTCACTACACTTCAACTAAAAAAAAAAAGGAAAATTTGCGGTTCAGTTCATCAATGATTGAAATCTAGATTAATTTAGCACTTCTTTCTTTTTTTGTATCAAAATGTAGCATTATGTTTCTATTATTTCGTCCTTAGCCGTATTGACATAATGTAGTTTAGTTGTACGAAAAATTGTTTAATCCTAACCTAACCTAACCTAATTTAATTTTTCAGCGTACGCAAAAATTCCAATGACTTAAAGAACAACTTGGAAAATGTGGTCATACCGATGTTTTGCAGTGCAGACTTAAGTAAGTAATTTTAACTTTTTTTTTTTTTTTTTTTTTGCAATATTACACATTATGTTTTCTCTTGTAGTTGCTAACAAGGAACAGCGGAGCAAGCTTACTAAACTTCTTTCGCTATGGGAGTCAAAGGCGAAATTTTTCGATGCCTGTGTCATATCGAAGCTGCAATCGCCCGATTCTTCGATGCAAGAATACAAAACAAATTTGCAGAACTTGCATCAGGATATTGTAACAAAGTTTGCACAAAGCACAAAGGCCACATTAGAGAAGTATGCAAGTGCCAATAAAGGCTGAAGAAAAAAAATACAATCTACAAGTTTTTTTAAAGTTGAAATATCAAATTATTAATTTTTTTTATTTTTCACTTTTCCACTTACATACTAGCTACCAAAAACAACATCAAATCTTCATTCAACATGCCACTCAGCAAATCACACAACTTGAGCAACAAAAACAACAATTGGAACAGCAAATGTTGGCTTCTGTGTTGCCCAATGCATCTGCAATATTGCCTGCTACTCCAACATTACCTCCACAACAACAACAACAACAACAACAATCAGTTATGTCGAAAATTCCATCACTTATGTCGCAAAAGGTATCCATGCCGGGCACAGATGACGATGAACACATGAAACCGCCTGGTGTTGATGATGCCAATTATAATGGCGGTAGTGGTGTTGCAAATAATCGTAACCATCTTTATCAACAACAAAATCAGCAATACGATAATAACATTAATTTCGGACAATCAACGAGTGTTCCTCAGCATGCATTAGATAATATGCAGCAACAACAAGGCAATGCGGCGAGTTTCTTCATTCCAGATATGTCGAGACCTCCTCCAGGCTTTTCGGGCGTTACCAATTCGTCCGCCAATCAAATGTCTGTGAATTTGCAGCCACCATTTACGCAAGTAAATAACATTCCTCAACATTCGGTTAACAATAACAACAGTGTAAGCGCTGGTAATATCGATGGTAGCAATATGAACGCAGCGGGACCCAACATAGACGTTATGGCACTGAATGCAGCCATACAACTTGTGCTGCAACAAAATCAACAAATACAAAATTCTCAACAAAGTTTGGATATGTCCGGACAGATGATGTCAAATTCCGATTTGCCATTAAATGTATCATCATTGGGGCAATCGCAAATGCCGCCACAACATATGCTAGATAATGAAGATATTCCTGGTCAATTAGGTATTATACCGCCACAAATTGAAGTCGAAGAGCAAAAGCCATCAGCACCTTACTATGATTTACCTGCGGGTTTGATGGTGCCATTGATACGTCTAGATGACTATAATTACAAAGCGCTTGATCCCGCGGACATACGATTGCCACCACCGGCGCCGCAAAGTGAGCGATTGACAAATGCATTAGCGGCATTTTATGCGCCTCCAACGCATGATCGACCGCGTGACACGTATGTAGCTTTATTAATAGAAGTAGCGCTGAATTTTTAAATTTTCATATTTCCATGCAGTGAGGGCTGGGAAAAACTTGGTCTCTATGAATATTACAAGGTGAAAAATGCGGCGAAAAAGCAGAAAGAAGAGGAAATACAGAATGGTGAACGAGAAAAGACACGTTCACCCTCGCCTATAGTTATAGAAAAACCGAAGGCGAAAAAACTCAATAAGCGCTGCTATCGGTAAGTTTTATTCTAGGAAAATTGTTGAAATTTGCCGGATGTGAGTGCTTAATTTGTAAAAATTAGTAGTTATTTTTCTAGATAAACGTAATTAATTAAGCTATATAATTTTTAATTTCTTAGTTCAAAAAGTCGTAGTCGGTCTAAATCCCGTTCACCATACAAATCTCCACCACCAGCACGTTCGTCATCAAGTCGTCGCAACAATCGTTACAGCCGTAAAAGTCGTTCACCTAGACGTTCGCCCCAAAGAGAACGAAACGAACGGGAACGTGATAATTCTAGCAGTAGTCGAGAGAACAGGCCTGAGCGTGCTAATCCAAGACGTGAACGCTCTGTTACTCCTCCAAGTTTCTAGTATGTGCTTTTGCGCTTAGCATTACCGATTTATAACATCCGACTTATTAATCTCGTCTTTTTTCTTGTAATTTTTAGTGGAGGTAGTCTCCCAAAACCTAATGAATTTATCGAAGAAACGAATAAGGGTCATCAAATGCTAAAGAAAATGGGTTGGGCTGGTTCGGGTACTGGTTTAGGTTCAAAACAGCAGGGCATCGATCAACCCATTTCGGGTGGTGAAGTTCGCGATCGCAAAGACATGTTCAAGGTTGTAAAACTAATTTATTCATCGTGGCATTATACTAATTTATTTATTCTCCTTGTAGGGGGTTGGAGTTAACATAAATGATCCCTTTGAAAACTTCCGTAAGAATAAAGGTGCGGCTTTTGTGCATAGAATGCGTACACGTGATGATAAAAGTTAAATAAATTATTTTATATGTTATCAAAATATTTAATATTATTTTAAAGATTAAAATAAAAATCAATTTCGATTGTAGTAACAGTAATTATTTGTTATCGAAATGAAGAAAAGTAGACATTGCTATGTCTTTGTTGATCAGAGAACAACAAATTTTATTAGAGGCTTCATTTTAAAACTTAGTTAAAATTAAATAAATACTTATTGCAGTTTTTTTTAAAGAAAGTATTTTTAAAACTTTTAAACTACGCTTCAACATTGACAGCTGTAGACGCTGCTTTGGCATTCACTTTATCGAGGATTTGTTTCAAACCTTTACCAGGCCCACATTCGAAAGTGCGTGGAAAATCAACGCCTGGACGCCGTTCGTACATTAAATGCATTGTTTGCTCCCATTTAACTGGACTTACAATCTATAAAGATGATTAATTTAGAATTGTTGGAATGTTCTTTTATATAGTAAGACTTTCACTCACCTGATTCGGAAGTTGACGTAGTATATGTGTCGCGTCCCGATACGGTTTACCATATACGTTTGAATAAACCCTAATAATTGGTTCCTTAATATATATATTTTTAAGTGCCTTTGCGAAAGGTTCGACAGCGAATTTCATGAGAGGTGTATGAAAGGCGCCATTTACCTGTAGCCGCTTCATACGCTTTATTTTCAATGCTTTTGCATTAACCTCAATATATTGCAATGCTTCCAAGTCGCCGGCTAGTACTTTGCAATGCGGATACATATAGTTTGCTATGCCACAGTAAGGTGTCTCGACACCTCGCTCCAGGGACCATTGTTGTGCTTTTGCACAAACAGCGCCAATTTGTGTATCTGGTCCATACAATATTAGTGCCATACCACTAGGTATTGCATCGCAAGCAGCTTGCATGGCATTAGCACGAACCTGCACTAAATGCAAAGCTTTATCGAAAGGCAAGGCACCGGCAAAAACCAGTGCAGTAATTTCACCTAAACTAAAACCAGCTGTTGCTACACAATTGTCAATGACTTGTGGCCTTTCTTCGCGTAGTTGTTCTAAAGCGGCCAAAGATGACACCATTACTGCCAGTTGAGCATATTCAGTACGATTTAATTTTTCGCGTGGGCCTTCAAGGCATACTTTCAGAAGATCATAGCCCAAAACTTCATTTGCTAATTTAAATATAGAACGTGCTGAGGGAAATCGCATCAACTTCTCCGCCATACCGACATATTGCGCTCCCTGACCGGGAAATAACACAATAGACGTATCTTTGGGATTTATAGCACGACGCTCGTTTGTATCATCTACCAAAGCATTGAACAGATGCATTTGGGACCGCTTTTGAGAGTTTGTGTATTTAGAATCTGGCTTGGAAGTATGTTGTATGGCATTGGAACTCGTATCACCACCATTTTGAGTGCAAAGCCGTACACCGTACGCTGCAAATTTATTAGTAATCCGAGTTTTAAACAACAAATTTGCTGTCACACTTCTTTGAACTAGCATTTCTATGAAACTTGTAAAAAAATATCTCACAAAATTCAATTCAAAAATTTTAGTGTTTTTCAACAGCTGATTGTACTTTGGCACATGTGTGATAACCGGATAACGTATAACAACTTAAATTTACGTTCTCTGGTGATAACTCATGAATCCATCTTGAATTTTTTATTGTTCAATTGAAAATGCCTTGAGTATTCGCCTTATCCTTCCCCAAGTCTCCGAAGAAAGTCGCTAATGTTTGAAGCAGAGTATAAAGAAGTTTGAAGAATGTTTGGTTCAGAATATAAGAAATTTTAAGTTGAAATCAGAGAACGTAAATGTTGTTATACGTTCTCTGGTGAATTCGTCATAAAATTTTTTGAATTTTTAATTGAAAATGCCTTGAACATTCGCCTTATCTTTACCTTACCTCTCCACAGAAAGTGGCTAATGTTTGAAAAAATTTGTTTCAGAATATAAGAAATTTTAAGTTGAAATCAGAGAACGTAAATGTTGTTATACGTACTCTGGTTCAAGTAGAAACGATACCGATAAATATTTTTGTCGACTTAGGATCTTTTCGACTATAGGTGATAGGCTGATATGATCTATAATATATATGTATATATACATTCTGAAGGGGAAATACAAAATAGTGTTATTTGGGGAATTCGGCTTTTGATATTTAGAGGATGTTGCTCTGAATTCCTCAATTTTTTTATTTGTATATTTATACAATAGTGTAGCGAAGTGTTTATCTTTCATCAAACAATTCCGCAGTTGCTATAGAAATTGCAATTTAACCATTGTTTGTGCTTATTTATGTTCTTCGTCCTTTGCTTGTCTGTATTTTCGAATCTATAAAATTTGACTGAAAATGATGCATCGTAGAATATGTGAGGTCCAAACTGACTTGGCTCGAAGCATTGGTCATGGCATGGAAACGGTTTGGGATTCGTAAGTACAACAAAATAGTATTTACATAATACTCTGAGCTATCAAATTTTTTTCTCTACAGTTTATCCGCCGATCAATCCGAAATATTAAGGCAGAAAATTAAAAATATATATCCGGATAACTATCAGAAACAAAGTGAAATGGAGAAAGCGCGTAATAATATATTCCAAAATGTTTGGTCGCAACGTAAGGATCAAAAATATACTATGCATTAAGAAACAAACAGCAAAACAACAAAAATAAATTTATCTCATGTGGATTTGCTGCTTGTAATCAATAATTCTATGACGTATTATTCCTTATATTTTTTAGGTAAATATACAAATCGTGTCTTGCTCTCATCCATAATTTATGTCATGGTAACTGAAGAGAAAGATCACGAAGCTGCTAAAAACTCGACAAAATTTTCCTTTCATCCTGTAATACGCACACGTAAATGCTTATGTAAGTTGTTATTAAAAGCAATTAAAAATGAATTTACAAGAATAATTTTTATGGAAGATGAATAAGGATTATATTTAAAAATGATAGCTTTCAATACCATACAGAGATGTTTCTTTCCGGCTTCTTTTCACTACCTCTTTGTTTTCAAAATTTCAGCTTTAAACAACAGCTCCGGTTGTTGCATGATTTTTATAGATGAACACTCGCGTATCTATCAAAATTGGCAGCAATATTTAAAGAATAATATGCTTCCTAGTGGCACCATGGTGGCCCCAAAAAATGGTGTTTACACCTTTAATGAAAACGAGGAGGTAATTAGAAATTGGATTTGTTTTGTTGATTCACTTTTGTAAGTTTTATATATATATATAAGAATAGTATTTCAAATTATACGTATGTATATGTACATTTACAGCGAAATCTGAATATTGCAAAGAATTTTAATTTTAAATAATATTGTAAATATCTCATTTAACAGGTCAATCTTGAAATAGGCCCTACTCCAAATAATTATTTAATGAAAAAACTTGAAACAGCAATTGGATTAGGAGGACTAATATCAGGAACAGCCCCTCTTGCACTCTCAATGGTCATGCCTGTTGCGGCGCCGGTCATGTTAACTGCAACAGCAGTGTCATTAGCCACGAGTGCATACGCGACTTTGCGTTCAGCGACATATTTAAAAGATCGTTATCAACATGGACAGTCAACATCACTAGCTGATCGCGAAGCTAGAAGCAAATGGATAGGTGTCGCAGGCGGTGTTGCAGGCTTGGGTGCAACTGGTGCAATGAATGCCTTGGCCTATGCGAATTCTGCTGGCAAAGGTGTACCATTGGTATGTACGAGAATTTAATATTTAAAAATGTTTTTTTTTTTTTCTAAACTACAACTTTTTTTTTTAGGTAGCGAAGGTAGCAGTTGGTGGTGTAAATGTCACTTCCCTTGTACTCTCTGGTTCGGATATATTGAACACGGCTTATGATTTATATTTGGCAAGTATAAATGCTGTAAATGAGATAATTTTTTTTAATATAATTTCTTCATTTCTGATAAATACAGAGCTATGATGAAAGTTTTAACAGCTTAGATATTCTACAACTGGCATCTTCTTTACTAGTTTTCACCCATTCAATTAATAATTTGGCGCTTGTTTCTAAAATTCCCACTCGAGGTGGAAGTGCATCAATTCGTAGAGCAATACGTAAACAAACTAGGTGTGTGTAATATATAAGTGCACTTATTATTCATATATATGTAAGCTTAAATGCTATTTTTTTTTTTTTTTTCAGAAACTCGTTTGATAAAATTTCGACTGAATGTATGAGAATGGGTAAAAATATCCCCAAAATGGATCTTATCCGTATTGTAAATAATATACCTTCAAAAGAAGACTTTATACAGCAAATCGCTACGGTATTAGTCCAGGCAACTGCAGGCACGACCGTTGGTAACGCTATTCACGAGCTTCCACTGTTAATTAACTACACTTCGGACGGCGAATTTAATCCCATACAGCTTCTTGCTATAGCGGGTTTCAAATTTGTGCGCAATATATTAGATTCAAACAGTTTTGTCGATCTTCTTAGCACGATGGCGACTTTTATGTGCGATAAAAGCTTTTATTTGTTGATGAATTTAACTAGAACTTTTATGGATGTATTTGGTGATGAGATTAATGATGTCCTGCGTACATTTATACCTACCGAAAAGGTGCTTTATGAAGTGTTCATGTTATGTGTCACAAAATATTCGAATCTCTCGTACGAATTTCTCGAAAATAAGCAAATCGAAATAATTAACGAGCTTGAAAAATATTTTTATTCTTTAAATCCTATTAATGATAATAATAAATCTATAAGTTGTAAAATTTGTAAGGGATATTATTATGAATGTACTCTGTGAATGATTTTTAATGTATACAATTGTAAAGAAAAATAATTTTGAAAAAAATACTAATAATGTTATTTGCGTTACTAATAAAGGATTTTTTTAACATTTGTCACATTAAATTTGTCAATTTGTAAAAGAAAGGAAATATGAATTTTTAAATGAAAAAAGGCATAGGCTAAAATTTACAAATTAATAAATACTGTGGCGAAAATGCGAAGCGAATGAGAGATGAAAGAGCGGAGCCGACAACTGGCCCGTTCTAGAGCGTAAACGAGACGATTATCGTAAGCGAGAGGTTTATCGTAAAACGACGCGATTATTAAAGGGGTTTCGTTTTCAAGCAGCAAACAAGTATATAAGGACGACATTCGACTGCAAGTCAGTCAGTCAGCAATCAGTTGTGAATTAAGCTCGTGGAGATTACATTACAGTAAAGTAATAAAAACAGTACATTGTGAAAGTTGTATATAAGTGATTGTAAATAGTAACATAAATTGTAATTGAATTGTGAATTACCGAATAATTAAAAGGACATTAATTAAGTCTTTATAAATAAAGAGACTGCAAACTAAGTGGGCGATTTTATTTAACAATCCAGAGGTCGTACCCGAAAGATTAAGAAGTTAATCAGCAAGATCGTAACAATACTTAATATGTGGATTGAAGGAATGATTTTCGTACGTAGTCGGAAAGTTGATTATACACTTTGTTTTGGCATAGGGCTTTGTGGAAAGTTGCGGGAGATAAACCTTTTAAAAGTCTAAGTCAAAGAACGTATATGAATTTTACGTTCTTTGAAACAAGTATATAAGGGCGACGTACGGCTGCAAAAGCAATCAGTTGTGAATTAAACTCGTGGAGATTACATTACAGTAAAGTAATAAAAACAGTACATTGTGAAAGTTGTATACAAGTGATTGTAAATAGTAACGTAAATTGTAATTGAATTGTGAATTACCGAATAATTAAAAGTACATTAATTAAGTCTTTATAAATAAAGAGACTGCAAATTAAGTTGGCGATTTTATTTAACAATCCAGAGGTCGTACCCGAAAGATTAAGGAAATCATCGAGGTTAATCAGCAAGATCGTAACAATATGCTCAGGTTGATACAACGGTTGCAGAGTGTATGACCTATCTCATATTGACTATTTCGCAAATCTGTTTTAAAATTATTCGCGTATTTATGCAGCTTGGCAGCACTGGATTGATTTGCGTCAAAAGTGTGTATTGCGTGAAAGAAAACTCTTATTTTTGTGGAAAATGTTTTGATTATAATAAAAAAATTCCGTATCATAACATCTATAACTCTTAATTAAAATCTATAAGATATCAGTTTCAAAACATTATTAGTTTTTATCAATTAGAAAAACATAAAAAAAGCTTTGGCAAGTTTTCGTCATTTGGTAATAGAGCAAAAGTAGCGTCTCATAAAACATTTTTTCAATAATCAAAGATATTTATTTGATTTAATTTAAAAGAATAAATGTATTACGACTAAAATAATGTAGTACTTATATACATAAGGAGTGTAATGAAATTAATTCATACAACAAATGCGTTCTGTGTCCTCACTTGGCATTTTTTGTTGTACATAAGACATCATTTGCTGGCCTTGCGCTGACAGTTTGTTGCTTTTGTTGCATTGAATTAAAGAAAGATGGGTCAGGTGTTTCGTTCAGGGTCAGCACTGCTTTCACATCGTGATGGTCATAAAGTATCCAAGGCTACAGAAGCTCGTATTCAGACACTCTTTGAAATTTTGCGTGCCAATCCAAAAGTATCCATACAAACATTGGAAAGCCTACTGCTGCAAATTCCAAAGGTATGAACCAACTGATAGTTTTTAAGTTTCATAACTTTATTTGAATATTTTATTAACAAAAATATTATATTATTTCACTTCAGAATGAAAATATACTCGTAATACACGACGATTGCGGTTACAATATACTACAGCGTAGTGTAGGTCTTAATCACATCGATTTAACCAAGTGGTTGTTACACCGACATAGGCCAGACGTAAATCGTAGTCCTTGTTCACTGCCACTGCATATAGCCTGCTTAAAAGGATATGAAGAATGTGTTGAATTATTATTGAAATATGGTGCGCGCATTGACACTGATTCACGAATGTGCTTTCCCGGCACACACTCACATAACTGTGAAGAAAGTGGCAAGTATCATGGAAATTATGATGATGTTGGTGCTACTCCAAACGTATGCGAACGTGCGAATACGAAACTACAGAATGCCGTTTGCTATGCAATAGATGGAGATCAGATTAGTGTTCTAAATATTTTAGCGCAAAAAATGGAGGATCCATGGGTAATATCTTTGTTTTACTATATATTCTAGTTTTAATCATTAATGATTAAATTTTATCAGGTACCTTTTCGTGTAAAAAAGCCACTATTACATTTGGCATGTGAACGTGGTGCTTGGAATTGTGTTCAACAATTGGTTATTACACGTTCTGAAGAGATTAATTTGATTAAAGATGAATATTACCCAATTCATCAGGCTGTGCTTCATGACGGTCGCTTTTTGGAACTACTGATACAGCATGGTGCAGTAACAACAGTACGCACGTGTACCCAGCAAATGACACTCTTACATGTTGGTATGTAAATGGAAGCATTTAAGCAAGCGGAGTAGGGGGAAAAGGTTGCTGTTAACAAATATCATTAGGCATCTTAAAAGCTGTGGTTGTTTTTGTAACCAATATGTTTTTAAGAAATATTTCGATAGGTTTTGGCCGTATAAAAATCCGTTTCGTTGCAGTATAAAGGCCAGCAGAATTTCACGTGAACTATTGCATTTTATTCGCCTTTTATGTCAGGCATATCTTACCCCGTGTAAATTTTTGAAGCTAGAGACCTCTAAAAATATAGTATTGTGTGTAATTTGTTTCGATTCAATTTTAGTTCAAGACAAAGCTGCGCGAGTGACAATCCCAGTCTTTTAGGTATAAAAGACCGATTGCAATGAGATGTAAGAAATTAAGTCTTTTCGGACGATGGCAAAACAATTATTAGTTAGTATGTAGCATAATAGGAGAACTAATTCTTATGTTTTTATATAGCATTAGCATTCTGATTTCAATTATTTGACATAATAATAATAGTAATATTAAAAAATAGAAAATTTGCTGATGTGATTTATTTTAGATAAATTTTTTTTTCTCTTTTATTAAGTTATATTCGCTGCGCGCAAATCTGCTGAGGACACATTAAGTACCCTAAGGATCTTATTGGAGCGCGGTTGCAAGGAACTTATAAATGAACCTGACTCATTAGGAAATACACCACTTCATGCTCTAATAGTACGCTATGCTCTGGAAGAAGCACGGTAAAAAGACCTTGTGTTTTGAAAAACTTTATATATACATATATATGTACATATATAATAATATACACATATAATATTAAAGATATGGCTACGACAAATGGAGCAAATGGGATGTACTACATCTTGTACGTTTTCTACTGCAAAACGGTGCAAAGAGCTCAATTAACCAAACAGGCAACAGTGCGTTAGCCTGTGTCTTTCGTCATGTCCGTGATTGGGAAGTATGTTTTGAACTGCTCAATATGTTAATTAAAGAAAATGGCGATCCAAATATTGTTGGACGTGATGGTTCTGTACCTATAATGGTTTTACTTGTACCATTAATTAATAAAGATCAATTACATCATTTTACCCACTCAATGAAGGTATGGTTGCAGTAAATTTTTGGTTAATTTGTTTTTAACGTACTTCATTTCAGGTTTGCTATTTAAATTGCATACGCATTTTACTGCAATATGGCGCTAATCCAAATTGTTCATATCGTTCAAATTTGACTCCACTTCATGTTTTGGTATTTACCGTTAGTGAAAACTTTACGCTTAATTGTGATGCACAAAAACGAACAAATTTCGACTTTATTAAGAATATATTATTATTATTATTACAACATGGACTTGATTGCAATCAAACATATCCGCATATACTACAGGCTGTATGCGATATGGTGCAAAATGTGCGCAACTGTTCTGACATGCAATGCATATACGAATTAACACTCACTCTAATACAATATGGTGCTGATCCTAACATAGTACTCAGCGGTCAGGCTACAACAGGTAGCGCAATATTCTCCAACGAAATTGCCAATTTTGGTGAAGCACTTTGCAGTGGCGGCGGTAATAGCAATGGCGCAGGCGCTGGCACTAGTAGTAGTAATGGTGCAGATGGAACATTTCGCAACTCTTTCCGTACACACTCACGTTACCTGCTTTTTTATTATATAATTTTGATAACGAAAAAGGAGTTTATTCTCAATGATCCAGCACTGACATTTACACGTATTATACATTTGTTTTTCTTAACAATGCAACATGGACCACTTTATAATTGCCTTAAATCGTTGCACAATTTTTATGTTGCACAAGTACCAAATAGGAAGACCGAACAATTAATATCACTGATTACCTCCTTATACCGCAAACCACGCAGTCTTAAACAAATGGCTCGTATTGCTATCTATGAGGCGGTTAATCGTAAGTTGGCGCAAAATGTCAATCGTCTCAATTTACCTGGTCCGCTGAAAGAATATGTACTACACTTCGAAAGATAACAAGTGAGTTGTACCATGGAGCATATACTACAGGCTGTATGTGAACCGAATTAGTTTCCCAATTCCCACCATATACCCTAATTCCTCTTTCCCTAACCTAAAACAATCATTTAATATCATTAAATATTAGTTATAATATATATATATATATGTATATATATATATATATATATATATATATATCCTATTTTAAGGCTTAATGTACCTAAATGTTAAAATTACGGATGCGCGATTAATCAAATAATCGAATAGTGACAGCTTGTTAATTAATTAATCAAGTAATAATACTTTTTTATTTATATCAATGTTTTATTTTCGGTTTATATATAAAAAATCTAAAAATCTTATAGCTCATTTGGCAATTCAAACAAATCATAAAAATTAATAAAATATAGACATTTTTTAAGTAATTAAGAATTACTGAGGATTGATTAATTAAAATCTGTTCAATGAAATTAATAAATTATTTAATCGGACAATTGATTGTAATATGTGAGTGTAAGGTTATTTCGAACGTTACATATTTGTTAAAGGCAATAAAAAGAAAATGTTCCAAGAAAGATATGTATGCCAGAAAACAGTTGCAATAAACGCATAAACAAGAAATCGTACAATATTTAACAAAAGCAAAGCTATTTATTTTAAGTTGTTACACAATATAACTCTCAGCTGATATATTTTTATATTCTTAGTTTATTTGCTATCGATCAAACGTAGACAAAATTGAAAATCTCTGTTTAAGTAAAATAAATAATTCGAAAGCTACACAAAATATTGGAGTATTCTATCTATTGAAATATAAGCTTTATGAATAAATATTTAAATAAAAAGTAAACGATTCTGTTGAATAGCTTACGTTTTTAAATCTTGTTGTACAAATCACCGGCCATTTTTTAATGCCCAAAATATTCAACACTAAGCGTAACTCCCTCGACACAGAATAAGTGTTCGTTGTAAGGATTAGGTGAAAAAACCAACTAATCCAGCTATTTATAGCGGAAAATATGTATAAGGCTAGTGTGCTATGCGGATGACCTTGTCATTCTATCTTCGGCCACTTGAAAACATAACTGATTAGGCAGGGGGACAAGGACTTTGTAAACTCGGAAAGATATGATGTCTCCCTCTTCGTCTTCCCTCGAGAAAGAGAAAAGCTCACCAGTTTAACACATCATCTTTAAGAGGTAACTTTATAACACGCCGAAACTCGTTTATGTATCTCGTTGTAATCACTGGTGTTGTTGTTGTTGTAACCGCAAAAAAAATCCACAAATTATGCTTCGGGGAATATTGCGGTAGTGACAGTCCTTGGCCGGATAAAAATCCAGGTCGTTCCGTTATAAAAGACCCGACTGTTGGGCGAAGTATTGGATTTTAGTCGCCTCTTGTGACAGGTATGCCTTATCGCGGGTAAATTCTTGAACCCCTAACTCGCAGGGGGTTCCTAAATTTTTACTGGAGGGCTCTATTGAAAGTAAGGCCAGTAAAGCAGTCCGAATTCGGAATTTTTGCGTCAAAATGGGAATTACGACACTGAATGGCTTTACACAAGTGCCACACTAGTATGATGAGCAACCTTAAAAAAAGGAGTGACCCATTAACCCTCTGGAGCAGATGCAACATGCCTGTCAATTGAAGCGGTAGTAAGAAGCTCGAAACAATTGAGTTTAGGCTCCTAACTGTGAAGGACGTATACAGAAAAAATAATAGAACGCGGCCTAAATGTAAATTGTGGCCGAGAAGAAACTGACATCTTCTGCCGGGTATATACCATCTACTTCTTTTCGATAAGGGTAATTATGAAAATATTTAGATATATTTAAATGTGAGGTTGGCACAGAACCAGAGCTTTCCTTCCTACTACCTCCCCAAACAGAGATTATGGGTATTACTGAAGGTGCCAAATGGGCAACCGTTTTAAAAGAGAAATCTTTAGGTTTCTTGTTCATAGCCAAGCGGGAGAACACAAACAGATGGGCGAACTGTCACTAGTGACTGCCTCAGACCTTTCACTGCTTTCAAATTCTGTCTAAAGCAGGGAAAGTGTAGAATTTCCAAAGGAATTTGTACCACTAAATATTATGGGGCAGCATAAATTGCAAATATATTGAAGAAGCATCCGCTCCTGAGGTCTCATCTTCACAAAACTAGGTAGGATTGAATATGCTGGTTGCAGAGTACGCTCCATAGAGCACTACCTTTGTGAGTGGTCCGACTTCAGTCGATTAAGGCGTCATGTCATGTCCACGATGCCCCAAGGTCCAACCTAACGGAAATGGGCACGCCGGAATGGAAGAAAAAAGGGAATTTTAGCAAATCTAGAATTTTTCGATAAAACATAGTTGAGTGGTAGAGCACTTGCCTGTGCAGTCAGTATCCGTTAGTTCGATCCCTGACAAAAGAAGTCTGATGAGGAGGATATAATAATTGGTGCTTTGTAATCTGAACTGAAACGATGTCGATTTTCGCAATAGCCGACTGGTCAGCATTGCTCGGAAGGCAAGAGTTCAGGTACTGCTTCGTCCAACTTCCAAAATTGTAGAAAATAATTTTTCTAATTGTGGTCGCACCTCGGTAGGGAATACCAAGCCCTCAAGCGCTCCGAGTGTATTTCTGAGTTGAAATAAGAAGTTCCTCATAAAAATCCATCCGTCGTTCGGAGGAGGTTCAGAATAAACTATAGGTCCCTTCAAGTATTGGAAAGAACATCAAGACGCGCACTATAGTTGGAGGAGGAATCATATATGTCAATAAACACACTAATCACTATTAATTTTATTTATTGTTCCTAAAGTTTATAATCATTAAATGCAAAAGAAACAAGCGTCTACTGGGTTGCTCGCTTGGCAACAAAAAGCGATGTAAGAAACCATTTATTTATCGTTTCCAAGCAAACTTTTCAACCCAATAACATCTATCAAAGTGAAAATACCGAGACGTCTTCGAAAATTTTTCATTTTTTCATTTGACTTCAACGTATTCATATCGTGCTTATAGATAAAAAAAAATGTTTTCGAAAAAACTGGAGCGAATGTATCAGCCGCCGTCGGACCTCAAAAAATACGACAATGAGGGCTACATGCAAAATCCGTTGCTTAAGTTTCGACTCGCCGATGTGCAGCGACAGCGACATTCGCGATTTCTTAAATACCGTGCCTCTGTCGAGAAAGTCAACTTATGCCGCAAGCCATTGCCGGCTGAGCCGGAAATGCGTCTATTACCAGAAAATGATTATATAGATAATTTACGACGTGAAGTGCGTAAGATAGAAGTACCGAAAATGTTGCGAAAAACTGAAAAGAAAATACTCAGCTACGCACCAAATCGACTAAAAACGAAATATCCCGAACTTGTCGATAACTATATGAAGGACGTACATGAGGAGTTTGATCGTCTTATGAAGATTTATAGTATGAAATGCATACTAGTACATCCGGAGTTCGCTGATGAAGATCCAACTCAATTTGTACTGCCACGAAAGGATTTTCATTTCAAATTACCCGGAAGAACCGAAAATTATGCAAAATTTCTGGAAAATAAACGTAAGATTGGTAAAAAACTACTTATCGTATATATGCAAGTGCGTATGATCTTAAGCACGTCGGAATTGGAATTCCCAAAAACAATGGTTATATTAGATCCCATAACACTCGGTTCGAGCCATGTACAAGCGACAATGGGACTGGGTGGTCGAGAGGCATTGTTTTACAAAACCTTCATAAAATATGTGGAGACTTCTTTGGGTGATGCAAACAATTTTATACGTTGGACTTGGTATCCTAAAATGGTATCGGTAGTACGTCGACAATTTCGTAAACGTGCAGTACCGAATTGGTTAAAGTTACGCATGTTCAAATGCTTGGAAGCGCTGATGAACAGACAAATAAATGAGATGAAAATAAATACATTAAATGAATTCCTGCGTGTCGGTAGTATGGTGCGCAAGATACCAACACTGAAAATAAATATGATTTACGAAGAAGAAGAAAATACAATCGATCTGGATCCGAGTTTAGAAACCATATACGACATGTACGAGCATCTTGTGGATGCCGCAGCAAATGTTGCAACGGAAATGGAACCCTTGGAACCACAAATCGATTCGGCTCTGGTCAATAGTGCTGCCGATTATCTACGCATATTCATGAACGACAATTGGCTAAATGAATATAAAGTAAAACTGAGAAAAGTGTTGAAAAGTACATATGAACCCATACAAGAGTACATTATAAGCTATAAAAATAAATATTACAATTTGTATGCGGAAGATGTGCGTGAAGATCTTGACGAGTTCTTAAGCGAATCGCGGGAGTTTGAACAATACTTTAAGCGTATCGAAACCTACTTCGAATTTATACGGATGTTACAAAGTGAACCGGAAAATGATTTTTTCGAAATGTGCGTTGTTAGTAACAAATCTGCGATTGTCGCGCTCCGACGTATAGCTGATGATCTAATTGCACGCATAACCGAAAAAATGGTTAAGGAGCATATTAAGGCTGAGGAGGAAATTTGTGCTGCTTTCGAAGATATAAAAACAAAGGCATTAACCGTCCCAAGATCAACTGAAGAATTACTAGCAAGCGCAGAATATATGATACGCGTGAAAAAGGAACTTATATTCGCATTAAGAGATCGCATACAATATTGTCTGCAGGTTGGTACAAATCTGGTCGAGTTGACCGAAATGGAACCATATCATTTTGATCTTACCATACGCACCATCAGTTGGCTTCAAGATATCAATGAAATTTGTGATTATAATGCCTCACAGCAGGAACATTACAAATTCCTTTTCGAAGAACATTTACAGGATGTCATAAAAAAATTAAATGAGGATATTGAGGCGATGTTACCGAATTTGTCCATTATTGACGATATGAGTGAACCGGAACAGTTTCGTCATAACTATATATTATTGAGAAATTTCATGGGTCAACTGAAGACATTCGATGATTATGTAAAATGGATTAATAAAGAGGAAAAGCTGTTTAAGATGGCCCAGACAATATATCCGAAATTAGAAGTGATGAAAGGTTTCATAATTCCCTTTGCCGAACTAATGAAGTATGTATAAATTGTATAAAACAACAACAACTAACGCATAGCTAACATAATTCTGGTCAAACAAGATGGAAGAGTAGTCTTCGGCTATGCCGAGGTCTTTATATCTTTCATTAACCTATCAAATTTCGCCAATTTTCAGTGTTAATAAATATTTAGTGAAATTGAGTAGTCGGTTATGGAGGGGGATATGAGTCTTCCGAATTTGATGAAATTGTGTGTGAACATTTATTAGAATTTACATATGTAGAATACCAAATTCACGCTCGTATAGATTTAAAATTGATCGTATATTTTTTAAACTGGTACGATCTGGCTGGTTCAGACTATTTGATCAATACAGTATAAAAACAGATGTGCATACCAAGTTTGGTTGAAATATATCACACACTGAGGGAATAGTTTGTGTTCAAACAGACGGATAGACGGATTTCAGCCTTGTCTGTGGTAGATGCCTATACTAAATACCCAATTGTCTCGATTATACGGTGTTGAACTAACCTTTAAGTTACTAAGCAAGTTCTGCCTAGACACCGTCCCCGATTGTGAAAATATAGTTCAGGATAATTTTAGCCTTTTGAGTGCTTATAGTCCGCTGTTAAACTTGTGCCCTATAATTCTTAACACATTACATCGCACAGTCCTAAGGTTCTAAGTATTTTAACCTTTTTTCTAGCTACGGTTTCACACTCCCAACAATATGTGCGCCTATGTTTGGGCTTCAACTGATAAAACGGCATGTTTCTACGGCACTAATGTTAATGTTATGCATGTAGCTATAGTGTCAGTCTTGTCTGCTATTTCGTTATTCCTGTCTGCCCCGGACTTGGTTCCGTTTTCCAGCTTCAATTTGTTTCTTCACGCACTCCTATACCATGTCGATTTCTCTATCTCTCTCTCTCTTTTCCACTTGCAATATACCAGGATATTTGCTCATCAGTATTGATACCCTTATTCTGTGGCCTACATTCTCCGCACCAATTTCTTTTGCAGTCTTTGAACCATCTACATATGTACTACACCTTTAATTTCTGTAAGCGTGGTTTAACTTTTTTCTCTATCGAGGACTTGTTCCATGATATTTTTCCTCCTATTATGAGATCAAAAAGTCAAAATTTGCCCCTTTTTTATACGATTTTTTTCCTTTCGTCCCCTATCTTATCATAGTCAATAGAGTTCTTTTATGTTATAACTCTAGATAACCTTATGCAGCTATGTGAGATCCAGAGAAGATCTCCTGTAGGGCACATTCTCATGCTGTCCATTATAGAAGAATACGCTAACATGGTTTTGACTGAGTTTGATTTAATATTGCTCTTCCTGATCAGGCTATTGCTCCATATGTAATGAATGGTTTCACTTTCATGACATAGAACCCTTCAGTATTTCGGGTATATATCCACAGGACTTTACTCTTAATCTTCTGCATACCGTAAGTTGGGTTCTATTGTAGTATAGTCTATATATTTATCTTATTTCACTGAGCCCCAAATTTTATTAAGATATTTCAATTATACTCAAGTTGTACGAATGGACGTCTCGTCATATCTACATTTTAAATAATAGATACAACCGTTGCCGGAGCTCCTCTTCCAATTTGTGATTTACGTCTTAACATTTATTAACAAATGCAGGGAACCGCTTCCGAACGACTGATGGCTTGTTATTAAGAGCTCTTTATTTAATAGGTATTGGTTTGTGCAGGATTTTAATCCATTACCTTCCACGTGGTAAGGCGAGAACCTACTGGAAATTCAGTATAAAATATTTGTTCATATTTTAATTTATTACTTGATTTTTTTTTTATGATCAGAAGAAGAGGTTTATCAGCCTTTCGATGGTGTCTAAAATCTGATCAAACCAAAGGAAATACTTTTTCAAATTTAATTTCTTCATTTTTCACTGTTATACAGAAAAAAATTAATTAAGAATTCTTTATAATTCTTCTTCGCAGATCATGTATTGAGTGGATGCGTTATTTGAATGTCTGGATGTATGGACCATTTGAATATCTTGAGCCAAAATTTGTGGAAGAAACAACTGAAAACTTTTTAAAGGAATTTCAGAAGAATCAAAAATATTATCGTGTAAAAATTAGACAAGATCAAATTGAAACGCCAATCTGCATGTTTCGAGTGAGTATCCCTTTATGATCTTTTGCTGAATTAAAAAATTGCTCGTTCAAAGCAGCTTTAGATAAGTTCTCTATTGAACTCTGGCTAAAGATATTTTGGTTTTCATTTTGGTGCATTGCACTTTTGTGATTGAGTAGTTCAGAGCTTTTTTTTATGAATCCTTGGAAGATAATTATTGGCGCTTAGTTTTCATTGCCGTTGATCGTTCGATCAATAGTCGAGATGTCTGTTAAGTTGGGTAGCTTGAGCATAGCTGCTATTTCTGGAATTGTTATACGATGGGTTCGTTTCGACTAACAATTTTGTTTTGTCGTTATCAGTAGTGGTTGAACGACCAGAGCCTCTTGCACCACATTGAAATATGCCTATAAAGCTCTCTTTGATTGCCCATCATATAATATTCAAATAACTTGAAGCTAATTTTGTGGCTGGTGATATTGAACATTAGCTGGTTGATGGTATTAAATATGCCGAGGCGTTGATGGTAGGATTTCGACATATCTGCTTAAATTTTGTGGATTGTAAGATTCATGGCATACCAATTCAAAGAGTATTCTATTGAATATCCATCAGCAATAACATATTCTATTATAACATAGTCTATTTGTCTCCTCACTTTCCTTGCCTTTCTTAGTAAGCTCGTGTCATACATTTCGCTATTCTTCATCCCCTTGTACGTATCCAAATTCTATTAGATTTACGATGCAGGAATGTTTCTTGTTCAGGTTTCCCTTCTATGAGAGGAACTGGCAAGTCCATGGCTACTTCTCCGTTGCCTTTTAGTAAAAATGATTTTAACCTGATTGGGCCCGTCTTACCAACTTTAAGTAAAAATACTATTCGTGCTGTTCGCCATGCACTAGGAAGATAATTTTCCCTTGTGTTAACTTCAAGTTGTTTGCTTAGAACTTTTCGATGCTTTTTCCTTAAAAAATAGCCAGCATGCTTCTTTTCAAATATTTGAACAGGGCAACATCCTCCTGACTATATTTAACTTGAAATGCTTGTTTCCTTTATTAAAGGACCAACGCCTGGTTAAAAAATTAAAACAACAATAATGTTCTAAGTCTATATAGCAAAATTTTTAAATAATCTATGAGAATTAGACGATAAAAACCGATGTAACTTAATGATTTTCACAAAATCATTTTTCTCAGGGTCAAACCGAGGATCCAGATCCAGATAAACATCCTGTACCGATTCGTCTTTGTACTAAAATGATAAAAACTATAAAAGACTTCACCACGGGCGTCTTCATCGTTAACATTATGTGTAATCCGGCTTTACGTAAACGACACTGGAAAGAGATGTCCGAGATTGCTGGGTTCGATATAACTCCCGATGCCGGCACTACACTGAAAAAAATTATCGATATGAATCTGGACACAAAGTTGGATCAATTTGAAATAATCAGTGTAGGTGCAAACAAGGAGTTGCAACTCCAAAACAATTTACATGCAATGATACGAGAATGGGATTCACGTTTCTTTCCAACCGGTCCATATAAAGACACAGGTGTTACGATACTTTCGAATTTAGATGATATACAAGCGCTGTTGGATGATCATATTTTGAAGACACTAACAATGCGAGGTTCTGCTTTTATGAAGCCATGCGAAGATGAGGTATTGGCGTGGTACGATAAGATAATGCGCGTAAATTCTACTCTCGACCAGTGGGGTAAGGTACAGTCGAATTTCTTATACTTGCTACCGATATTCTCCTCAAAAGATATTGTGGCACAAATGCCAGAAGAAGGTCGTCTTTTCCAAATTGTTGAGCAGACATTTACGCGCAATATGGCCATGGTGCTGCGTCAACCTCTAGTCATGGAAACTGCGCCACAAGCTGGCCTACTCGAATCGCTGATAAAAGCCAATGAACTGCTCGACGATATCACAACCGGTGTTAGTAATTATTTGGAGAAGAAACGTTTGTTCTTTCCACGTTTCTTCTTCTTATCGAACGACGAAATGCTGGAAATACTCTCAGAAACCAAGGATCCACTACGTGTGCAACCACATTTGAGTAAATGCTTTGAAGGTATTAATCTGCTAGAGTTCGATTCGGAAAAGAATGTGCTCGCTATGATAAGTAGTGATCAAGAGAAGGTGTTATTCGTGGATCAAGTGTCGACCGCAGCTGCTGGTGGTAGCGTGGAAAAATGGTTGGTTGGTGTTGAAGCGGAAATGCTAAAAGCCGTGCGCAATGAAATGGAACTCTCTTATGGTCATTATCCAAAAGTGCAACGTTTCGAATGGGTATTACATTGGCCGCAGATGATTGTGTTGTGCATTTCGCAGGTCTATTGGGCATCCTTGGTACACATGAATTTGCGACGCTCAGCACTGAATCAGATCGCAATGAATGACTTCTTTGGCAGTCTAAATAAGGATTTGAACGACATTGTCGCCTTAATACGCTCAACACACATAAATAATCTAAATCGCATTACCATTAAGTCGCTCATAGTAATTGATGTACATGCGAAGGATGTCGTCGAAGAACTGATACGCTTGAAGATAAGCAGCGAATTCGATTTTCAATGGATGGCACAGTTACGTTATTACTGGGAGAATGGTGATAGTCTGGTGCGCATAATAAATGCTACAGTCCCATACGCTAACGAGTATTTAGGAAATTCTGATCGTTTGGTTATCACGCCGTTAACGGATCGCTGCTACCGCACTTTGGTAGGTGCTTATCAACTACATTTGAACGGCGCACCCGAAGGACCGGCTGGTACAGGTAAAACCGAGACAACAAAAGATTTGGCCAAAGCCCTCGCCGTGCAGTGTAAAGTATTCAATTGCTCTGATGGTTTGGATTACAAAGCAATGGGCAAATTTTTCAAAGGTCTAGCATCGTGTGGCGCTTGGGCATGTTTTGATGAGTTTAATCGCATAGAATTGGAGGTGCTTTCGGTGGTGGCACAACAAATCTTACTTATTATACAAGCAGTGCGTGCTAAAGCGGTGAAATTTAACTTCGAAGGCACAGAGTTGACATTGAATCCGGCATGTTATGTTTGCATTACAATGAATCCAGGCTACGCTGGACGCTCTGAGTTGCCCGACAATCTTAAAGTACTTTTCCGTTCGGTGGCAATGATGGTGCCTGATTACGCCATGATAGGTGAAATCTCATTATATTCTTACGGTTTTGTAGATGCAAGAAAGTTGTCTGTGAAAATCGTCACTACATATCGTTTATGCTCAGAACAATTGTCGATGCAAAACCACTATGATTATGGCATGCGCGCAGTCAAGACTGTGCTCTCCGCGTGCGGTAATCTTAAGAAAAAATTTCCCAATGAAATGGAAGATATACTACTGCTGCGTTCACTGCTCGATGTTAATTTACCGAAATTTATGTCTTTTGACATACCACTCTTCGAGGGTATAATTTCGGATATATTCCCCGGTGTTATATTGCCCGAAACCGATTATAGTTTAATTGAAACAGAGTTCGTACGAATATGTGGTGAAATGATATTGGAACCGACTGAAAGTTTCCTTACCAAAGTTATACAAACGTATGAAATGATAATTGTGCGACATGGATTTATGATGGTGGGTGAACCGCTGGCAGGCAAAAGTAAAACACTACAAGTGCTAGCACAAGTACTTTCGGCGCTGAAAATCAAGGCGCCAAGTAAGAGTCAATACTTCCAACATGTCCAAATGGGCATAATGAATCCAAAGTCAATAACTATGAATCAACTATACGGCTCATTCGATCCCGTCTCGTATGAGTGGAATGATGGTATTATAGCGAAAGTATTTCGTGAGTTTGCGATGACACCTACGCCAGACAGGAAATGGGTATTTGAACAAAAATTACACTATATTTATGATTTGAATATTCTTAATGCATGATCCATTTGCTTAGGTAATCTTTGATGGTCCAGTCGATGCAGTTTGGATTGAAAATATGAACACTGTTTTGGATGACAATAAAAAATTGTGTCTTAATTCCGGCGAAGTTATAACAATGAGCAATGAGATGTCTATGATATTTGAGGTAATGGATTTGGCGCAGGCCTCACCGGCGACAGTATCACGTTGTGGCATGATATATATGGAGACCGCCTCGTTGGGTTGGCGTTCTTTTGCAAATTGTTGGTTAAGAAAATGCAATCCGATTTGGGCAGATGAAGAAACTCAAGAATATATAATGGAGTTCTTAAAATGGCTACTAGAACCAGTAAACTTATTTTTATTTATTTATTTCCCTTCAATTTTCTTAATACTTATATGAAAAATATGTGTGTTCCTTTCTACATTTGTGCTGTCAAGTGTCAAGCTTTCATACGCAGACACTGTAAGGAGCATATAAAACCAGGAGAATTCAACTGTTTAACAACAACTTTTGATATAATCGAGATGCTGCTGGATAATGCGGTTGTTGAGAACCCCGACGAATATCAGCGCCATATGCCCATTTACGTACAAGCGTGTATACTTTATTCGTTTGTTTGGGGCTTAGCAGGTGTTATGGATACTGGATCTAGGGAAAAGTTTGATGCATTTATAAAATCCGTAAGTATTTAGCAAATATTGCTTCAGCGATTATAACGGGTGATCCATTTCGAGGTTCCCTACATTTTTAAAGAAAACAAAAACACAGAAAATTGAAATTTAATGGGGAATGTTTATTGTCATTCGAAAGAACATTCTTTGGCATTTATTTCTTGAAGATTATCTCTTTCTTTCGGCTCCGTCTCAGATGGTTCATCCATTGAGTCCAGTTCTCGATGACTCGTTCGAGCATTTCGACTGGGAACTGGCGAATGACACACGTAATGTTTTTCTCTAAGGCCTGAATGTCTCGGAGATCACGAGTTTCAGGCATCAAATAGTTGGTTATCATAGCGCTACGGATGCGTTCTTATCGGCAATCGATGATTCCACCGGTCGGCCCACAAACCACACCAAACCGTTGCTTTTTCTGGATGAAATTGACAGCTCTTGAATCTCTTCAGGTTGCTCTTCGTCCCAAATGCGGCAATTTTGCTTGTTGACATACTCATTGAGCCAGAAAATCTTCTTGGAACTTTTCAAGAGCCCACAGAGCGAAGCGATGTCGCTTGGGAAAGTCGTGCGGCTTCAGTTCTTGCACAAGCTGTATTTTGTATGCTCTCAATTTAAGATCTCGACATAAAATGCGCCAAGTCGTTCCATACGTCAGTTCGAGTTGCTGCGAACGGCGCCGAATCGACTCTTCCACGGTCTTCGTGTACACTCTCAGCTACGGCTGCTAAATTTTTCTTAACTGCGTGCTGGACGTGGTCTTTTCGGTCGAATATTATCCAATAAAGAATGCTGGGTCTCAAGATGGGTGATGGTGTTGCGAATAGTACGATCAGTACGCCAAATGGTCAGATCGGCGTTTTTCTGTGCGCAATTCTTAGATTCTTAGAGGGCACAAAAACAAGTCGCTTGTGGCTAGATCTTGTAAGTAGTGCAGATGAACAAGCAGTTCAAACCTTTATTCGTAGATTTTCGCCAAGGCAATCACTGAGGGGTGAGACGGTGTATTGTTTTGGTGAAATAGGATTTTATTTTTCTGCAAATGTGGACAATTTTCGAAGATAATAGCTTAAAATAACTATAATACTCTCTCAGAAAAAAAAACAGTTCCCAATACTTTTACATTCGAGAAAACAGTTTTTACTTCTTTTAAGGCAATTTTCCATTGCAGTCCACTACTAGGACTCTATTTCCCTTTCGGGCGTATAATGTTGTATTCAAGTTTCATCTACAGTATTTAATCGGCGCCAAAGCTAGGATTTATTGCGAATTAACTGCGCCAATGACGGAAAAGCTTTCTCATAGCTACTTATAAATTTATAATTGTTGATTTAATATGAAACAAACAGCTTCTTTTCACATGTTCATAACCTTTAATATCTTTCTTGGCTCAATCTAGCACTATTTGGCGCACTTTAACTATATTTTCGTCGGTAGTCAGCTCCCAAACTCTTATGATCACGTTTATGTAAACTTTGGTCAGTAACTGTCAACAGATGAACTAACGAAAATCATTTGATTTTCTTACGAGGGTCGGAATCTTTTCAAACTACTCCCGTAACATACATATATATAATAAGCGAAATTCCATAAAAAAAAAAGTTTCGAAACGATCTTTCAATTTCTCTTTGTATAACTAAATTCATCCCAACATAAGAGTCTGCATGCCGCATACCCTTTATATTGTACTTTCAACCGAGCTCTTCCGAGGCATTTAACAATTAAAAAAAAAATTCCATAGATCCGAATTTACTGACACACCTATAAATTTTCATCTTGTGATTTTCCTCTCTCAAACATTTTAGTTGTGGGTGGGCGAAAATATACCTGAAAAAATTGGGAAATTGGAAATATCTGTGCCGGTGGAAGGATTGCTCGTTGATTATGTCTACGTCTTCAAGCAACGTGGCGCGTGGAAATCTTGGACAGAATTGGCAAAACGTATGGAAGTCGAAGAAAATTCAATGGGTGTGCAAGTGCCAACAATAGATACAGCTAGATACATTCATCTACTCGAAATGCATATAAAAGTGAGTTTTTTGTAATAAAAAAAAATTGTTTACATACATACATTTGAATTCATTTTTTTTTCAGAACAATAAAAAGATGTTACTCGTGGGTCCAACAGGTACTGGAAAAAGTGCCTATATTCAGAATTACCTGATGAATAAAATAGATCGGGATGCCATCGAATCAGCGTTCATGACTTTTACTGTTATGATAACAGCAAATCAAACACAGGAACTGCTTGTCTCTAAGGTATGTACAGAAACGAGTTCCTAATTTCGCCGCGACATGGTAGTTATCCTAACCGGTATTAGGTCTTCGGAGCATACCCACTGCTAGAACACTGGATACATGTCTTTTATCTATCACAGCATAATCGTTTTAGTTGGAAAATTTTCGATTCGGAAATTTTCGATGTTGTTCGGCCTCATCGCGCGATGGGTGATATTTTGGCATAGAGGCTGAACTTTTCGAATGTTATGGTGAATATAACTTCTTTGTCCTCTACCACTATTTTGATATGGTCACGTAGGCAGCCCTCATAGGTGCATCCTAGGCGCTTACAGACAGCGTCTTTGGTCACATTGTCCTTCTCTTCCGCCGAGGCAATACTTCGATTTTCGTCCATCGGGGTGAATGCCAGAACTCGGCGACGGGTTCTTTCAATTTTACACTCCTATACATGGTCGCTGTACTGAATCTCACAAGGACCTGCCTTCATTCGCCTTTGTCTCGTCTGTGGCACTTCCTGAAGGCCGGTGGTGTTAGCTTTCCGTGATTGGTGATTTTGCGTTTTGCGATATCATACGTTTATGAAGTAGAATAATTAGCTCTATTAATTTAGTATTTACTTTAACCATTCTTCATTGAAGCTTGTCAAATGGAAGCGCGGTATTTACGGTCCACCGAAAGGAATGAAAACTGTACTTTTCGTTGACGATATGAATATGCCAGTGAAAGAGATATATGGAGCGCAGCCCCCTTTGGAATTACTACGTCAATACTTTGACTACGGCCACGTGTACGATCTCAAGGACACTTCGAAAATTTTCATAAACGATCTATTAGTTATAACGGCCTGTGGCTTGCCTGGCGGTAGTCGACAGGATGTATATGCTCGTTTCCTGAATCACTTTAATGTGTTCTCCATAAATACATTTGGCGATGAAACTATGAATCGTATATTTGTGAATGTGTTAATGAATGGATTCAAACGTTCTGGGCATGGTAATGATGTGTTTGTCTCAACAAATCAAATCGTTAACGCTACCCAGCAGATTTATAAAAGTGTACAGGCCGAATTGAGAGCGACGCCGGCTAAATCCCATTATATATTCAATCTACGGGATATTGCACGCGTTGTGAGCGCTTGTGCTCTCTTCAAAAAAGAATCGGTTAGTGATAAGAAAATTTTTCCGCGATTGTGGTATCACGAAGCTATGCGTGTCTTTTATGATCGTCTTGTTGACGAAGCCGATCGTCAATGGATGTTTCAGAAGTTCAATGATTGTATTAAAAATAATTTTAAAGAAAAATTAGAAACGGTCTTTGAAAATTACTGCACAAACGTGGGCGAGGAAATGACGTTCACCATTGAGGGTGCACATCGTATATTTTTCGGTGCCTTCATGGATGAGGATAATTTACCTGATGAACGGCGTTATGAGGAGCTGCCATCGATGGAAGTATTCTATAAGTACGCTTCAGCCAGCTTAGAGGATTACAATTCTACGCGTCGTTCGAAAATGGACATCACCTTATTTACATTTGCGCTGGAGCATCTAAATCGCATCTGCCGTATTATAGCTATTAATGGTGCCAGTGCTTTGCTGATCGGCATGGGTGGTTCAGGCAGACAATCGCTAACCAAGCTGGCTTCCAACATGGTGCAGACGTCATTCTTTCAACCTGAGATCACTAAGAATTACGGTCCAAATGATTGGCATGATGATATAAAAAATATTATGAAGGAATCGGGCGGCCTCAATAAACACACAGTATTTCTGATGACCGAAAATCAGATAAAAATGGAACTGTTCCTACAGGATATCGACTGCCTGCTGAATCAAGGGGAAGTGCCTAACGTTTACGCCATTGATGAGAAACAAGAAGTATTGGAATTAGTGCGTTTAGCCGCGCAAGGTGGTAACCGCAATATAGACATTTCGCCACTGCAGGTTTTCTCATTTTTCGTCAATCGTTGTAAGCAAAAGTTGCACATTGTGCTCTGCCTGTCGCCGATCGGCGATGCGCTGCGTACACGTGTGCGGTTATATCCCTCATTGGTAAACTGTTGCACGATTGACTGGTATCAGAGTTGGCCGGAGGAAGCGCTAACAATGATTGCTAAAATATCGTTGGAAGATGTCAATGTGCCTTCGACAAACATCAAAGATTCCATTGTGCAAATCTGTCAATATTTCCATATAAGTGCAGCGAAAGTTTGCAAGGAGTTCTGTGACCTTACAGGACGACACATATACCAGACAAATGCCTCGTTTCTAGAGCTCATTAAGTCTTTTCAAAATTTGATAGGCCGCAAACAAAAGGAAATTATGGAGGCCAAAATGCGATACATCGGCGGTTTGGATACACTAGCAAATGCGGCTGCAGCTATTGCGCTCATGCAGAAAGAATTGAATGCGCTACAACCACAATTGGTCGCGCTTGCTGAGAAGTCAAGACAAATGTTGATTGAAATCAATAAGGAAACCATAGCTGCTAGTGCCGCCGCAGAACAAGTTAAAAAGGACGAAGCGGTGGCGGCAGTGCAGGCTGAAGCAGCACAGGGCCTCAAGGATGAGTGCGAAAAAGATTTGGCACAGGCCATACCGGTGCTCGAAGAAGCAATACAGGCGCTAAACACTTTGAAGCCGGCCGATATTACCTTGGTCAAATCTATGAAAAATCCACCACCCGTAATAAAACTTGTTATGGCTGCAGTTTGTGTTATTAAAGGAGTGCCGCCTGAGCGGATGCCCGATCCCAGTACAGGTAAAATGGTGAACGACTATTGGGGTCCAAGCAAACGCATATTGGGTGAAATGAATTTTCTACAACAACTGAAGGACTTTGACAAGGATAATATTAAACCAGAGATTATGGCGCGCATACGCAAAGAGTTCATACCAAATAAAGACTTTCAACCAAAAATAGTTGCTAAAGCCTCAAGTGCGGCGGAAGGCCTATGTAAGTGGATAATTGCTATGGACTTGTATGATAATGTCGCGAAGGTAGTAGCGCCCAAAAAAGCAAAATTGGCTGCGGCGGAAAAGGAATACTCGGACACAATGAAATTTTTAAACGAAAAGCGAGAACTTGCTGCGGCGCTTGAAGCGAAGGTTGCTAAACTCAATGAAGAGTTGGACAACGCCAATGCCGAAATGAAACGCACACAGGACGAGGCAGATTTCTGTCAAAGCAAATTGGAACGTGCCACTGCGCTTATTGACGGTTTAGGCGGTGAAAAGGCACGTTGGACTCAAGCGGCTGAAAATTTACAAGGAATTTACAATAATTTACCCGGCGATATACTACTCTCCTGTGGCATTATTGCATATCTCTCCGCTGTAAATCTCTTCTATAGAAGCAAATGCACGACGGATTGGTTTAAACGTTGTACTCAGGCTGGCATTCCTACTTCTAAAGAATACAATATAACTACAACCCTAGGCTTAGAGATCACTATACAGAACTGGAACATTAACGGATTGCCGAAGGATGTTTTCTCCACAGAGAATGCCATTATAGCCGATAGTTCAAGTCGTTACAGTTTATTTATAGATCCACAAGGTCAAGCAAATAGTTGGATCAAAAATACGGAAAGAAAAAATCGCTTAAGTAGCGTGAAGTTCAATCAAGCTAATTATATGAAAGTGATCGCTGAATGTATGGAATACGGCTCACCCGTCATTATTGAAAATGTACTGGAGGAGCTGGAGGTCCCACTCGATCCGGTATTGATGCGCAAAACCTTTAAGCAAGGCGGCCAGAATTTCATAAGTTTGGGCGATAATATTGTACCACTAAATGATAATTTTCGTCTTTACATGACCTGTAACTTGAGGAATCCACACTTTCTACCTGAAACCTTCAATAAGGTGACTATAATTAATTTTGCTTTAACACAGAACGCTCTAGAAGATCAACTTTTAAGTATTGTGGTTGCGAAAGAACGTCCAGACTTACAGGAACTACGTATGATGTTGATAAATGAGGCGGCAAAAAATAAGGCTGCTCTCAGGGACGCTGAAAATATGATATTGAAAACCTTATCCTCTGCAGAAGGTGACATTTTGGAAAACGAGAGCGCTATACAAATTCTAAATGAATCCAAGGAGCTGTCATTGGATATAGTCGCAAAACAGGCCGCGTCCCGTGAGACTGAAATGAAGATTGAGGCGTTCAGATTAAATTACAAGCCTGTGGCCATCCATTCTTCAGTGCTTTATTACTCAATCACCGACTTGCCGAACATAGATCCAATGTATCAGTTTTCGCTTAATTGGTATCTCACTCTCTACGAGTATTCCATTGAGAGTGCAAATAAGTCTAAGGACTTGCCGCGTCGCATAAAGTTCTTGGTGGATGGGGTGACAAGAAATTTGTACAATAATGTTTGTCGTTCGATATTTGAGAAAGATAAGCTATTGTTTTCCTTCATACTTACCTGTCGTGTACTATTAGGCACAGGTCAGCTGAGGATGGTTCAACTAACACATTTACTCACTGATGCTAAGGAAGCGGATAAAATGTCAACTAATCCTGATGCCTCATGGATTACGGATATAATATGGATGAACGTTGTACGATTGGAAGAACTACCTGAATTACGTGGCTTTGCAGTTAGCTTTGCTAAAACGCTTAACGACTGGAAGCATATCTATGATCATGTCGAGCCCGAAAATCAGAATATACCCTCACCCTGGAATGAGAAGTTAACACGTTTCGAAAAGATACTTGTTTTGAAAGCATTACGTCCGGATAAAGTTTTTATAGCCATACGTAACTTTATCGCTGCAGAAATGGGTACACAATTCGTAACGCCACCTGAGTTTGATATTGGCATGTCATATAAGGAGTCCAATGCTTTGACACCACTCATTTTCATATTATCGCCAGGTGCCGATCCACTCGGCTCACTTTTGGCTTATGCGGAGAAGGCTGGCTTCATGGATACTTTCCAAAGTATATCACTTGGACAAGGGCAGGGTCCCATTGCTTTGGGTCTTATCAAAGATGCACAAGATTTGGGTTATTGGGTTTGCTTACAAAACTGTCACTTGGCGGCTTCCTGGATGCCGACACTGGAATATGCTTGGGAAAATATGGACACGTTCAATACTTCACGTAATTTAGATTTAATTTAAATTGGTTTGTTTCTAATTTTTTTCTCCCTCAGCCAGCTTTCGTTTGTGGCTCACTAGTTATCCGACACCGAAATTTCCTGTTGCTTTATTACAAAATGGCGTGAAAATGACAAATGAGCCGCCTACGGGTCTCAAGGAGAACATAATACGTTCCTACAACTCAGAGCCAATAAATGATCCCACCTTTTATTTGGGTAAGTTCAATAGGTTATATACCTCTCTTGTATGTGGAGATATTTATACAAGATCATTCTGAGGCGCTTTTCTACTTCAATAAGTGACATCCTCCGTGGCTGGCGATTGCAGTTCCGCATAGGACTAGCTGATTTGTGAAATCACACCGTCCAAGGAGGGTTTAACAGAAGCTGACAATATACTATTGAAAGTGAGGCGACAAACCTTTTCGTCGTTTTTTTTTCAATAAATGCTGTGTCGTTTTATTTGAGATTCTTTTACCTACTGCGTAAGGACATACTGAGATAATGTTCCTCTTTTATGATTATTTTAATGGAAATAGTATTTTATGATCATGATTTTAGTCAGATTTTAGTTTTGAGTACTAGGCCTTTGTGCTCGACTTGAGCCAAACCGGAGACTATTTAATTCAACCCTTTAGACATTTAGTTTGTTCAAATTGAATTGCGATTTGTAACTTCCAACAATATGTTTTATTCCTTCAAAGGCTGTGCCAAACAGGATCGAGCTTTTACTCGTTTACTCTTCGGTATTTGTTTCTTCCATGCGGTAGTACAGGAGCGTCGAAAGTACGGACCTTTAGGTTGGAATATTCCCTATGGATTTAATGAATCTGATCTTCAAATATCCGTTTTGCAACTCAATGTAAGTAAATAAAGATATTTATACGGTTTACTTCCAAAAAAATAAAAAATAAATGCTCCTTTTAGATGCTGCTTAATCAGTATGATCATGTACCCTACGATGCTGTGTCATATCTGACTGCGGAATGTAATTATGGCGGTCGAGTCACAGATTATTGGGATCGTCGGGCTATTGTTACTATACTAGCCGATTACTTAAATGCAGATGTAGTCAGTGACAATCGATATCGATTCGCAACAGACGATCGTTTCATATTGCCACGCAAGACGGAACATCGTGAGATACTACGTTATGTTGATGAAAATTATCCCTCATTAGCTGCACCGGAAGTCTATGGACTGCATGGCAATTCAGGCATAACTCGAGATCTTCAAACTACTAGAACCCTACTAGATTCCATGGTTGCAATTATTGGCAGCGAAATGGCTACCACCGGTACGGGCACACAGAGCCTAGACGAAACATTGCTGCAGACTATCAATCACATAGTAAACACAATGCCATCTGATATGGATATTGATCACGCCAAAGCTAAGTATCCAGTTAATTATAATGAATCCATGAACACAGTGCTGGTACAGGAGATGGAGCGTTTTTTGAAATTACAGAAGGAGATACGTTCGTCGTGCCGTGATCTGGATATGGCAATAAAAGGAATTGTTGTAATGACACCCGATTTGGAAAATGTATTGAATGCTATTAAATTAAATCGTATACCGGTGAAATGGTTATCAAAATCATATCCGAGTTTAAAAACTTTGGGCTCCTACATTAATGATTTATACAAGCGTCTGGATTGGCTGCAGCATTGGTTAGGAATAAATATTGAATATTCTAAAATTTCTTTCATATACTTATTATACATACATATATGCAAAAAAAAATTTATTCCAACAGGTATACACATGGAAAACCTCCCACGTTTTGGTTGTCAGGGTTTTTCTTCACTCAAGCCTTTCTTACTGGCGCCATGCAGAACTTTGCTCGGAAGTACAAAATCCCGATAGATACTTTAACGTTCGACTTTGAGGTGTTATATGAAGACAGGTAGGTATGCATATAATTTATACATTTGTTTAATATGGGATAGCAGTCGTATTTTTTTTTTAATTTTCAGCATGAAATCTCCACCCGTGGATGGTGTTTATATAAACGGACTCTTCCTTGAAGGAGCTCGTTGGAATTTGAAAAACAACATTATCGACGAACAACTACCCAAAGTGCTCATTTACACAATGCCAGCCATTTACTTTAAAGTAAGAAGTTTTTCATATTCTAGCTATCTCTCTTATACATCTCTAGCATACATTCTTATATAATTATTGTAGAAAAAGAAAGAAAGAAAGAATGGTCTCTGCGGTAGCATCCCAGCAGATATTGGTTGCAAAGCATAATAATATTGTGCTTCTTAACCAATTTTTTTTTGGGTTGTTGTTGTCCGCCTAGAAGCAGACAGGCAGTTTATGTCATTGAGATCTTCCAACGGGAGATGCAGGAAACGAGCTGTATCGACAATTCTAGACGAGAGAGGTGTTAGATGAGTTCATTTTAGTGGGCATTTAAAGAGGTGGTTAATGTTGTGCATGGAATAATTACATTCAGGACATATGTATATTAAGTACGTCGTGGTCGAGTCTGGATAAGTAGGAGTTGATTCTACTACGGTATCCAGACTTTAATTACACCAGTATTACTCGGGTCACGTGAGGCAACTCGAGCTCTTCGTATGCTATAGGTGTTGGTTGGATACCGACGGCGTTATTCACGGGATAAGAGTTTGTGAAGGTGTTTCTTTGCCTTCTCCACCAACAGCATCTCGGTCAGCCACTTAAAAATTTTGTAGCGACTGTGCACTTTGCTGATAATTGTGATCGTATACGTTGTGAAAGAGTGCTGCTTTTCGAATGCTACTCACAATATCTGTGAGTTATTTATAGTCGTGATTTTGACGTCATCGACTTTGAAATTCGCTCTGAATGGTATTTCTTGTCCAGCTGGTGAAGAGTGCCGTCTTGGATTTCGCTAGTTGTAATTGTATGTACCGTGCAGTGAAGAAGTGGGATAGTTCAGTTTACATTTGATCTGGTGAGGCGCCAACATCGAACAGTCATAGGCATCTGAGAAAAAGAAGATACTCTTTGGTACCGGATGGAGTTTCGAATTGTAAAATTTCAACAACAGCGGTTAGAGGACATCATTCTACGTTATCCCTTGTTTCACTTTTCTCCGTTTAGAGTTGTTACCTCGAAATTTTACCGTTAACTGCCATTCACTCAAGAAATTCATGGTCAACCACTTTAACGACGTCGGTAATGAGGAGGATAGTAAGGATAGTAATGATGCATGATTGATTGTGTTAAGGGCTTTTGACAAAGATAACTAGGATAGTTCGCAGCAGGGTAAATTTTGGTTGCGATCATATGCTATCTGGCTGATTTACAGCGTTAAGTGCGATGGTGATGCTGTGCATTTTGCGGAAGCCATGCTGATTTGATGCTGGGTTCAGGTGTTTGCTGATGGAAGATGGGAGCAACAAAACCCTCAAGTGTGCCCGCTCATATGTAGAGAAGAGAGATCGGTCCATATGACTATTCTTTGTTAGATGGATTTTTGATCTCTCTTTCCACAGGTCGTGTATTGTTAAAGTGCCCAGGCGCAGACATTTTTCTGCAGATGATCCCGAATTCGTGTTCCCGATAACCTCCTGAACTTATTCAGACTAGCGCTATCAAGAGTGATATCCAGGGAGCTTGGCAGCAATAATTTGCCTCTGACTTTTGTCCTTTTCCGTAGTACTATGACGTGGCGCACGGAACAGATAATGTGAGGAACTAAGAACTGAACACCACTGGACAAAGCGAGGTAGTAGAAAGGTGGAGTTGTCTATTGCACACGTAGCAGAATTATTCCATTAGATCAGCTTTAGATTCGTCGCTACCAAGGATTTGGGGCAGCCCGGTGCAACGACAAAAAAGTGAATCTCCAGGGAGTTAGCGAGTTCCAGAATTCATCCGCGGTAAGGCATGCTTGTCGTAAGAGGCGACTCCAATCTGATAGTTCCTGCGACAGTCGGTTAGTACAACAACAACAACAACAACAACAAGAGCAAAAAGTGAAATAATTTGACCATATAAAATCCGAGTCAATTCCCGAGACAACTCATTCTTCGCACTGGAGTTTTACATCAGAAGATCAGATGAATTGTTCTTACTTTGATGATACATACGAGTGTCCAGCTGAGGTTTTAATATCATTAACATCTAGTATTTCGTACAAAAAATTAGTATCAGAGCTTTGCAAGAAAAATGTTTTCATAAGTGAATAATTGGGTATCTACTGGCCGTTGTAGACGGTTAAATAACGGTGCGAGCTATGCGAAGAGCAAAACCTCTTGCAAAATCATAGAAAAAGTTCATTTTATAACTTAAATAGTATTATCCACTCTTTATACTGTCTGGTCCATTGATTTTCTTAACAAATAATTCCTTATTAGGCATTATCTAATTTCCGAACGCTTACTTTGTTTGAATTTTCTTAACTTTTATAGCCTGTGGTGATATTAAGCCTCGTCGAAGGAACGCGCTACAAATGTCCCTTATATAAAACATCGGAACGGAAGGGAGTACTCTCAACTACAGGTCATTCAACAAATTATGTAATACCAATTCTTTTGAAAACGAAAGTCAAGGCAACGCATTGGATTAAACGAAGTGCAGCTTTACTATGTCAAAAAACCGATTAATTTTTATTTGTTATCCCTTATGCATATAAGCATATTTTTTATTTGTTATATATCCTTTTATATTCAATGGTTTCAATATTCAATTCAAACATTACACGAAATATATATGTATGTATTATTTTGATAATTAACAAACAATTTTGGCACGACGATTCTAAATAAGTTTAATTGGCAATAAACTCACATTAAAACGCATCGTACACAACTACTATTAAGGCTCAACAATTCGAACAGAAAGATAGTTAGAAGAAATAAAAAGTTTAACATAAGAAACATATTAATATTCATCAACTATTCCTCCTCCATGTTTTAAAAACATCTTTCAGTATACATCATTTTCATTGATTCTGGCATTGTATCCCATCTAATTGCGAATTCCCAAATGCATCGCTACCTTCATCGCTGCTACTGGTGCTGCTGCTGCTAAAGTGGTCATCAACATCGGAGAGATTTATACCACGTCGGGGAGGACGGCGAAGAAATTGACGAATGAAGCTATGGAATTCTCTGTCATCGAATTCGTCGCTGTAAGCAGCGTGCCTGAGGTTACGGTTTACGCAAGTCTCAAGTTTTGACAAATCTGGAGGGTACTAAGAGAAAATACAATATTATGTTAGTTATCATATTAAATATTAATTTCTATTGTTAATTTACCACATCGCTAGTAGGTGTCCAAATCTTTATACTAGAATCGAGGCCCGATGTGGCCAGCACAGGAATTGTTGGATGTGGTTCTAAGCAATTGACCTGAAAATAAGCACAAATTAATTAATTTCAAAACAATTTTTTCATATTCACATAAAAATACTTTTTTTTTAATGAGAAAAAGTTAATTTTACAGCTAAGTGTATAAGTTAAGGAATGAATAATTATTAGTACTAATTTTTGGTAATTTTTTTTTCAAATTTACTTCGAATAAAATTTTCAACATATTTCTATATTAATACTAGCGAACATAATTTCTATATTAATACTAGCGAAGCCCGGCGTGCTTTGATACACCTATAAAAAAAAAATCAAGAAAATCTAATGTAAACTGCTAGCTTTGTGTGAACAAATGTCAAAATATTTGTTTTGATCGAAAATTTTTTATTCTTGAACCAGTAATTTTGAATTTTCGATTATTTTTGAAAAAGGAAACGAAAAAATTTATTTCAATTTTTTTCTCAACATTTTTTATGAGTTTATTTAAATTTTTTCTTTTTCTCTTTTTTTTTTACTCTTTTTCTCTCTTTCAACACCACATGCAACGTAATGTACGCGTATTTTGAAATGTTAGGTATATTTGTTGTTGTTGCGTGTATTTTGAATGGGTAGCGACCGATTTTCACTAAAATGGTTATATCTCTGGAACGCCTGCGCCAATCTCATGAAAGCTTCACATTAACCTTCTCCTCATATATTGCTTTAACTCCTAAAAATTTGGTGCAATTTGATCTGGTGGTTCTCAAGTTATAGGCGTTCATCAAAATTTGCATTGATTTTTATATATGTATGTGTATATACATACATATGTAGATGAAAATATTTGTATCTAATTAACTTCTATAAGTGTTGTCGAAATGTTTTTCGAAATTTTTGTGAATAGGTTTATGGATTTGAAATCGAAAAGCTGATTATACGATGCGCTTCTTTTTTATATATTGTATGTACATATATATATATTGACTGCTCATTTGTGGACAAAGAAAAGATAACGACTCAAATAGCACGCGCCTCAGTTCCCTGCAACGCCATCATTTATAATAAATTCTTAACCCAAATTAATATATACATTGAAATGTACATATGTGCGTATAACTAAAACATAACAACACAATAACAGTGTAAGTACATACATACATATGCAATGTTTTTTTTTTTGTTTATTTACACCCGCTATTAAAACAAATATTTTCGTTACCGCTGGTATAGATATGAGTATTGATGCTCATAAGTATGAACAATTTGAGTATTAAATATTCGTTCCAACTCTAAAGCGCATGATTAAATACAATTTCAATATAGAATAGATACTTACTACTCCCATCGAATCACCTGGCATAAAATTTAAAATTGCTTCAGTATTTTTATCCCAAAAAAATATGTTACTGCAATCACTACCACTGATGATATATTCTGAATTAGGACCAAAGAAGTTAACACCTTTAATAGTCTTGTGATTACTGGAAAGGAAGCGAGAACGTTTATTTAGTCAATAGGGCACATAAAAATGTTTTTTTTTTCACTTACTAATGTCCACGGTAGCGGTGCAGATATTCTCCGGCTTTGTATGGTTTATTATTAAATAAATATATGAATTCATCACTATAAGATGCCAGCACTTCTGTACCGGAGTTATTGTATACTGCACAAGTAACTTGTGGCGTGTGATCCTAAAGAAACCCACAAAGCATATACACAATAAATACGCTCGCTCTTATGTTTGAAAAGTTTTAACTCACCTTGACTAAATGATCGGGACACATTTGGTAGACTGGTTTACTCATATTGCGCTTATCGTAGGTGCGTACAAAGTTATCGCAACCACTGACACATATTTCTGGCGCATAAGGATGGTGAGCAATACTAAAAAGACGTATTTTTCGTTTCTTCTTGCTATTCTGTACTTTACATATACTTGCAGCACCTTCGTCGCTACGCAAATCTTTTTGTCGTATATGAGCATCTTCACCAGCACTTATAACTTCATAGGGACTATGGGGACTCACCACAAGTTTGTGCACAGAGCCAATATGCCGATATAGTAGAGATGTTTGGGGTTTACCTCCAGATGATGGTATTATCGATCGACGTACTTGACCATCACGACCAGCCGAGACAATGTCCAAAACACCTGTACCGCTGATAAATTTCGTTTGAAAAATATTCTCAGTATGTCCAGATTTAAAAGCGCATTTTGGTTTTTTCTGCGCCCAATCCCAGACAACTATACGTGTATCATCCGAACCAGAGCATAGCAAGTCGCCGGCGCGATTGAAATTCAAACAATTAACACAACCGCTATGCTTTAGTAGGCAATGAGAAATTTTCATGCGTTCCACAATGTGTCGTGATCCATAAAAACGTGCATTGAATCCCAGTGACATACCGTTGCGCAATGTTTTGCGGCCATCACCGCTCAGTCCATGCTCTCTTCGCATTAACTCATATGTTGAGCTCCAGGTGTATGGTGGCTTAGGTTTATTCATAACTTCGGCCAAGTCATTCACATATTCAATTAATTGTGGATCATCATCAGAATCGTATAGTAACTCGCTATCATCATCATCATCATCATCCATATCTTCGTCATCACTGTAAGCAGAGCTGCTACTGACCGATGGTAACCCATTAGCGTTTTCGGAAGTTGTGGGCGACTTCAAGAATCAGTGAGGTTGTAATTCTTGCAAATTAAAAAAATATCATTAAATAAACTCACATTTGCTACTTCACCCGACATAGATGTGTCAGTATTAACTGAGGGTACTGCAATTTCAGTTTGTGTAACTGGTTCCGTCAGCAATGACTAAAGTAGTAATATTATTATTAAAATGTAATTATAAATATAAAAATATTCACTCTATAACACACCATTTGTTCTTCCTCTGTTCCATTTGCTGTCAATGAACTTGATTCAATTACATACACTTCGTCTTCATTGTCCTGTGTACTACGCCGATAATTCCGACCTTCTCGCCGTGTATTCCTTGGCCATGCGGGTAATTCAGTCGAATTGCTGCGCCTATCCTTCTTCGTATCGTTGCTATTGTTTTCACCCATGTTTTCTTCATTTTCGTTATCACATTTAGATTCTTCACTCTCCATATTTGATGGAAAATCCTCCATATTGGATGTATCGTTATTAGTCGAGCTGCGCACTATTTTATTTTGTGATAGCGGAGGGCCGGTAGAGCTGGTTGTTTCATCTGTATTTATTTCACATGATTCTAAATTTACATTAATATTAGTCGCTGTTGATTGTTCCTCTGTGATTACACAAACACTGCTATCGCTACAGGTTTTGTCTGTTTTAGTTGGTGAGGATCGAGAATCGCTAAGATACAAAAAGGAGTGTGGTTGTTGTTGTAATGACACAAAAATTATTATAATTTATTCATATTAAGTATATGCACAAACATAAGGGAATGTTATTACATATAACTTTGTACATTATTGCTAAATTTGGCAATTTTACGCAGGCAAAAAGAATGTAGTAATTCAATTAAGTTCATTTCTCTTTTCTGAGAAATCCATTGACATCAGAAATGCGTACAACTGGACGACATAAATGCTTATTAAAAAATAGTTTTGCAGGATTTTAAAATTTATTGTTCGAAAAGTTGATCAATTATGTTTCTAATTCCCCTTATTTATGCAAAATATTTCAAAGTAAATTGAAAATTCAATTAGCCAACTATCCCTAATACACTACCCACCTTTCACTATAGTTATCGCCGGTTTGTTCTGTGCGTGCAGCCGACATCGACATCAACACCTCCACCGTCTCCATTGCAACCTCTTTGTCTACGTTGCTGTCTGTGCAACCCTCAGCAGGTAAGCCACTATGTGACACATCTTTATCCATGTTGCAGGTCGTGGTACAATTATTTTATTTCTTACCACAATTTTAAACGCAAATTTTTTTACGATTCAGTGTATTATACTATTTTGATTGGCTGATGCCGTCGGTAAAATTGGTTTGAAGGAAAACCTTATTATGTTTTGATTTTTCTGCGTAGATGTTATATAGCTCTATATTTTTCACTGATTAGAAACTAAATAATTTATTTACGAAATATTTCGTAAGATATATAGAAATGTGACAACTTATGTACAGTGCCTTACAAACTGAGACCAAAAGGCTAAGTTTATTAATATTTTGTTTTGACAATTCCGACTTTAAATGTTTACTTTCGCTGCCTGAATTGAAGTAAACATCAAACCAGTAGTTAAATCGATATTTAGTTATCGGTAAACTGAATATATGGATTCCGATAAACATATATCGTATCGAATTCTCAGCGAAACTGGTAGCACTGGCGTATAAAACCCTGTTAACACTCATCTTTCATTACAATAATAGTTTTGTCAATGAACATAAAATAATTTATATCTTTTGGTTTTAGCAATATAATAGGTATCGAATTGGTTTTGTGAATTTAAGCACAATGATTTTTTATGAAATATATAATTTCACGTTACGAATATATACTCCTATTTACCGAAGACTTTTTTTATCGAATATTAATTTATTGTAGAATAAATATAGATACATATTTTTTGAACTCAAATTAACAGTTTTCCTTCAACCCATTTAATTATTTAATAGTGCAGAATGTTCCTTATCGAGAACATTTCCAATGCTGTGTGCGAACAATCCGCGGATATGTAAGAGCAGAGACATACTACTGTCTTTTTTTACTGGTTAAATTACTCTTTAGTGGTGTAAAGGGAAATCAGTAAAGCTGTGTTTAGACGAGTTTAACCGAGTTTACATAATGGAGCGAAGTATTAGTTATTGAGAAATAAAAAAGGATTGAACAAATTCTTTATGGTAAAGAAGCTGTACGATAAATTTGATAACACATATGTATTTAACAATCCAGCTATCAAAGAATTTGGGAAACCATCGTGGTTAATTTACAAACGGATACGTTCACTTTATCGTATAATCCGACTATGATTAAGTTTGGATAGCAATTGCACGCTTGAAGGCCAAGGCAGAGAGAGTGTTGGTATACCGGCTGAGCAATTCAATATGATAATAAAAAACTGAAAACGAAGGCATGCCCTATGATCAGAATCTGGGTGTGTTGCGGGAACAACGAAAACGGTTACGCATTGAGTTAAGCCTACTCAATTTTGCATGTGAAAGATTGAAGGAAATAGTCCAGTTTTGAAAGTTTTCGACCCAGTATCCACTGATAGAAGCAAATGAAAAGGACGATATATACTCATCAGTTGGAAAAGGACCCGGCTTCATTCACTCAAATCAATTCCGTTCTCAAGAGATATTTCATTCTTTAGATAGGAATTTGTAAAGCTGCTTGATTTAGACTTTAAAGCTTATAAAGTCCCTTGGCACGAATTAATTTTTTGATAATTCAGAATGTGCTTTTGGTCTTACATAGCTCCAAACCAAACCTCATACTGCTCTATATGGGTGCGAGCGCGCATATACACATAGTTGAAAAGTTAGTTACATATGTATGCATTTATTTATTAATATATGTACATATATATGTATATATATACCTATGTCTACGGTACAATGCTGGCGTTGTCTTTGACTTTGACTGGAGAGTAAGACTTTTCGTTTTCTTTGAAACCGATTTCATTATACAAGTAAGCAAACAGCTCTAAGCCGAATGGAGAAGCGGACAAACCGCAACCATAGCCATCACCCAAACTGGTGGACATTCAGTCAGTTTTTGATATGCGAGCGGCGAATGCGGTGGAAGTTGTGTCGCCGTGCTTTTATACGGTTCTTTTATCACTTTTTTTTAAGTTTGCGTTGAAGAATATTTCAAGAAAAGTTAAAAATACATAAAAAATAAGTACACAGCCGAAGGTATATAAATATGTACTTATATAAAAGTAAATGTTACATTTTTGGTGTGAAATTTAATTCCTCAAAGAATAAAATATGTTTGATGAAAATAAGTAATAACGGAAATTAAGTCAACCAAAAATTTAAGTGCTTGACCATAAATGATTATTGTACATACATACATATATGTATTTACTTGTGCCAAATTACTGTGTGCATATATTATGTATAATAAATATGTACTTTGCTCACGTTTGTATGCAACTCTACAGTGTACTTATGTATTCGCAAGTAAAAGCATAATTATGTTGTTTTTTTAGCCACTACGCCACGCAATCACCTGCTGAATTGAGAAGGCGCATGCGCAACGCTTCACTGAAGTTGTAGCGATCGTCTGTTATAATAACGCTTTTTTTCCTCTCTTATTACACTTCCTTATTGTGTTGGTTTTAGCATTCTTTTTTTTTTGGAATTATAAAAAAACTTCCGTGATGGTTGGTGCGATTTTGGGGTTTCGAATTTAATGAAATATTGCCCGTTATGTTTGGTTCTCAATATTTTGTCAATACGCATTATGTGTATATAGCACTCGTACAATGTTTACCACCAAGTCACCAATCAAGAAATTTATAAATCCGGTTTTTTGGAGTGCAAATGAGTTTTTGTTTTAACTGCTCTAAATAGGAGAATATGTATGTACATATGTGTGTTCAAGTTGATTAGCACTTCATTTTGAATGTTTCCACTTTTGTAATAAATTTGCATCTATGTGTGGTATGTACATATGTATATTAAAATCTCAAATCATCTTCAGTTTTCTTCAAATTGTTTAACTTAAAATTCAAAAAAATCTGCCACAGTTTTGAAGAGCTATTTTTTGGTATCAGATTATGTTTGCTCTCGAGTACATTAGGACGTCAGTCACGATTTTTTTTTACCGTTTATGAAGAGTTCAAAAGTTGGTCTCTTACTTGCCGGAGGGGAATGCCATTCAGTTTTTTGTCGTTAATAAAATGTCGGCAGCAGAAGCAAGCATCTTCGATTATAGTTTCCTATAATTGCTATAAAACTATTTTTTTCCGTTTTGAGGTCTTGTAAAAACATAATAATAATTTTAATCACGCCACAGTGATTAGCAGTGCGTATTAGTGTCATTCGAGAAGGTAGGTTCTTCGAGTCCTTCTTTCATTGTAGAGCTCAAGTGCGATTTTAAGCGTCACAGTCTGGAAGGATATGGAAGTAACGGGCAAACCGCCATGATTCGAAGAATTTGGTGAACATTTGGGAAGACGTCTTATCGGCAAATGTCTAAGGTTTCAAGCAGATTCTGAATATCTGTACCTGTCAATCGTTTCCTCCAAATTTGAGTTTCACTTATCCATGTTTCCGGGAACAGAGTCTTACAGGACGCTTCATCGAAATGCGGTATAGTCTTGGGGAAAAGACAAGTGAAACTTGTCAAGATGTCCTGATGCTTCAAAAATCGATTCTGGGGATGTGTAGTGAACTGATCCTAGTATGAGATGTACGATGAAGGTTTAAAGGAAAAGATGAAGGTTTTACTCACTGTTTTCTTTGTTTACAATGGTGTGGTGCATCATGAGTTCCTGCCAAAAGGTCGTACAAGGAAGTTATGCAACGTTTGCGTGAAGTAATACGGCTCAAACGATCGGAATTGTGGAAAAATAAATTTTGGATTCCGCATCACGATAATGCACACATCAATGCTTATTCGTGATTTTTGTGGCCAAAAACAAAACCGTAATCATACCTCAACCACCATATTCACCAGCTTTTGCTTCCTGCGACTTTTTCCTATTCCCAAAACTAAAGAAACCAATGAAAAGAAAGCGTTTTGACACAATTGATGAGATTAAATCAGAATCGAAGAAAGAGCCATACCGAAAATCGCATTTCAGAAGTTCTTCGAGGATTGGAAAAAGCGTTGGCATAAGTGTATTATATCCGAAGGGGGTTACTTTGAAGGGGACAAAATAGATATTGATGAATAAATAAGTACTTTGCCATAAGTACTTGAACGGTGTTGGTCAATACGTTGCAGCGTTGCGTCAGCCTTCGAGAAATTTTTCAATTGGAATTATGCACTAATTAAAGCTTCAAAAAATTTTCTGGATAAGAATAATCCGTGTACTAAAACACAGTATTTTTTTGTTGAATAATTAGAAACAAAATTTTTTACTATTAGAATATCAATGCAGAACAAAACTCTACGATCTGCGGTTTAGTCTGTGCGTTGATCTGTCAGTCAATCAGGACTAAGAATTTCATAAATAAAGAATACAACTCTTCTAACTTTTTGAATCGCTATATCTTATCTCTTCGAGCAACATCCAAAATTATAGAAAATAAATTTTTGTAATTGCGGTCGCCCCTCGGCAAGGAATGTCAAGCCTCCGAGTGTATTTCTGACATGAAGTAAAAGCTCCTCATAAAAATCCATCAGCCGTTCGGAGGCGGCTTAGAATAAACTGCAGGTCCTTCCATTTGTTGGTATAAAAATCGTTTCAGCGGTTACAAAGCGCCAACTATATATATATATATAAACCCCTTTTTTTGTCATTTTAAACCTCGCGTAATATTTTTTCAGGCGTCAGATCGAAGAGAATTTTTCAGATTCCATTTAGTAAACGTATCGACCTTCAGCTGGGTGTAAATTTACTGGACTAAAAGTACATAATTTACAATCACTTTTGCTATTTGTAACAAGACGAAAATTGTCATATTTCTAAAGATCTTACATATGTTTGTCATAAGCTATCATCACTGAACTGAATCAACTGAACAAAACCAATCTATTTAATCTTATTAAAAAATTGTTACAATCCCAATGCAATATTACTGCCATATTCTGGTTTTTAAGCTTAACGGCATAAATGTAGATATGTATATAATTCTTTGTAGCTTACATGCGTTGTCTTATTTAATTCTTACTTGCCTACATAATATACATACGTATATATAAGTATTAAAGAACATGTTTCACTTTTTATTCGTTTGATTATTCACCACATATTACTAATATGCGAGCATATAGAACGACCGAAGTTGAACCGAATATTTTATTTAATACAGTATTTTGAAAAATATATTTTAAATAAAAAAAGGCCATATCGAAGTCATGACGCTTTTCACGTACAAATCAAATTTATTGTATTGGATTTTAGGATTAAATATTAATTCTCATATCTGAAGAATCGGTTGTATTGTGGTTATATGATACAGTCTTCCGAAATCATTGATTTTCGATGCCAGCATTTATTAGATTACATGTGTGTAGAATATATATATAAAGTATTTAACGCTTTCAGATGCTTGTTTGACCCAAAATCTCATATTTGAAAAAATTAGTTGTATGAAAACTATATGTCATGTCGGTTCCGACAAATGATCAATCTAGTATAAAAATACATCTGAGTATCAAGTTTGGTTGAAATATCTCAAAAACTGAGAAATTAAAGAGAGATCCAAGTAGAGGTACTTTTTTGAATAGCCTTTTTTTGACAGATCACGCGTGAGTCGCGTCAAGCTGTCGTGTTATTTTCGTTCAGTATTTTATGGCATTTCATCATGGAACAACGTTTACAAATCATTCAACTTTATTACGAAAATTCACGTTCTGTAAAGAATGTTTTCCGGGCGCTGGGCTCAACTCATGGTCAACATAATCGGCCTACTGAGCGTACTATTCGCAACACCATTTCCCATCTTGAGACCCAGCATTCATTATTGGGTAATATTCGACCGAATAGACCACGCCCAGCCTGTAGTGAAGAAAATATAGCGGCCGTAGCTGAGAGTGTACACGAAGACTCTGGAGAGTCGATTCGGTGCCATTCGCAGCAACTCGGACTGACATTTGGAAGGGCTTGGTGCATTTTACGTCGAGATCTTAAATTGAAAGTGTACCAAATACAGATTGTGTAAGAACTGAATCCGCTCGACCTTCCCAAGCAACATCGATAAACAAGCAAAATTACCGCATTTGGGACGAAGCGCATAATGAAGAGATTCAAGAGCTGCCATTTCATCCAGAAAAAACAACGGTTTGGTGTGGTTTGTGGGCCAGTGGAATCATCGGCCCATATTTCTTCAAAAATGATGCCGTTGAGAACGTAACCGTCAATGCCGACCGTTATCCCGCCATGATAACCAACTATTTAATGCCTGAAATTTAAGCTCGTGATCTCCACGACAAGACGGCGCCACTTCCCACACATCGCATCAATCAATGGATTTATTGAGAGAACACTTCGGTAAGCAGATAATTTCACGTTTTGGGCCGGTCGATTGGCCACCAAAGATCGTGACATATCACATCATTAGACTTTTTCCTGTGCATATATGTAAAGTCTAAAGTCTATGCGGAAAATCCCGCTTCGATTCAGGCCTTGGAGCAAAACATCACGCGTGTCATTCGTCAGTTACCAGTCGAAATGCTCGAACGAGCCATCGAGGGTTGGACTCAGCGGATGGACCATCTGAGACGTAGCCGCGGCCAACATTTGAAAGAGATAATCTTCAAAAAATAAATGCCAAATAATAAACAATCCCCATTAAATTTGAATTTTCTGTGTTTTCTTTCTTTCCAAAAGTAGGGAACTTCGAAATGGATCACCCTTTATTTTGCAGACAGACAGGCGGACTTGGCTAAATCAAATTAGCTTGTAGTTCAGATAGATTCGGAGCATATAGGATCAATTTGGATGGATTTCTCTCTACTCCTGGTGCTTATGTACATACTTCGGACCAAGGTTAATGCACCATTTCATATTCTTGAAAGGTATAAAAAAGGTATATTACCTTAAACCTCTTAGTTCAGATCATAAGCACATGAATAAATAGTGCTGGATTGTAATGTGAAAGTATTTATATTGAACTGAATCATTCAGAGTAGATCTTTTTAATTAGCGTACTTAAGTTCCTGTATATAAGTAATATGGTCTGTATTGTGAGTATAAATTTATTTTATTTGGTTTCAAAGTTGAACCTAAACTAATTATTGCTTATGGTTGGCATTTTTCGGTGGAAATTTTTAAGCATTAAAAAGTTGCGAAATTTTTTATAAAAAGTTCGTTAGCCGAAACCAAACCGAAACCGCACTAAATTATGAACTTATGAGTGCATGTTATGTACAAAAGTATGCAAGACATTACTGCAATAAGCTGTCTGTTCGGATTTTATTGGTACCGATGGACTTACAAGTTAAGAGACAATTAATTTCAATTTATTTTTATACATTATATTATTTAGAAAGAGCGTCACAGTCTGTGAACGTTTATTCAACCAGTTGAGAAAGAGTATTAGGGTAGTGCAATTTCTACTAGTTGAGTTAGTATATGAGAACGATGAAAATAATAATTATTTTATGTGTTATGTGCCGTTCACGCAAACATCCCTAAAATAGTCTGATTTATGGGAAAACACTAGTGGCTTTTGCTTCACCATAATGCACCGTACCACACTGCATTGATACTCCATAAGTTTTTCGCCAAAAATTCAACTCATATTGTTTCACAACCACCACAGTCGCCTGCTCTGGCTCTGTGTGACTTCAAACTAATCAACAGGTTCAAAATAAAGCGTTTCGAGTCGATTGAAGATAAAATTTTTTTCGATAATTGGAAAAAACTAAGGCATATGCGCATTGCATAGGAGGGGATTACTTAGAAGAATAAATGTGTATTTTGAGAGTTATAATAAAAATCCCTATATAAAATGTACAGAAACTAGAGCCGAGCTTCTACTCCGATTTATGGCCTGTGCCTCTGTATGTTTTTCTCTAAAAGAAGGCACCTACTGTTCTAGCCCGCCCTAACTACGAGAACTTATACGATTCTTCTTAAGTTGTATAGTGTGTCACGCTAATGGTCTAACTTATATATATACGAGTACATACTTATGTATATACAAGGGATCATCATATTATTTCCATACGAGTTCATATTGTTTCAATTTTTATTTACTGATCGTAGAAGCATTGAATAAAAGTTGTTTCCCATACTCAAAGAGTCTGCGTGTATGTATGTATTTTACTAATTGACTTTTTCTGAACCAGTTTTAGCCAAAGAGCAATAATATTATGTGTGACAGAGCGGCGTTGGAATACATGTAATATACATATGCATGTACATATATACATATGCAAATATGTATGCAATATGCATAACAATTATTGTATGTATGTATTAATATGAATTTGTACAGTTATTGCGGATATCCTTTTATCTTTTATCATCTATCAGATGAACTCAAGTTAGCAGAAATAAAACCAAAAAATTTGTGGGAAATTAGAAAGCAAGCAAGCGAGTGAGTCATAATAAATGCAAATGCAAAGCATGGTTATAACATTTTTTATTATTTTTCGTAGCTGTATTGAATCTCAAATTACTACTGAAAGCAGCCCCGTTTTTTCTTAATACGAAACACTTCATCTCTGAAGGAGCTTTAAAGATCTAAATTTTTTACTATTTTTAAATAATTCCACTTCGGTATGAAGACTTATAAATTGTAATAAGTCCAAGCATTGAAGCCTCATGACCATCCGAAGGGATTTCGCTTTATTCACTCAATGAGTAGAAGATCGTTTGACAGAAGATAAGCATTTTTACCAAAAAAAAAAAAGGCAATGGCATCCTCAACGGGTGGTTGTTTGGTGCGGCTTATTGGCCAGTTTTTTTCGACAACGAGGAAAGAGCTGTCCTTACCGTTATCGCCGATGGTTACCATGCCAAGCTCATAGATTATTTGTTTCCAACTGTTGAAGAGAATGACATGGACGATGTTTGGTTTCAACAGAATGGCGTTAAGTGCGATACAGCCAGCGTTGCATTCGATTTTTGCGCTGTTTGTGTAAAAACCACTTAATTACCCAAATTGCGATGCCATCTAGCTACCTCGCAGCTGCGATTTGATTCCGTTGGACAATTCTATGAGGAACAGTTAAGGATTAGTGCTATGCCAACCATTCAGAGACAATTCATGATTTGAAACACGAAATTAAAGTCGACGTTGCAGCCATAGAGGGCGTACAACTAATAACAGGTCAATTGAAAAGTCCCCGGCCTGACACATAGAAGGCGCTACTAGAATTAATTAATTTATGATTTCAAGTTAGCCCTAACCTTCAAAAGGCGAGTATATAAATTTGATAGCTGTCTGATCATTAGAGTGAATCAATTTTTTACTGTGATAAAATTTATAAAAAGGAATTTCCCGTGTTTAATAATATTGCTTTTTGAATGGGAAAAATACAGTTGAAGCAAAAACTCGGCTTGATGACGAGTTTTCGGACACTGCCCCTGGAAAATCAACCATCAAGGATTGGTATACTAAGTTTAGACGTGGTGAAATGAGCACCGAAGGCGGGGAACGTAGTGAACGCCCAAAAGAGGTTGTTACCGACTTAAACTTAAAAAAAAATCTACAAAATGGTTTTGAATAACCCTAAATTAAAATTGAATAAAACAGCAGGCACTCTAAAAATATCAACTGAACGTGCACATCATATCATTCACGAATATTCGGCTATGAGAAAGGTCTGTGCAAAGTAGGTGCCGCGCGAGCTCACTTGTGACGAGTTGATGATTCGGAGCAGCGTTTGGAGATGTTCAAGCGTAATAACCCCAAGTTTGTGCGTCGATATGTGACAATGGATGAAACATGGTTCCATCATTTCACTCTGAAGTCCAATCGACAGTCATCCGAGTGGACCGCACCAAAGCGTGGAAAAACTCAACAGTCGGTTGGCTAGGTTATGGCGTATGTATTTTGGGATACTCATGGAAAAATTTTCATTGACTACCTTGAAATGGAAAGAACCATCAACAGCAATTATTACATAGCGTTTCATTGGACCGTTTGAAGGATGAAATCGCCGAAAAACGGACGCATTTGAAGAACAAGAAAGTGCTGTTTCACTAAGACAATGCACCATGCCATAATTGAATGAAATCGAAGGCAAAAATCCATGAATTTGGCTACGAATAGATTCCGCATCTTTCATATTCTATAGATCTGGCACCAGCAACTATTTTCTGTTCTCACATCTCAAAATAATGCTCGCTGAGAAGAAATTTTTGTCGAATGAAGAGGTTATCGCCGAAACTGATGCCTATTTTGAAGCAAAGGACAAATCGTACTACAAAAATTGTTTCGAAAAAGTGGAGCGTATCACCTTTGAAGAGAACTATGTTGATAAAAAAGAATTTTGCCAAAAAAATGTAGTTTACTATGGTAGACAGGGGAATTTTCAATTGACCTGTTATGTGCTAAAAATATTAATTTTTTGGAGCAATTTTAAAAGTTTTCATATAAAACCCGATAAGAGGAGCCAAAAAAAATAAAAAATAAAAATAAAAAGGTCTGTGCTATAACAACCATTAATAGTAACATACCTACCAAGTTTGGTTGAGTTCTCTTGACCTGCGTGAGTTTCTCTTATTACCTTAAATATTGGATCTTGAGTCAAGCGGAGATGGAAAGTAAAAAATGGTTATTATATGGGCGTCGCACCCACTCGAAAAATTTTTTTACCCCACTTATTTTTTCCATTTTTCCCAAATATGATTTTAATTGCAAATTTATTCACTGAATTAATGCGATTATCCTACTCTTCAAAATTATCGTTTTATGGGAAATAGGCGTGCGTTTGGTCCGATTTCACCCATTTGAAGTTCAACTCAATATTTTAATCGTCACTTGGGTAACGTGTACACAGACGGACAGACATGGCTTAATCGTTCATTTCGTTATTCCATGAAGTTTGTTATATACGAGAATACATAGTACTCGTCCTGTTCACCAAATCCTTTTGAAATATTTAAAAATTTATATTTTATTAACCCTGCTGGCCTGCTGATCATATCGTTTTAAATTTTGATGGATTTCTTTTGCTTCTCCTTACACAAATTCATACTTCGGGCCAAAATTATAAGTGATATATGCAGGTTGTTCACCGAGTAGTCGTAGCTAGTCTTTACAGCACTTCTTTATTTAACATATTGCATTACACTATACTATACACATACGTTTAAGTCCTGTAGAGATAAATTAACAAACCACATATTATATTTTTTATTATTTTTTATTTTTCGATTATTTCTAGATGACTGCATTCTATAGCTTAAACACCGGAAATAAGGTTTCACTTACACTTTTAGCAATTGCTTTGAGTGTGAGCATGGCATTGGCAAAGACAGGTAATCTTTTGTAATCGTATACGTATCAATATACATATATACATATTTTGACATGCATTTGTACATATGTATGTATATAAATTTTTATAATTTTTGTAACTTTAACCACCCTTTTTTTTTGGCGCGTCTGAATCAAACCCAATGCAGGGCCCACACATGACAAAGTTGTAGTTTGTTACATATCAACATGGGCAGTTTACCGACCGGGTGCCGGTGCATATGCGATCGATAATTTTGATCCAAATCTATGCACACACGTCGTGTATGCATTTGCTGGGCTTGATATATTACAATCAGCTATAAAATCATTGGGTGAGAATTGATATTTCCTACTCTATGCCATTATTTTTTGTGTTATGCTAACTTTTTTCTTTCTTCAGATCCCTGGCAGGACTTAAAGGAGGATTACGGTAAAGGTGGTTACGAACATTTGACGGGTTTCAAAATTACTCATCCCCATTTGAAGGTCAGTTTGGCAATAGGTGGTTGGAATGAAGGTTCCAAAAATTATTCTCTACTGGTAGCTGACCGAGAACAACGTGCACGTTTCGTCAAACAAGTCACCACATTTATACGTAAATATAATTTCGATGGCCTCGATCTTGATTGGGAATATCCAACACAACGTGGTGGTCGTCCACAAGATCGTGAAAATTTTGTACTACTCACAAAGGAGTTGAGAGATGAATTTGACAATTATGGTTTACTGTTGACGTCTGCAATCGGCGCAGCGAAAAATGTCATTGATCAAGCGTACGATGTGCGACAAATCTCACGTTATCTCGATTACTTACACATTATGTGCTACGACTATCATGGCAGCTGGGATAAACAAGTTGGTTATAATGCGCCACTTAAGGCTGCCGAAGGCGATACACTCAGCGTGGTGTGTAGAATTATTATAAATTAAATTTGAGTTTCACATTTTTAAATATAACCGCCTTTCATTTACAGGAGTTTACAATCGATTACTTATTGAAATTAGGTGCACCACCTAATAAAATCGTACTCGGTTTACCATTTTATGGTCGCACATTCAGAACGCCGAGAGATGGCAACGTTGGAGATATTACGGATGGCACTGCTTTTCAGGGACCCTTCACCCGCGAGGATGGTTTCCTTGGTTACAATGAAATCTGCAATATATTAAGCAATAAAACTTCTGGTTGGGAGACAGTTTGGGATGACAAAACTTCGCAAATGTTAGCGCGCTCCGAACGTGATGTCTTCAGCGATTTAGTACAGGTGGTGACGTTCGACAATGCTCGCTCCATCGCCAACAAAGTGAAATTTGCTGTGGAGAAGAAACTTGCTGGCACCATGGTATGGTCTATAGACACAGACGATTTTCGTGGTAATTGTGTATTGGAGGAAGACACTTATGCAGATTACAAATATCTTCAAAGTAATGGTCATGCAATTATGCCAAAGCGTATCAATTCAAACTATCCGTTATTGCGCACCATTAACGAAGCTACAACGTTGGCTTTGGAGGAGATCGAGCAGAGTATAGAAGATAATGAGATACCACACGGTACTATAGAGGACCGTAAAAATAGCAATGCAGCTGAGAAATTGTTGGCTTATCCGATTTCTCTCGCTTTCTGTGCTCTCGTATTTTTAACAACTCTCTCAGTGTTTTAAATTTTTATGTTTCGATTGCAATTATTTTTTGTTTTTTGAATGTATTGTAATGTATTTTTTTTTTGCTGTAAGTCGTAAGTCGTATGCCTTAATATGTCTAGTTGTCTATTTGAATAATACAGTTGAACAATTTGAAGCTTAAATTAATGTACTTACAAGATCTACTCAGTACTTAGTTATACATACACATATACATATATAATAATATAAAAGTTTAGTTATAGTGTAAAAAGTCGCTAGAAGTAGTAGTTTTAAAACACCGAAATACATTTTTAATAAAGTAGAATCTACTTATCTGATAAGAAATAAAAAGTAATCAAAAAAGTTGAATACTTTTTCTCCCTGTTTCATTTCATTGATAGTGGCGGCTGGAACCTTAACCTATTCTAAAACGGGATATTTTTCCATTTCCATTCCACAATTCTAATTAATTAAAAAATAATAATATAGAGTCTAAAATTTCACGATCTTGTTTCATATACAGCAAGCAGCTACTATGACCTGAAACACTTGATAAGAATGTAATGTTCTTCAGATTAGATGTACAACAGGAAGTGTAGCAGTACATAATCTTGATTCCATGTAAAGCATCTAGTAACACCATTTACATACATACGTAATGCCTTAACCTAACCTAAACTAACACTCTCGTTACGTTAGACCCGGGTTAATCAAAAAACTAAAGAACTGCACCAGAAAAATAAGAGATATCGTCGATGCGTTGAAACGCAGTGTACAATGCTCCACATGAAGGAACAGCGAACCAGCAAGTATAAGTATAATAATATAATTTTTTTTCTGAATGAACAATATGTCGAGAATATTATGTACAAATTTTAAGTCAATCCGAGTAAAACTAACGGAGTTACAGTGTTTCAAACGACCGTCCGTCACGTATGAAAAACTTTAAATCGATTTTCCCGAAGACGTCTTGTTTGAAGTTCGTGAACATCAGAACTCAAAATCTACTGAACCGATCCTTTTGAAAATTTGAACATTACTTCTTCACATAAATCAACAGCAAGAGTTTTTTTTTCATCTTTTTCTATTTTTTAATAACAAATTAACCGCGATTTTTTTTTTAGCTAAAATCGTGTTTTTCACTTCGAAGTGCTGTAAAAAATAAAAATAAAAGACTTGCTGATTACCTCGAGAAACACATCACCTTTAAAATGCTTATACATTTTTTTGTTTAAGATAATCCGGTAATGATTTATAATGCACACCGCAAAACCACTTTTTTTCAAGGCACCTCTGGAGATTCACCGTCACCGGATTATTTATTAATATTTTTCTTTGAACATTTTTTGTGACATACTTCAAAAGTTGTACAATAATATATTATTGATATCGCCGAAAAAAAAAATCATAAAAATATGCGTTTTTCTCGCCTTTAAATCCCCCCTTCCCCCATAAGAGGACAAGACGGGTGTGAGCGAAATGAAGTCAGGTTAGGTGAAGCACTGACTTCCAATGACTCGAAATCGGAGACGAAGTCGTATCTGTTACAGATCTTACCAGGCCTGGTACTTAGGAGAGGATATGTCAGACTTTTGGAGACGCAGCTCAAAGAGTAAACATAAGTGTCTCTGAACAGACCGAATTCGTCTACGGTTCATGCGTCAGTTTGTTTGAAAAAGCTCTGTTCAATCCACAAAAAAAGAAATTCCACAATGAGCGTCCGCAATATCACATACAAGGCTGCATAAATAAATAGGGAAGGTACAATATTTTACAATTGCTAACGTATGCCTTAACAACTGCGCTGTTTCTCCAGATCAGGCAAAGGACCGTAGCAAATGTGTCTGGTAGTGAACGAGGGCAATACGAAATACTTTCTGTCATCAAACAAATAGTCAGCGATAGAGCATGTAGAAAGCAGCACTACTTATAATAATACTTATAATAATCACTCTTGCCAACAGTTGCTACTTTGGACTGAGTAAGCAAATGAAAGGAAAAGTCCTATCTCTACGTAAAAAAAAAAAACAAGTTCTACACGTCGCTCATCATCAGTACTATAAATTTACAATATCTAATGAGTCAGCATTGAGAGTTTTCGGCGACTGTCGTACATGATAATCGATGACAGCACTCCAACTTTGAAAGTATACGATGCTTTACCCACTGATGGAAGAGGAGAAAGGGGAAGACATCCACTCCAAGACGAAATATGTTAGAGTGACCATACACATATCGGGCGACGTTATTAAACATAACATCAATTTTGTGCGCGGATGAGTTGTCATATTTGCCGTATACGACTTCGGAGTACATAATAACTGGAAGAAGTAGTTATATAGCAAGCCGACGTATAATAACGGTGTCCATATAGATATCCGACTGCCGGAGATTCCTAAGAGTAGTGTAGACGTTACTTACGACTGAATTTACATGATATCTGCATGTAAGATTAGAGTTAATGATGTATCCTAAGTTTTTAATATTGTTAACTATTTTTAAGAGACAATCATCTATATATATAGGGGACCAAATGTTAAAGTTAATAAATTTCTTAAGACTGATCGGCAATACACAGCACTTATTGCTGTTTAAAATTATACCACTGGCAGCCGCCCAACTCGAGATACCAGGCAGGTCAATATTAATATTTTTACAGAGCCGATCTGTTTCATCGAAAGGTTCAGATAAGTACAACTAAATGTCATGTAGGTTAGAAATTTTGCAACGGACTAAGGATGGAGCCTTAAGGCACCCCTGAAGTTATCAGTTTCTCATTGTCAATTGTTACCTGCTGAAATCGGTCAACTAGGTAGCTTTTCACTACACCTAAGGCACTAAAACTGAAGTCAAAGTACGCTTTCAATTTACAGCATAATAAATCGTGGTTAACTATGTGAAATGCTTATGAAAAGTCAAGTAATCAAAGCAATGTGCTTATCGAAGTGTTCTCTCAATAAATCCATTGATTGATGCGATGTGTGGGAAGTGGTGCCGTCTTGTTGAAATCAAATGTCGCGGAGATCACGAGCTTCAATTTCGGGCATCATGGCGCGATAACGGTCGCCATTGACGGTTACGTTCTCCCCGGCATCATTTTTGAAGAAATATGGATGGACGATGATTTCACCGGACCACAAACCACACCAAACCGTTGCTTTTCTGGAGGAAATGGCAGCTCTTGAATCTCTTCAGGTTGCTATTTGTCCAAAATGCGGAAATTTTGCTTGTTTACATAACCATCGCGCCAGAAATGAGCCTCACCGCTGAACAAAATTTGACTCGAAAACGTCGGATCTTCTTGGAAGTTTTCAAGAGCCCATAGAGCCCATAGAGCGAAGCGATGTCACTTGGGAAGGTCGAGCGGCCTCAGTTCTTGCACAAGCTATATTTTTTATGCATTCAATTTCAGATCTCTACGTAAAATGCGCCAAGTCGTTCCATACGTCTGTCCGAGTTGCTGCGAAAGGCGCCGAATCGACTCTCCACGATCTTCGGGTACACTCTCAGCTGCGGCCATTATACTTTCTTCACTGCAGGCTGGACGTGGTCTATTCGGTCGAATATTATCCAATAATGAATGCAGGGTCTTAAGATGGGTGATGGTGTTGCGAATAGTACGTAGTCAGTAGGCCGATTATGTTGACCATAAGTTGAGGGAAGCGCGCCAAAGAAATTCTTTGCAGAACGCGAATTTTCGTAATAAAGTTGAATGATTTGTAAACGTTGTTCAGGCGTAAGTCTTTCCATGATGAAATGACCAACAAAACTGAATAAAAATAACAAGAGAGCTTGACACGACTCAAGCGTAATCTGTCAAAAAATAAAGCTATTGAAAAAAGTACCTCTACTTGGATCACCCTTTAGTTTATTTACGAACTCATTGATTTGTTTAGCCAGGTGTTTGAGATGCTTAAACAGCTTAAACAAGGCAGAGAGTATGCTTATGGGTCGAAAATCGGGCGGACTAAATATAAAAATTAATATAATAATATAATATATAAATGAAACTCCTTTTTGTTTTGTATTAATTTATAATTTGCTTTATTTTTATTATTTGTTTTGTTTATAATAATCATATATTAATTTCTTCAACATACTCTAAGCAGAATATTTTATTTTAGCTACAGTATATATTTATTTTTATATAACAAATTCACACAGTCTACACACGAGTATGCACATATATTTACATACATACATATAATTATATGTATTTAACTATAGAATTATAGTAGAGAAGATGAAATTATTATTCTCGAGGAAAAAGTTCAAAAGAAATATTCTACAAAAAACAAAAACAAATTTGCTTACTAACGAATTTTATTACATATTTTAATAAAATATAATATTAGTTTTAATTTATGATTTTTTTGCGCATAAAATTTCAATTAATTTCAAAATTCAATTAAAAACTTAAGATCTCAAAAAATTATTGCAAATTTCAAAAAATTCGTTTACACTCATAGTAATTTAATTAATATTAGATTTATACAAATAGTATAAAATTATTTGCACCAGGCTTTACATACATTCATATATTTTTTCATTTTGTATTTGTAGAAAATATCATTATAAAAAAAAGATATAGAAACTTAACAAATGTATTTATTATATAATGACTTAATTACATAGACATACGAGAATATATGTAAATATAAAAATAAGATTTTAAACAGATCCAACACCTTTAAAATTTTACATTTGCAATTATTAACTTTTTGCCTTATATTTATCTTTTATACATACATAACATATGTGCATATACAAATATGCATATTTAATGAATTCCGTTTTTAACTAACATGTGTGTGTGTAAAGTTTGAAATCAGCAAAAAAAATGTTATGTACACAACTAACGTGTACTAGTATATATGTTACATATATATATAACTTTATGTATTGTCTATGAATAATATTAAATAATTATGAAATATGTTACATATGTATATTCGATACATCATACTTAATTCTAAACAACAAATGCATAAATATGTTTTTAATATGTACATACATATATTCATTTTCAAATCGAAACGATGGTTTTTCAATTTACTTCAATCTTGATTTACGGAAAATCTCGAAATATAAAATCAATAAAGACTTTTATTCCAAACACAATAAAATTCCGAAAAAAAATTCATAGAAATATCGACAGAATTCAGACCAAAAATCTCAACAATTCGCTCGATTTTGTATTATTTTGTCGAGACTTTAAATCTGAATATCACTCAAAAATGGCGCAGATATCTAGAGATGTAGGGTAAATGCTTTGAAAATCCTACTAATAATGGGGATTGTCATATGAAATATTTGTTCAATGGCAAAAATTAAATTTTTTCAAAGAGAATTTCCAAAATACTCATTAAGAGATGTTAACATAATTTCCTTTGAGCAATGTTTGTGCAGTTAAAAAAATGTTTTCTTGTTTTCGAAGAAGATTTTTTTAAATTTTCAGCTTTGCAGTTATGCCACTGGTAGAAATTTTTTCTTATATTCGGTGTTAAACGGTATTATCCTAATGGTATTTATTCTACGTGATTTATTGGATATTTATTCTACATGATTTATTGGATATTATATTATGTGTATTGAATAAATAACAACTTTTTTTTTATATTTGAAACGTACCGCTTTTCGAATATATTAATGGTAATTTTTCACATAAAACGAATCGTAAGTTATTTTTTCCTTTCGGGATACTGAGTTGTCGGTATTTTTCCTGGTCTGGATATTGTATTTTCTGTACTTTGTCTGGTCGGTATTTTGCTATGTCTTATTTAATTTTCTTTAAATTTTCTGGATTATGTTCGGTATGAATATTTAAAGCAAGGATTATGAAGTGCTTCCATTCGAATTGTATGTTTTATACATATTTTGATAACTATTTCAACTCTTAGATTCTAGAGAAGTAGAGGAGCACAGTTTAATATTTTTAGTAAACCTCAAAATTTTCATCAAAAATTTTCGAACAGCATTTGAGCAACTCGAACACCGGTTGAGTGCTGAACATTCGAAAATTTACGAACATAAACTCGAGCAATTCGAGCTTTTTAGAGTATTTTGAACCAAGTTAAAAATATCTGCTGCACGAAGTGGTTAAAAACTTAAAAATGTTGAAGTTATATTTGAACATTTGAGCAATGCATCAGCATTGAGCAAGTATAGTGCTGCACGCATTGCAGGATATCCGATTATCTTGAGCTCTAATTTTATATTTTTGTTTTCATAATACTTCGTTGACGAAGGCAGCATTACCAACTTCCCGTCCAACTGACTCAGGTTCTTGTCTAAAGGATGAACGTAAAACCCAACAGATCAGTGAACAAAAACCAGTTACAGTACGGACTGACGTGAACCAGAGACCGTTAGGGCGTCTTTCATTGTATAGCTGCAGATTTGCTTACCAGCTGCTATAAACTAAATTGAGAGTAAGAAACGATGAAGAATAAAGAGATTTTTAATTAACGCTCAGTAAACGTTCCTTTGTATAGAAAAGTGTGCCGGAAGAATCAATGCTAGAGGATTGATGTTTTTTACCAACGAATGAGACGACCTACAGTTTATTCTAAGCCGCCTCTGAATGGCCGATGGATTTGTTTAAGGAGCTTTTATTTCGTGTCAGAAAAACACTCGGTGGGCCTGACATTCCCTACCGTGGGGTGACTGCAATTAGAAGAATACATTTTCTATAATTTTGAATTTTGCTCGGCCATGGCAATATTAACCACTCGGCTATTATCCATTTTCGGCCAAAATTAAAACCTCAAGCATTTCTTATCGCAAAATGCGATAATCGCCTTGGGTAAGGTTGTAAGGAGAGAAATTCCTACTCGCATCCCAGTATTAATTCCTGAACGCGAATAATAGTAAGCTTTTGATGATGTGCCCGTAAATTCAATTTGAATTAAATAGAACAACACATTTTTACGAAATCTGTCCGATTTGAAAAACATAATGCCTTATATGTATGTATAAAATCAGTTCTTTAAGTTTTTTTTCTTTACCTAGACAACGAAGAATATATAAGTAGCTATAGAATTAATATACTTGTACGGTATATATGCTTTATATATATGTATGTATGTGAGTGTATGTGAATGGTAGTTTGATTGTAGAATAGACGATATACAAATATTATATTGCTAATGCATATATATGTGATACATACATACAAATATTTTTGATGTACTAAAAGTTGTTAATTTAAATAATTAAAAATAGATATTTGTTTAGTATATTTATTACAATTCATAATTTCAATATTTGTATATATATATATATGTATTTATACTCTATTCATATTAATTAATAAGTATAGATATGAGCATTTGAGACCTTTAATAACTGTATTCATATGGCAAGATTACTTGTTCGTGAAAAGTTGGGACCGGATGGACGGCTGAAGTGATTATGAATTGGACGCCTCTAAGGAACGAAATTTTTGTTTTAAATAATGCTTTACTTCGTTATGGTATAATGCAGTTAAGCTACATATATGAAATAATTTAATTAATAATGGATAATAAACAGTCTCCGCGGTTTTTGTTACTGATGGATGATGAATACTCTTATTTCGGGCAACACAACTCCAATTGATTAAACTAACACGTGTGTTCCTAACCTAACATTTCAATCAATATTTTTCGTAAAAACAGTAATGGTCAGGCTTTTTTACAAAAAAAAAAAAAAAAGTAAAAGCGCAGCAAAACGGAAAAAAATTTAAGGTTTACGATGAGAATGCTGTAAGTGAACACCGGACCCAGGAGTAGTTTGCTAACTTCCTTTCTGGAAATTTTGATGTCAAAAAGGTACCTCGTTCTAGTCAGCTCAAAAATTTGTTGAAGTTCTGCAATTAAGAGAGCAAGAGCGTCATGCAAGCTGTCAGGAGATAGCGGATAGTTTGAAATCATTTAAAAAAGGCTGGCTACTCAAAGAAGCTAGATATCTGACTATCACATGAATTAACGCTAAAGAATTTGGTTGACCGAATTATCATCTGTGAAACGCTTCTGCAACGCTACAAAATAGAACATTGTCTGCAGGGATTCATAATGGGCGATGAAAAATGGGGTAAGCACGAAAGAAATCATGCTCCAATGCTGGTGATCCTTCACAAACGATTTCAAAGCCTGAATTGACGGCAAACAAGGTGATACTAAGTGTATTCTACTGTTATCAATAACGAGCTTTCAATAAGGTAGTCAAAAAAAAACTTCAAGAATTTACCAATCGAAAATGTGTTGTGTTTCATTATGACAAGGCCGAATCACATACATCTTTAATGAGCAGACAAAAATGGAACTAGCTTTTTTGAAAAGTTTTGATGCACCCACCACATAGTCAAGATCTTGCACCATTTGACTACTATTTGTTATTGTCTCTACAAAACCCTCGATTTCCGACTGTGTCGAGCCGCTAAAAATCATATGCTGAAGTTTTTCGCCGATATAACACACAAGTTCTGGATTGATGGAATTATGAAACTATCCGAAAAATGGCGAAAAGTCATAGATAACTATGTTCGAAATGTACGCTGTATGATTCAAATAATTTTCAATAAGGAAAATTTAGTTAAAAATACACAAAAAACCGCTGAGACTTTAAAAAAAGATTAAAATATGTTTTGTGACAGTCTTAAAAAATAGCAACTATAAGTTCAATTAATATTAAAAATGTGAAAGATTTCTCTATATGTATGTTCACCTATGTAAATATATTTCAGGTTAGTTTCTTAGCACTGATTTTTAAACTCTTGTTACCTACAGTTTACCTTTGGCTACAACCTGTACCCAGAACAAAAAAAGAAACAGATTTGTTCCATCACATAAAAAAATTACGTTGGATACCACACTGTAACATTCAGCCACACTATTTTTGAAATCGAATAAAATCCAGAGTTGCTCAAATCAACCTTCTTATCCTTATATTATACTAAAGCATTTCATCTTACTGGATCACAGGATTTTATACGAAGACTTCTTCTCACAAGCATTTTCGTTCGTTATTACTGCATCCACCTCCACCGCCAACACTTTTACTAGCATTACCTACGCCGCTGACAATCGGCCAATCTCGCTCGTTCGTCAGCACATTGGCTTCTATGCGATCACGCGTTTTAACGCCATGTTTCGTTTTTGTTTTGTTTGTCGCTAGATTTGTTGGACGTTGTGGTTGTGGTTTATTAATGCGCGTATTTGGTTGTTGTGTGGTAAATTGGCAAGGCAATGTTGGTTGTGGATTGTCATTGATGACTTCGTAATGTGCTTCCGAAGAGATGATAAGATCATGTATGTCTTTCGTGGATCGTCGATGTGCTTCTAAACTTTGTGATTCGGAAGAATATGGGAATTTGGCTACGAAATTTGGTAGCGCACCACCACCACCAGTTGAGCGTTGTGTCACAGCAGTCTCATTATTATCATTCATAGTCGCGATTTTACTATCGAAATTAGTTTGGCCAAGCTTATTGCTGCACGGTGTGGCCGGTGACAAGTCGGTGCATTCAGTTTGTGCCTCAGACTCTACCGAGCAGACACTTTGACGTGAAATTTCTTTTTGCATTTGGTTTACTGGCGTTATATTGCCGCCGATATCCTTCGCATGATTTGTATTTAGATTTTCTTCATAGTCATTGGCTCGTGTCTGTGGAAAAGGTAGGCGACTGCGTATTGAATTTTCCCGCTGTCCGAAGCGTTGCGCCAAGTAATCTTCATTATTACTGCTACTATTTTGACTACAATTACTGTGCTGATGCTGATGGTGATGCTGGGTAGCTATGTGGTGGACAGTCTGACGCGCCTCATCGTAGTAGTTATCGTTTTTTAGAGACATATTGCAACAACTACTTACATCGGCAAAATACACCTCTGACTCGGCTGGATCAGTCGTCGCATGCATATCTGCTGATATCACAAGAGCATCTGACTCGCCTGCAACTGAAGGTTGGGCGAATACACCAACACTTTCGCTGTTTGACTGGAAACCATTATTCTCAATTCCGCGGCTACGACGTAGAGTAGCTCTCGTACTGACACTCGTAGAAGTACAACTGCCGGGTGCATCGTTGTTAATGTCTTCATCGCAAATATTATCAATTATTTCGTTCATGTGCTCATTTTCGTCGAGTGCCGACTTTGACACTTCATTAGCGGCATTTACTTCGTTATGTGTGTTGACCTGTTGCATGGAAAGGCGTGGCGCCGGTTGAGGATTAGTATTTCCAATAATGCTGGATTTTGCACTGACGTCGCTACGCTTCTTCACTTTCCGTGTCGGTAATGTGTTGGAAAAGCGATCTCGCATATTGCAGCCATCACTCTCAGAAGGTGTATTCTCATAATCGCCCTCGCTAGTCTTTAATTTCATGGTATCTTCGCCGCCACTGCCACTGCCACCACCTGTACCACCTGTCACCCGACGTTTAGCCAAATTTCGGCGCATACTAGCGGTTGGACAGCAATTATTACCATTACCACTGTGTTGAAGTGGTTGTTGCTCCAAGAAAACTGAACGATGATTAAGACAAGGCATACGCTGTTCATTTGGAGCGTCAACAATATTTTCACACGACGTATTCGTATTGTTATGGCTAATGCTATTGGCTGTGGTCATATTATTGCCACATTGGTTTTGTTGTATATATTGATAATAGACACGACGTGCGGGACTATTAGGATCGCTGTATGGCGGTGGCGGGCCCCAAACACCGTATGGCAGTGCGCCACCAACAACGTTAAAACCCGGCGCTGAAGAGTTATGTGGAAGACTTGGTGCAGCTTCGATTTCCGACATCACATTCTCGGCGACTGCTGGTGCATTATTTGTGAAACCATACTGAGAATCTGGACTGGATGGTGTTTGTCGAAATGGTCTTGTGTTGGGTGGTATGGGAGAATTTCGTTGCCAAGGCATACGTGGCCAACTCCAACCGGTTGTACGACTACGTGCGCCGGTAGCACTTGCATGACCACGACATATTGTGCCCGAATTACCCATATGCAGATCATCACCACCTGGATTGGGTGAATAAAAGTTTCCAGGTGGTTGTCCCGTCCAGAAGCGTGGCTCACCACTATCGTCCCAAGGGTATGCCGTCGCTTGTAGTGGTAGTTGACGATGCAAATGACACTGCTCACAACAGCGGCAAATCGGTCCACGACCACCACTCATAGCGGCCATATTTGGAGGTGGACCTTGTTGACTGGTGTACAATGAGCGACAGCGCAACTCCAATTGCTCCCAGTACATCTTTTTACGCTCGTGACTAAATAGAATATTATCATTACACATTCTGAGTATATATATATATATATATATATAATATATAAGTATACTAACCTTAGTAACTGATAAACTAGCATACAACTAAAGACGGCGACTAATACACCTGCCACTGATAGCCCAAATATAGCACGTAAACAGGAGTAGAGAGAGCCATGCACGACACCACAGTCAGACAGTGAATCGAAGACAAGGCGAACACCTTCTGGTAAATATAAGATATTGTAAATTATACGAGTATTTATTATAGTATTGAAAATAATTGTCTGTGCCTTACCTTTGTCTACACGATCAACTTGAGACTCGATCATATCCGAATAACAAGTGCATGTTCGTGTCTTTTGCGCATATTCACATTCACGTAGTGCCTGTAAGCGGCTCATATGTAGAACTGTTGTTGTGACGGTAACAAGGGCGCAGGTCAGCGCTGAGATAAGTCCACAAACACCGGAAAGTTTGATCTGTGAATAAAGTTTTTAAATTCTTCATAACTTTTTTTGTTCAAATTTTTTTGTTTTCATTTTTTAAACTTTTTCCAACTTTAGGAAAACTAAAAAAAATACACGTTGGATGAAATCTTCTTTTAGAAACAATAGTCTAGCTTATTTCTAACAATCTGAACGTAAGCAACAGTTGTCCCTCTGAAATGATTTTGAAGGGAGTGAAATAAATTGTAATCTGAATGTGGCATTAGTCCACAATGGGAGTTGAGTGGAGTTGATGCAACTGTTGGTCGGCAATCAAAGCACTTAGTCCTATAGATCTGTTATGCCATAGTGTAGCTCGGTGTTTAAAGCTGGACAATGACAGAGGTAGTGTTCAAAAGACTCTTACTCTCCTTCGTCCCTACAACTGCGACAAAAATCGTTAGAGTAATATCATTATCTTGCCGTGATACTCCATTATGCAGGGACCGGTTATTCACCTTTGTAATAAAATATGTAATATCATTACACTAGTGAATAACCGGTCAAGACCCGGTCCGTTCAGCGTAGACCATATGTTTTGCTAAGTACAGGGCGTGATTTATTATGGTTAGAAGGGCAAGTAGACCACCGTTGTGTTGCTATTCAGTTAGCGATAGAGCTTTTCTGCAATCTCACTAGTTGTCGCATGTCAGTTGCGATGGGTTCGGAACAGAGAGAGTTAATTTTAACGGGCGTACAAAGAGCTGGTTAGTGTTGTGAAGGGACTAATTGCTTGCAAGACATACGTTAAATATGCCGGGAATGAGTCTAGGTAAATAGAAGTTGAATCTGCTACAGTATTTATGCCTTAATTGTGTAAGTATTACTCAGTTCTACCGAGGAAGTTCTTCGCTTTCTGCGAGTGGTATTTTGATTTCGATAACGCCATTCACTGGAGGGGTATTTATGATGGTATTCTTAGACTCTCAGTCATCAGTGGTAATTGATCGAATTGTACGAGTATGTGGTACATTTTACATTAAAATTTCCATAAAAAAAGCGTCTAAATCAACGATGATATTATAAACTATAAACCATATTTCCTTCTTGATCTAAAATCTTATCTATCAAATAGTGTATACTAAGGAAGCCCTAAACGTTATCCTTGAAATTCTGTCTGCAGAATTTACAACACATCACATCGCATTGCTGACGGCTCTTCGCTTAAGGTAACTGTAACAGTGGAGTTATCTACCATACTCAAGAATCCTAGAGAATTATACTTATCTACATATCAAGCAGCACAGACCACAGCGCTTCTATTTTGGATACTCTCTCTAACTTCATGACATTGATTCCCGGCAAGGAAAAGTGGCCAAACAAATATGATAATCTGACCGGGAGCATTGAGCTTGACACATATGGTTCAAAACTTGATGATAGAGTGAGAGAAGGTTTTTTTTCTATAACCAAGTTGCTACTAAAAGAATACTTTCACAGACCTATTAAAAATGAAGGCAATCTTGGCCGGATAAGGTCAAATGGCTTATACTCTCAGAAAAAAAGAGGATATTTTAAGAGTAATTGTGATCCTCTTTGCCTCATAGGAGTGCTTGAAAAAAGACTATGGACCCCTTTCAGATGATACTGCAATAGCTGTAGGAATGACGAGGAGGAAGAGATGATTTTCCACCTGTTATTTGAGTATCCTGCTGTGTTGAGTTCGACAATTTGGAGTCGATTTCATGACGTGTGGTAGAAAGTAAAGTAAGCGATCTAATAAAATTTATGAGCGCATCTGGATAGAAAAAGGAGCCCTACCTTAGATATAAGCCACGCAATCACTACTACATTAAATATTCAGTTCTCGTCATTGTTTTAATACGACACCACATTAATTTCTGAATAACCAATAATTACAACTGATTATTTTGATATAAAAACATAAAAGTCTCTTAACCACCCAACATAGCCAATGGAAACAGGCTCCGCGGGTTAGGGGTTCAAGAATTTGCCCGCGGTACGGCATGCCTTTCGTAAAAGGCGACTAAAATCCAATAGTTCCCAAGTCAGGGTTTTATCCGGTTTAGCGGTTACTATAACAACAACAACACCAATGACAGCATTGATTGTTTCTAAATCATTTATATATCCCATTAAGAAAATAAATCCTCAGAACCTTACCAAATAACTGTAACGATTCCGTCGACGCGCCAAACACATAATGCATATTCCAGTCAGCATTAACTGAAATAACAAATAAATTAAAAGTTTAATTTTCATAAACTACACGTGAAATGTATTTTCGAACATTTATGTACTTACCATAGTTGCTGGCACAAAAGTAGGCACCGTTTCGAAATTTCCCACGGTAATAGTGTATGAATGCAAAAGGAAGTAAACGCCCAGAAATAGTATGCCCAGCAGACACGAGAAGCCACCACAGATAAGGCACCAAACAACGTATTTCTTTATGCCAGGACCATGACGGTGCGCGCCTGGATGAGGAAACAATGGAGAAAAAAATGTTTTAGTTTAAAATTGAAAACAAAGAAATGAGTTAGTAAAACTAGTCTAACCCAGTGTTGGTGGAGGGGCTACACTACGCAGAGGATCCGGCTGTGGAATCCAGCCACAAGGCGGTACACTATACTGCACAAACTGCATTACAGGATAACCATGCATTTTTCTCAGTAATTAACTATGAAATGGCACACGTGGAACACTTTTTGAATCTATGTAACTTAAACAAATTATCTTTAATTTAATTTTTTGTTATTAAAATCACATTTTGGGTCTGATTTTCATTGCCATTAATAGCAGTTGTTACATTTGGAAGCACATACAAGTAGAAAATTTATAAAAAAAAACCAAACTAATGAATGTTAATTGGATTAATTGAAGTGATTTTTTCTAACAATTTATTAATTGCTTGAAATATTAATTTAAGGATATCACGAAAAACTCTTTTTGCATTTAATTTTACATTTGCTGTTAACGAAACAAAACCTTTAAATATGTATTTTATTTTAGAGAGGAAAATATTTTCATCTAAATTTTCTTTGGCTCCAATTTTCAGTATCTATACATAATTTTAATGAGTAACGAAGCGAATATCCTTTCTTGCACACTAAACTATCCGCAGTCACACTTTACTTTCAACATTCTGCCCACATACTGAACTTATCTAAACGTATCCGAGAGTTGGCGCTAAGGCGAAAGCTCTTTGTCTACATATATGTATATGTAGGAAAAGAGAGCTTTCCTCCGTCAAACACTTGTTCTTTATGTCCTGTGCCGCTTTCAAATACGCGTCATATCCTTCCTTAACATGCACACTAGAGGAATTTTCTTTTAATGCCTACAATAACATTCATAAACAAATGCATACTTGTTTGCATGTGTGTGTATATGCGTATATGGAATATCCCTTCAGGCATTCCCAATTGGAAATTTAGAATGAATATTTCGAAATCTGTAAATTCTGGAACTGAATTATCTATTCTCACTCAAATAATTTGAATTCGTTATGATATCAGTTCTTAACTATGTTGTTGTAACCAAAAGTATATTTCGAGGAAAAAATGCGGAGGTGACAGCCCTTGACAGTCCTTGAAAAAATAAATAAATAAATATAAAGACCAGACTGTCGTTAGCCATAGAGATCAAATTGTGCACGTAAAAACATTGAGAAAGGGGGTTCAAAACTATCGAAATGCAAGAGATCGAAAAAGTCTTGATAATTCAGTAAAAATTTAAGGGCGTGGCAGGGGCAGTTTATGAATTGACACTTATGTATACCTCAAACATCTCTCTCCTTGAAATTTGTCTGTGAAAAGCTACAAATATACATAAATAGATACATTTCTAGCTTAACTGAGTATCATAACTGCCAAAGTTTAACTCTGCGGCAGGGCGAAATTGAACTTTAATGTGATGCAGTTTCAGATCAGCTCTCAGTGCTCATACGAGTATTTTTCCTGCTGGGTAGGAAAGTTTTTTAAGCGCATGTGCAAAACCAAAATGTATAGGCTTAGTTACAATGCATGAATTGACAAAAACACATACATACATATATATAATTGGCGCTTTGCAACCGCTGAAATGATTTTCAGTCGTGCTCTTTCAACAATTTGTGTTGAGAGTCTTCAATTTTTTCCGACAAATGGAGGGACCTACAGCTTTCTCTAAACCTCCTACGTAAGACCGATGGAGTTTTATGAGGAGCTTTTATTTCGTGTCAGAAATACACTTGGAGAGCTTCAAAACTTCGGCCGAGGGGCGACTGCAGTTAAAAAATAATAGTTTTCTATAATTTTCAATGTTGGTCGGACCAGGACTCGAACCATGGCCTTCCGCACGGCAGTACGCACTGAATTAAGGAGTTTATTTTTAGAAAAAGAAATTCGAGTAGTATAAATGTATTATAAACCAGCATTCTTTACAATTTATTTTCGAGCAGGCATAGCTCAATCTATACTGCCCCTCGAGGGCTTTTTAATTATATCTTGAAGCTGAAGGAAAATATTTACTCATGCTAAGTGATTCCTCACATGGTTTCTACAAAGAAATGAAGAAATTCTTTCCAGACAAAATCACTTTTGAATGAAATTGGAATTCGGAAATGAGATGTATATTAAAATATTACCTAAAATAATGTTTTGACTTTAAGCAAGTGTCGTAAGACCCATACTAACATATGGAGTACTAGTGTGGCTCAATAAGGAAAAAGTACCGTATTAAACCTCTGGAATAAGTTCAATGTACCTCCCTCGTATAGCAGACGAGATAAGGACTACATCAACAAAGATCCTGTATGTCACCCTTGATATGAGGCTAAGAAACAATAATAATAATAGCTAACAGCTAGTCCCCTAAAAGCTCTAGATAATTGGATCCACTATCTGTGAAAATTTAACAGAACGAGGAATGGTAACCTCCTGCCAGGCGGATACCACCTACTCCTTTCCCAGCAAGAAAGAGATGGGATGCGAGGCTGGCACAAAGGCAGGATTCTACTGTGATCTTACCAATACAGAAGATGGCTTCAAGCTCAATGGCCACATCACCTCCAAACTCTGCCTTCCAAACAGAGATGTGAGCATTACTTAATATGCCAAATGGGTAAATGGATTTTAAAGGGAAAATCGATAAGGTCTCTGATAGACCGCCAAGCATCAACTGAGGCAATAAGTATGTCAACACAAAATCTATGTAAGTAAGAGTATGCAAAGAGGTAATTAAGGGACTATTGCAAAGAGACACATCGAATATAACTTGGGTGACATGGAGCTTCACAGATGTTGAAGGCAATAAAGAGGGGGATGAGCTTGTGCACTGGCGACTGCCTCAAGCCTTTCAGCGCCTTAAAATGTTGTCTAAAGTAGTGGACCATGGAGGAATATTTATCATTCCCTGATAGGGATCGACCGCAAAAAATAATATAAAAATTTTGGACGTTTTTATCGCCATGAACTTCCCAGTTTTCTACAATGGATGTCGGCCGGATATTTATTTGTTTTCTTAAATATAAAAGTGCCTACTAAAAGCAGACAACGTAGGGTCAAGATATATATCTACAGAACGTATCAGTTTGATTATCCAATGCTTGTTTCCCAACGAACTTAGCCCAAGCTAATTTGGTCTCTTTCACTTACCATTTCCTGTCATTGTTGCACCACGTAAGCGTGGCGGAGGTGGTGGTCGCGGTGGTAATGGCGGTCGTTGATCATCCACAGAGTCGTGACCACCTTTACTATCACCGTCGCTGTAGATTTCAATGTGACTCGAATTATAATGACATTCGCAATTTTTGCCACTGGACATTGGTGAATTTGCATCATGCATATGGCACCAAGAGTTCCTACAATAAATTTGTTAAAAAAAAAAAAGTTTTTTAATATGCTTTTAAAATCATATGTTTTTCAAACACAAATAAAAAAACATACATCTCATTGTTGGTGTGCGTACAAGTACCACCTGTTTTCTTTCTCTTCACCATGGTGCTATTATTGTCCGACTCACTGACCGTGATCTCATCAGCGCCAAGCATCGCTTCAAGCTGACATTGTTTATGATTTTTCAATGGCGATGGTGTGTCCAAAACATCTGTATCCAAGTTGTCATCATTGATAGCCGATTTAGAGTGTTGAGTGACAGCAGTTTCTCCGCCAGCGGCGGTAGTACCACACAGTCTTTGAGCACCACAAGTGCATTCCAAATCACAATCACAAGTGATATTCAATTTTGAACTACGCAGCACATTTAATTGTTTATCTTCCTGCGCTGATTGCAGCTGCAATGTTTGGTATGAGTGGTTGAGTAGTGATTGGTCCGATTGTGCTTTGGTGGGAGGATGTGTGTTGAGCTCGCGATCGCAATCCGCGTCATCATTGGACTGACAATGTACTTGCACCACAATTTTGCTGGAATCTTCAGCAACATCATTGTGCCTTTGGCCAATGGCTGTAGTAGATGCAGAGATATTTCGTTGCAAATATTGTCGTTGATGCCATAGTTGTTGCTGCTGTTGCTGTTGTTGTGCACCGCAAGAGCAATGACAATGACAGGTAACTTCCGGCAAACCGCCTAACGGTTGAGCAGTTAAAATAGCACCTTGTTGTGGTTGCTGTTGTTGCGCTCTATGCGCCTGCCCACCGATGTGATAGTAATATGGCGGATACTGTATGTAGTGGTATTGATGATGTTGTGTGCCCACAGAGGATGCGCTATTTTCCGTCAAACTACCGGTAGAGAGGTGATGCTTTGACGATGTTACGAAATTCGATGGATATGGATGATTGCTGGAAGCGTGTAGCGGAAATTCTAAATCTAATTCATCGGCTGACCGATTTTGTGGGTTAGTTGGGTTCGTATTTAAGTTGTTTGATGCCATTTTGTAAGTTTATATTGATTTACTGCTACTGTATGGATTGTATGGAAGGTGTTGCACATTAGCGGTTGTGCAGCAGATAAATATTCTTACGAATGCACAAAATAATTTGTTTTAATTTTCACATTAGTCTTCTGAACTTAATACTCCAATTCTTAAAATTTTGTTTATCATATGTTCATTGCTCTCGTACTACACACACAAACACACACATACATATATATAAAAGTACGAGTACACGTACTTCTTGGCGATCATTGTGGCATTAAACCGGTTTGACCCTTTCAATAAAACTCCACAACATAACAATTTATTTCAACTGACTCGCCGTTGAACGTGTTCCCAAGACTCAACAATAATTTTGTAGGGAGCAGCCGTGACGAAGTAGGCACGCACAAGTATTGTTAGTTGAACTCTTGCGAAAAATTCCACGCATATACCAGGTGCAGGAACTGCAACCACTCACACATTAATCACATTAATCAATTTCACAAATTATGTAAATAAATTTAAAAAATTCTACTCCAATTATAATAAATATACAATACAGTAAGGAAGAAAAGCATCACCTCACTACAATCTTTCACAAATACATGCCACAAACAGTCGTCAACAAATGCGAACTGAGCTCTGCTCAACGATGACTCGAAGTAGACTGGTTGCTCAGTAGACCTCAGTAGATCGTTTTAATTTTTTATTGTATATCAGCGCAGTGTACTCACATATACATGTACATGTGGTGTTGCAGGGAGCATAACAAGTAGTAAGAAGCGAGAGCAGCTCCACCATACATTTCCATTTCTTCAATAAGTTCTTCAAACTCTCGCTTCTCTTTGTAATCTCTTTGCTGAACGCTGAAGACAATCTTACAAATAGTTGGTTCGTCCATTTCACTCTCTGGCTGTTTGAAATCACAGCGACAAAAGTCACTTTTCTTCTTTTTTGAATGAGCACCCGTAGGTAGGTTACCTGGACAATTGAAGTGGTTGTGCGCTCAGAAATTACGCTTACGGTGCAACAATGGTTGCATCTTAGGTATGCAGGTATGAATGAGCATCATAATATCAATAAATTTTTGGTTTTACTACATACATATATATGTATTTATGTATATATTTGTATTTGTATAATCTTATGGTTGAAATGTGTGGGGAAAAGAATTTGGTTATAAAAAACGGAGAACCCGAGCTGAAATGCACTGATATTTTCGTAACTTTCATTTTGCTTATACATACTTCTACATATATGTACGTGGAATAACATAAGGCTTAATCATTGCGTGCCGTATATTCTTAGCTCTTCTCTGACATAGATACCGTTTATACGAGTCCTCTCTTCTTTTAGGTAAATTAGAGACCTGATCATTCTTTAACTGATATTTTCTACCGGAGTTGAGGACTTCCTCCTCGCCTGCTTTCAACGAAACATGCAAAGCTGAATAATTTTCAACCACCGCACGATAAGTTCTGCCGCTGCCTGTTTATTTGCGGGTCTTTATGAATCGTATATCTCGTACAGTTCATTGCTTTATCATCTGCAGAAGTCGTTAGTACGCAACAGTTTAAAAATCCTGCGCAAAACTTTTGTATTGAAAAACCCTGTGTCATATGTTGTAAGAAAGAAATGATAAACGACTTGCAGAGTTTGGTCTTTGTTCGTCAAGAGAGGACTTTACTTCGTAGTAGAGGTTGCAGCCCGTAGACACTTCGAGAAATTCGCAAAAGAAAAGTTTTCAGATTCCCTTCCCTTCTGCAACACCTGCAGAAATCGTTAGATGCTACATTAAGCCTCTCTGTGTGCCTGCCTAATAGAAGATTTCCCGTAAGAAACCCCGTAATTGTAAAGGTTTCCTTTTTTTGAGAGATAAGCTCACGTGACCTTCTTTTATACCATGTTGACCACATTATCGAGGTCTCATTGCAAGCATGGAGATTATTCTGTCTTAAGTTAGCATCTACTAATATATAATAATATTCCTATAGTGAGCTTACAAGTGAAGATCGGAATGCCCAAACTCTTATAAGATGGCAAAAACCTTCAAGCAAGCACGTCCGCCACCTCATTAACCGGCACTCAACAACCTATGTTATAGAGAACTGCTTAGCCATTACTCAAAGTGATCTGCGACGATTACAGGTCCTTAATGCTGTTTGGCTATTCGAAAAGTTATAGATACAAGTAAATAAGAGCACCATAAAGCCTAGATAATTGTTAGCCTCAGCTCCGCATGAAAAACGATACAGCGCTCCGGTAGACAAAAAGGTCTTGTTAATACCAAGTTCGCTTGAATATACTCTGAATTTGTTTGTACTATCATATTTAATTGGTTACCATCCCGAATAGCTTCTAGCTTCTGAAACACGACAAAATCGAAACATTACTGAAGCGACTCATATCGGGCGATGATAAATCGGTTAAACAAGAGAATGTGAAACGAGAAATTATGGTCAAAGGCTGGTGATCCAGCCAACAGTATATATATATTTGGCACGTTGTAACCGCTGAAGCGATTTTGGCCGAGCCCCTCCTCCAATTTGTGGTTTTGCGTCTTGATATTTTTACCAACAAATGCTTATTCTAAGCCATCTACGAACGGCCCATGGATTTTTATGAGGAGCTCTTATTTCATATCAGAAATACACTCGCAGAGCTTGACATTCCCTGCCGAAGGGCGACCGCATTTAGAAAAATTAATTTTCTAAAATTTTGGATGTTGGCTCGAACCCAGGCCTTCTGAATGGTAGTACGCAATGCTACCACTAGGCTATCGCGGCCGCCTGACCCTGACAACAAGCTCGACGAAAAATAAAAGCGACAACAAAAAGGCGTCAGAATTTATCGAAGAAGAAAACTCCAGACCACATACATAAATCTGTTGATGTGAAGTTTTGATGCCCCCACCATACAACCCGGACCTTTGGTCATCTAACTCTCCTTTGTTTCGGTCTCTGCAAAGCTCTATTGATGGTAAAAATTGGCCGACTGGAAAGCTGCTGAAATCATTTGGCCAAATTCTTCGCCGATAAACCACATAAGCTCTACACGGATGGAATTAGGAAGCTATCCGAAAAATGGGAAAAGGTCATAGATAATTATCAATATGCACTTGATTAAATTTAATTTTCAATCACGAAAAATATTGCTAAAAAAATATACAAAAAATTGCGGATATCTTTTTAATTGCCCAATTTTTACCATTGATTTGAAAATTTTGAAAAATTCGCTTATCTCATGCGATAACCAAAAAAACATATTTTTTTGTTTTTCGCTTGTTTCTCCGGGTCCATTTATTCATCAGCCGGACATTTTGGTAAAATTGGTATACGGGTGCAGCCAAATCATTAATACGCCGAATCTCAGCTTGTCATAAAATCCTTTCGAACTCGGAATAATAACAAAAATAGATGCCCTAGATATTTCAAAAGCCTATGTTGAGAATATATTAAATGAAAATTAGAATCCATTAAAAAATGTTGTAAAGCAAAAATGTTCTGTGTGGGATTACAGTTCGATCCCCAATACCCGAAATGTGGTGAAACCGCCACAGTCTTTTTACGTAGTTTCTTTTTTCGTTTGTAAAAATTCAACAACAAAAAGTTTGATAGATTTTTTATTTTTATTATTTTTTTGTTTTTGTGTTATCAAAAATCAAATATCCATCTATTATATTGGAAAAAATGACGAATTCTACGATCGGTTTTCTAACAACAAAAAATGCGACTACTTTCAAATTGCATTCACGCGCACGTAGGCACAAGCAATATATAACGAGCGAAATCGAAGTAAATTTGCAAAGTGAAGCTTTCGAAAATATTTGGCCATTAATCTATTACATTATTCCAGTTTAGCTGCTTTCGTCCGATGGGCCTCAACTTGGATGCAGATGACAACTGTAATTTTGTGCGCCATAATTATTACTGTAATTTCGGCACGAAACTTATCAACTATTTGGAATTTGCTGTCTGCACAATGAGGATCCACAATTATCCTTGGTATGGCGAAATCGGATACATAATGTGTTCTCTCATTATGTTAGTGTTTCTTGTATTTACATTCTTCATAATGACTCGTTGGTTGTAAGTACCCAGTTTTAGAGAGTGAATATGTACTAACATATTTAATGATTTATTATTCATTTTCTATAGTATAATTCCGAATTTGCTTACCTTATTGAATTGGTGCTCACTTAAATCATACCAGTACGGTGTAATTGTCGTCTCGACCTTAATGATATTACCAAATCTATTCAAAAGTTCAATCATTTGCAACGCACAGAAAGAAAGCTATTCAACTTTAATAACGGCATTGAGTAGCAAAACTTTCACAATGTATGGCTTTGGATTAGCGTTGATCGCAATCAATAAGAATGTCTACACTTCACCATTGCGTTGTGTTGTGGATCTTTCAGTGGTTTTGTTGGGAAATGTTTATATATTCCTCCTTATCCATTTCAAAACCAAAAGTGATAGTTTACCTAAAGACGAACAATTTGATTTAAAGTTGGGTTGGCATGCGAAACTTCTAGTAATCGCTTACTTGGTTTATCTCTTCGCACAACTCTACGATCCATTCAAGAATTTCATACGGAAAGGTAATAGGGATACAAATGTTATGGCAACGCAAGAACAAATTGAAACTGAAATTGTTATGGAGGATTTGTTGGAAGAAGTGGCCGCAGAGGTGTCAGCAAATGATAATCCTTCGGTGTATAAAGAGAATTTTCGACCGTTTTACGGAGACATTTTTGGAAAACGGCTAATTTTACTGAATATTTTCTGTGTAAGTATGAATAAGTACCTATAATATCACAATAAACACAAAATCGATCATGATATTGAGTGGAATGGAAGGTGGATCTGCGCATGCCGATTTCCTCTAATGTAAGTTTTCCAACTTGTGTCAAATTTGATGCGATAGAATTAGTTCGGCAAATGCAATAGCCGGGTGGTTTGCGTACTACCGTGCGGAAGATCAAGGGTTCGAGTGCTATCCAGACCAACATCCAGAATTATAAAAAATTAATTTAAATTAAAAAAATTTGGTTAATTTTTTTAACTGCAGTAGCTCCTCAGCAGAGAGTGTCAACCCCTCATAGTGTATTTTGGACATGATTTCAAAGTGCCAATTATGAAGGTTAGATTAGTTTATACCGCCTGACTGCTACACCTTACATTGACCTGTTGGTCTTTTGTAGCGCCAGGTAGATTCTAAATTTAATTCGAGCTAAATTAGTCGTCAGATAAGACGTCCTTTGAACTCTGGAGCACTTAGATGTGTTCCAACGCCTTACTCATACCTTTCTCCCTGCATTCCCCGTATCACTATTGCGAATGCCCATTTTGGGATCGCGTAAACAAGAACTGGCTGTGTTTTCTATCCATCGCTGCCTTTGTACATGATTTTGGCGTTCTTGTATACCGTTTAGGCATAACCAGACGAATGGCACTTTTGTTTCCTATGGTGGGCTTATGGTCTGGATCACAGTATATACGCAGCTGCTTTCCTGTAGCCAAATTATCTTCTGCCTCCCGACATAATTTTTGATATAATGCGAAGATTATTGCTTTAATGCCGCTTGGCCCTCAAAGTATATGAATATTGATGTTTTTCTTTTTTCCACTTAATGTGGCTTCAAACATTCTTTTCCATATAATCACGCAGTATACAGCGAGCCCTCAAATGGTTTCTTGTATGAGGTTTCACATGCAGCTATTCACCACACCCAAGCAGCATAGAGTAAGATTGGCTTGACCACCGGTGTGTAACAGCAATATATGAAGCCAGGCGATAGGCTTCAAATCGTATCTAATATCTTCTTATATGCGAAAAGGGCACTACTGGTATCTGCCCTCACCTTTACTTAAAAAGCATATTCTTTGCTTTTTAGAACTAATTTATTTGCAATTATTTTTTATTTAATTAATTAATTAATTGTCATATTCTTCTAGGCGCCAATTTGGATTGCCTTAACGCTGTTGATACCCGTAATAAATGAGAATTTAGCATTTCAAGGTTGGCACAAATATCTGCTATGTGTAAATCTTTTCTTCATATCATTACCGTTATTTGGATATTTGCAAATGAAAATTTGTTTTCTATTTATCGCAATTGGATTTCTGTTATCATTAGTTCTGGCGTTTACCACAAATGCTGCGGAGCCGCCCAGTTATTATAAGGTAAGTGTTCCATTATGAGCTCTGTTACTTACATACTACATACATAAATGAATTTGAAAGTAAATATTTATACGTGTATTTGACGTGTTGACCCGTATTATGAGCTACTTTTGATCTTAGACTTTGAACGAAATTGACGATCGGACGAGTTTTCATTTAGCATTATGATGCGCTTTCTAAATTTTTCTGGCATATTTCTGAAGTATAATAAAACTATTCTTTCCACCTGTATTTATTGTTGACTTTGTCCGTGATATTAAGGAAAGACTTGCTTTAATGAGCTCTGTGATTTTTGATTGTTAAAAGATTAGAAAGAATTTTTATTAAATTATCGATCATGGCAAAAGATTTTTCCAAATTTTTGAGTATGAAACGTGTGGCAGCATCCCCTAGACCCACATCCAAAATTATAGAAAATTTATTTAAAATATTTTTTTGCGGCCATCGACAGGTAATGCCAACCTCTCCGAGTGTATTTGTGATATAAAATGAAAGCTGATCTAGAAATTCCATCAGCCGTTCAGAGGAGGCATAGAATAAGTATAGGTCGTTCCATTTGTTGGAAAAACGTCAACACGCACACCATATTAAAGGAGCAGCTTTGCCGAAAATTGCGTCAGCGTTTCTACTGCGCTAATTATATATTTGTAACGGGCGATCCATTTCGAGGTTCCCTACTTTTTTAAAGAACAAAAAACAGAGAAAATTCAAATTTAATGCGGAATGTTTATTATTATTCGAAAGAACATTCTTTGGTATTTATGTGTTGAAGATTATGTCTTTCAAATGTTGGTTAAGGCTACATCTCAGCTGATGCATCCGTTGATCTTCAATTTGAGGCATCAAATAGTCGGTTACCATGGCGCGATAACGGTCGCCATTGACGGTTACGTACTCACCGGTATCACTTTTGAACCACAAACCACACTAAACTGTTATTTTTTCTGGATGAAATGGCAGCTCTTGAATCTCTTCAGGTTGCTCTTCGTCCCAAATGCGGCAATTTTGCTTGTTTAGACCCATTGAGCCAGAAATGGGGCTCGTCGCTGAACAAAATGCGGCTCGAAAGCATCGGATCTTCTTGGAACTTTTCAAGAGCCCATAGATCGAAGCGATGTCGCTTGGGAAGGTCGAGCGGCTTCAGTTCTTACACAAGCATTATTTTCCACGTTTTCAATTTCGTAAATCTCGACGTAAAATGCGCCAAGTCGTTCCATATCTCAGTCCGCGTTGTTACGAACGGCGCCTCATCGTCTCCCTACGTTCTTCGTGTACACTCTCAGCTTCACTGCGTACTGGGCGTGGTCTATTCGGTCGAATATTATCCAATGATGAATGCTGGGTCTCAAAGTGGGTGATGGTGTTACGAATAGTACGCTCATCAGGCCAATTATGTTGACCATAACTTGAGCGAAGCGCACGAAAAACATTCTTTACAGAACGTGAATTTTCGTAATAAAGTTGAATGATTTGTAAACAATGATTTGATTCGAAGATGAAATGCCAAACAATACTGAACAAAAATAACATGACACGACTCACGCGTGATCTATCAAAAAAGGCTATTGAAAATAGTACCTTTACTTGGATCATATAAAAATAAACTTCTTGAAAATGGCTATGCTGGTGCCATTGGGCATGAGCTGGAACAATTGAAACACATTTCTAACTCCTGATTTCCTCTCTCCTGAGCCTTGGTATAAATTACGTTGCAAACTGAATAATTTTTCAATCCAGATTGAATTAATTATTAGATTCTTGGATTTTTGCTTTTTTCTCAATTTTCTTTAATTGTCATTAATGTTTGTATGTATATTACAGGTGTTCAGCATATTTGGTTTATTTACGGCTTTTATGATATACCAATTAATTGTAATGGAAATCGATACTATAATTCATCAGTGCCTTCAATATGCCGCAGGTTGGAATCTAGATGCGGTCACCGTTATTGCTTCCTCCTTTTCCAGCGGTGTTACAGGTAAGCACAAATAAACATATTATCTATCATTGATATTACTTGTGAACTTTTAGTGATGAAATCGGTGATGATTATTAACTTTCAGGTGTAATTTTATCGTATAAATTTTTTCTTTATTTAAATAAGCCATGCTTGTCGTATAAGACTACATATGAACGGAGTAGATTAAGGAGTAGAAGATCCAGCACACAGGATTTTTTTAGTTTGAAACAAGAAAAAAGTCGATTTTGACGATTTTCAATGCCTATATTTATTTTAATTTACATTTATTTTAATTTCCTTTACATTATATGCTTTTTTAAGGATTTTTGAACCAAAACCTCATGCCCGAACGAATCTGTTGTTTGGGGGCTATATTATAATTCCGATTTCGATTACTTTCAGTACCTGTAGTCTGTAGAATATAAAGCTAAAGTTTTTGCTCAAACATTTTCGAGCAGTGCGAGCATTTTAGCTACGAGCACTCGCCCATTTGCTCGTTGTTCATTAGTCGTAAATTTTTCGAGCCGAGCACGAGCATTTCGAGTATTTTGACAAACATTTTGACTTTTTTCTAATATTTTTTTAATAATATTAAATTTATTTATGCAAAGTGTGACAATCATTGAAACGCCAAAGAATCTTTGACAAACAAAATTAAAGTTTTTTGTTCTGCTGAGCAGTGGAGCAATGAGCGAGTATCGAGCGAACATCGACCTGCTCGCAGTGCTCGGTAACCGGGTAGTTAAGCTCTAGTAGAATACCGAATTTTATCTTCTTAACTGCTTCATTGAAGTATTTATGACACAAAATCACATATCTGAATAAAGTGTTTGTATGAGAGCTTTGGCCGATTCCGAATAAATACATTACAAAAATACATCCGCAAACTAAGTTTCTTTGAAATATCTCAAAAACTGAGACATTTGTTTGCGTTCAAACAAAAAAACAAAAGGACGGACGAATAGACGGACATGTCTAAATCAACTCTCTTCTCCGTCTGGAACTTATATACTTCATGTACATGAAATGGTATAAAAAACTATCCTCGTTGAACATTTTCCCCGATGTGCGGTAATTTTTCTGATATTCGGCTTTGATTAACAGCAGCGTACGTATCAACACCGATCGGCTTTGCCGAAGAAGCACCTTTCGGGGATTTACAGAATTCCAACACTTTGTCTGTACACTAAATTTAGTAAGGGTTTTCTCAGAAAGCAATGATACTCTATGCAAACTGATGTTTGCAAATTCGATGTAAAATCGAATAAAGAAACGAGGAAAATGGTGCATCAGTATTTTTTTTGGATTAAGAACAATAAAAAAAATCAAACGCCGGGGAAGAATAATTCTGTTCTACACACTTCAGGAATTTTAACAGGATTTTGAAGACCCTTTTATTACTGCTTCTTGCTTAATGTCAACATTTGCCTTGCTTGTTTAACTCTAAATTTATGTAGTACCTTAAAAAGTTTTAAAAAGTCGTATTTATGAACATTCGTTCCATTCCAGAAATTATGCTTATACATGAGTTAATTCAATGCGGAGAGGAGCAAGTTGCATTCGGTCTCGTCATCGGTTTGGTAGTGTATAATACTCTAGGAGGGTTTCCTGTTATGTTGCTTCAGCCCTGTTTTGATACTTCGTCGATTGTAAGTACCTGTAATAAAATCATATATGGTTTTCAACTTGAGCCTATTTTTTCTCTTTTTCTTTCTTTTCTCTGTTTTAGATGTTCTTAACTAACAATAATTCTACCCTATACGTATTCCTCTTCATGCTCTTTGCATACAACTTTTTCGCATTGGTGATCTCCAATTTTGAACTACGCCGTAGCTATGGAATCTTCTTATTCATATTTTGTTCTATCTTTTTTATTTTTATAACACTTATAGCCTTTGAGTGTATTCATCCTTATGGCTCGCAGCATTCGCCTATAGCTATTTATGACACCACAACGCATGCGAATTGGGCTTAAATATTTGTTTATACATAGGAGTGTATACATTTTTATGTTTGTAATATGAAAGTAGTGATAATCTCGAAATTAAGAAAATAAAATATTTGTAGAACTATTGGAAATATGTTTAAACATCAATCAAATATATAGGAAAACATGAAATCAATCAACTTTAAAAAATGCTGATGTAATAAGTATTGTAATTCGATTTGACCTAACGCGTGGGATTTGAGACCCACCACCCAAAAATCTGCTTCAATCAAAAATGACAAGAAGCCACGGATGAAAAATCCCACCTTTGCTGACGACCGCTGCCAACGTTTTGAATACCAGGGGTTGAGTGCATGCACCTGGTATGTCTGTTCCCTCAATTGCGAAAGTGTCGCTGCCTAGCTGATTGATGACCTCATAAGACTAATAAAGGCTGACATTACAGCCATCTAAAAAGTTGTGAAATCTACTGTGGTGAAAGGAGTACTAGGTTTGTGTGGGGAGGACACTCAGCATATCGAAAAAACGCGAAACCAAATCGATTATGTTATGACATACCACCAGTGTTCTAAAGAACGCCCGACAAAAAATACGACGATGGTTCGCCGAAAAGTAGCAATCACAGCATACAGCCAGCCGGTTTTCTACTCGACTTGCACACTTGCTCTCTAAGAGCACTCATCAGCAATTCGATATAGGGAATCAGCATTTCAAACACCCTACTTACCATCGCAAGAGAAACATTTACATACATATTTGGCGCTTTGTAACCGCTGAAGCGATTTTTGGCCGAGCTCCTCCTCCAATTAGTGGTTATGCTTCTTGATGATTTTACCAACAAATGGAGGGACCTACAGGTTATTCTAAGCCGTCTCCGAACGGCCGATGGATTTTTATGAGAAGCTTTTATTTCATGTCAGAAATACACTCGAAGGGCTTGACGTTTTTTGCCAAAGGAACGACCACAGTTTAAATCTTCAACTTTCTATAATTTTGGCTGTTGGTCGAACCTGGGCTCGAACCCAAGCCTTCCGAATGGCAGTAAGCAATGCTAATCAATTGTCTTCGAAAATATCGAAAGAGGAATTATTACGGTGAGGAAAAAGCCTGTGCATCTTGCAACGCTGCGATCGATCGCAACACGAACAATGTGGCAACATTGGTTGAAGAAGAAAGCGGGAAGAGTTCGAAATGAGTGAATATGAAGAGACCAGAGGAATAACACTAATAATGTGCATGCAACAAAGACTAATAAAGCCCACCGTCAATGAACTGATCAGACCTTTTAAGTGTGACTGCAGAGCTGATTAATTCACCATAGGCCGGATATTCAACATACTCCTAATTCTGGAAAAGTCCCACGAGGGAAGCTCCAACATATACATCTCTTTATAGATTTGAAAGCTGCCTTTACGTTGCGCCGTTAGAAAGATCAGGTAAAGAAGCTCCTAACTTCACTTGGTATTTCCAATTGGCGTCAATCAGCGGAGAAAAAAAACGATTGGCGTGCTATTGTTTTTTAAAGATGAAGAAGAAGTTTCACATCTAAAAATAAAAAATTTGGTATGCTTGAAATGTTTTAGTGTTTTTTTATATTTCTTTCATTAATTTCTGTTTATTAAATTCGAGTATGATCAACATTTAACACTGTAACATACACAACTACGCGTCATATACAACGTATGTATTTAAAGTATCGAGTATATATATTATATCAACAATTGATTTCTTTTTCTTTAATTTCGAAATGTTTGTACGCCTAAAAATTTTGTTAAGACGACTATAATTTTGAAAATTAGTTGGCAGAATAATACTAAAAAAATTTGGCTGCCCTTTGTTTGCCTAAGCATGCATATACTTATAAATTCAAAAAATAAAAATTTATAGATACATAGCAGCATGTCGATAAAAGGCTGAAGAATTGAACAATTATTAAAGTTAGCTAGTAAAATACGTTCTGGTAAATATACATAGTTTTGGCAATTTTTACATTTGCATTTTATTCGAGAATGCATCAAGTCCTCTAACGCTAAGAAAATCATCGCAAATTTCAAACTTTTTTAGGCGTTTTAATTTTAAGTTAATTAAACAATATTTGCATTTTGTGTAATCTTCTACTTTTTCTGTTCTACAGTAAGTCTAAATAGCAGTAGCATTCCATGAATTCCTCCGAATTCCGAATTATAATTAAATTAAAGTAATACATATTTATATAAATGTATCTATAGGTGCATATAATTATAATAATATATTATAAATTAAGAGGATCATATCTATTGAGCAAAGGTAAGAATGTAGTTTGTATAAATTGAATAACTAATAATTGAGTGTGCAATAATTGCTAAATATTATTATAAGTAAATTTATATCTTCCTCTTGGCTTAAACAGCATGACAAATAAAATAATTATTTACTATTTATTCCCTTATGTAGGTATCTTCACAGAAAATGTTTTATATTTACATGTTAACATATGTATTAACAAAAGTTAACGCTCAATTCCGATAGTTATTACACTGAACATGTACTTTTTAGGAGGCCAAGTAGAAATCGTACATTGGGTCGAGTTCATCTGGTAGTGTACTTTTTTTTGTAACTTTTTAGTATTTGTCCACAAAATTGTTTTAATGGCTCTACAACTTTTTTCACTAGGAGTTTTATTCTGCGTAAAGCTAGAAATTATGAAATTTCGACTAATTAATACTATTTGTTTTAAATTTTCCGATTTAAAAATCCGTTGGCTGGGGTTAAGAAAGTTATTTAGAAAAATTTACAATATTTTTTAAAGCACTACATAATTTTTAGTACGATTTATAGTGAATAGTTGAAAATTTTGACTCAACTTTGGACAGTTACTTGACCATATAGATAATCTTTATAATTTAATCTAAATAATTTTACTTTTTTATTTATATTTATTTTATTTTAGTTTACTTGATGTCATTTTATTTTGTTTTAGTTTATTTTAAATTTCTTTAAAATTATATTATTATTCTATTATTCCATATTATTTATTTAATTTTCTTATTTCTCATTTTCTCATTTTATTCTATTCTATTTTACTTTATTTTATTTTGCTATATTTTATTTAATAATATTTTATTTTATTTATTTTTAATTTAATTTAAATTTGTTTTGATTTATTTATTTATTTTACTTTATTTTGTTTTATTTTATTTTATATTAATTTATATTATGTTAATTTATTTTATTTTACTTGATTTTTTATATTTTATTTTAATTTATTTTATTTCGTTTTATTTTATTTTAAATTCTTTTTGTTATATTTTATTTATTATTCCTTTATTTATTATTTTATTTTTTATTATTTTAAATTTATATTTTTATTCTATTATTTCTTATTATTTTTCTATTTGATCTCTTTTATCCTTTTTTATTTTATTTTATTTTATTTTGTTATATTTGATTTAATATTATTTTATTTTATTTATATTTTATTTAATTTTGTTTTGTTTTATTTATTATTTTACTTTATTTTGTTTTCTTTTTATATAATGTTATTTAATTTAATTTTATTTTTTTATTTTTTTATTTTATATCAATTTATTTTATTTAAATTACTTTTTTATTATTTTTTTTTTTTGGTGTATTTAGTTTATTTTAATTAATTTTATTAGAATTTTGCATTTCATTTTATTTTAATTTATCTGTTTTGATTTATTTATTTCAATTATTTTTTAATTTTTAATTTTTTTTTTTCATTTTAATTTATTAATTTTAGTTAATTTCACTTTAATTTTTTTAATTTTATTTTATTTTTATTTTTTATCTTTATTTATTTTTTTTAGTTTATTTCAATTAATTTTTTTTATAGATTTTATTTTGTTTTTATTTTATTTTTATTTTATTTTGCTTTATTTTATTCCAGCTTATTTCATATTATTTAATTAATATGGTGAACTGTGTTTTAAAATATATTTCAATAAAAAAATTTATTTAATAACCATTACATTCACTTTTCAAGATTATTTTAGCGTTAATGAAATATAATAATTATTAACTAAGGAAACTACAACGTATGCCTGCATATTAGAAAAGGATTCTTCCGCACTTTAAACATTATTAAAACTTAAAAAATACAATTCCTTGCTTTTGATTTTTTTTTTGAAATTTTTTTATCAAAATAGTCAGTAACGATATTTGCGATGTAAGACCCCTGCAACTCCATTGCATACATTTTCGTTTATTGTTATATGGAAATTCATTTTTAATTTGTTCACTTATATGAATATGGAACAATTTATTTTCTCACCACCTTAGCGAAGCTAAGCAAATAATTTTCAATAGCTAAAAAATATCTCCTAATATATGTATATATAAAGTTATTGGCAACTCTTGCTTATCAGGCCTATTAAACGTAATTTTTAATTTCCAATAAGTAATACTAATAATACTAATTATTTAATAAATATAAATGGACATTTTATGGATGGCGTGTGGAACGATATTCACTGAATTCGCATTTGCGCATACACGTATATATAGTTTATAGGAAACCAACCAATTTTTTATAATTTTTTTTTTTGAACACAACTTATCATCAATTGACTTCTTTCTCCCTATCCCCAGTCGCATTGGCATTTACATCCTCATTTATGTTATTCGAAACTTGTAACGGTTTAGTATTATTACAATTTATTTCCGCTGCTCCGCTATCAATAATTATATTCGACCAATTTGCATTCGCTTTAACCACTTCTATGTCATAGCGCAACTTTTTTATGTCGGCATAATTGAGACTCGTTTGTTCACATGCTTGTAACACGGATAATACATTCTCCAATTGATTGGCGTAGACGCGCAGTCGTTCATTGTTGCTCTTATCCTGCTGTTGCGCCGGCAAGCACTGTATGTAATGAAAGTAAAAACATTATGATTAATTATTGGAAATGCTTTGCGCATATGAAATAAAATCTTACATCCTGATTTTTCATTATAACGGCGAGGAAGTTACGAATTTTGAGATGTTTGAATTGTCCTTCTGTCTGCCACATTTTTAATAAATTTAAAATACTTTCAGCATCATTTTCTGCACCTTTCCCATTTATTTCACCTTCTGCGGTTGTGTACGCGGAGTGAAGTAGTTGCTGTTGCAAAGGTGAAAACTCAACAGTTGGTGACAGTTTTTTGTAATTGCTGCAGAGCGTGCTTAGATTGCAAATGTCCTGCGTTAAACGCTGTTGTTGGTTGGCATTATTTATTTTGAGGGAATTCAATTTGAATTTGGAATTAGCCAATTCACGAGTGCTCGTTATTGATATGTATGTATGTATGTATGTATATTTTATGTAAATAAATATGCATTTTTGAACTTTTTATACATATGGATAAGTATATTAGAAAAATTTCGACATTTTTCGCTTTTAACGTTACGTTAAGCGTTTTTATTATTAATCATATGAGTATGTATGTACATATACACCGGTATAAAAACATATAGATATTTAAATATTTATTTTTATTATTTTTATTATTTTTGTTTTTTAATTATTTTTTATTTTTTGAAGTAAAATTATAAATAGCGGTTGATGATGATAATGATGGGGTGTAAGATGTGACGTCATAATAGGAATAAGTGAAAAAATAAATTCACATTAATGAATTTCATGAAAATAATGGATATTTCGATATTGCGGTTAATATTAAGTGTGTGAGAAATAAGTTTATAACGATTGATAATAACAGAGCGTGAATAAGTTTATAAAAAAGAGTAAAGTAGCAAAATAAATATGAAGGAAATAAATAAATTTATGCAGATTCACATTCTAATGGAATAATACAAACGAGTATAACATTCTAAGCATTTATTTTTATTTGGAATATTTAAACTGCATTTACGAAAATTATAACTTTCAAAACCGTATTAGCCGATTGTATAGAAGTAGGTGTAGTAGCAGTTGCTTTGACTTAAGCACACCTCAAACCTAAGCTCTTGGTGAAGTTCTGGTATTTTTTTTTAATAACAGGATTTGATAAAAATCCATCAGCTTCTACATACATAATATATTTCAAAAACTTATGCATCTATGCAGCAAATTTCTTAATCATTGTTCAGCTAAAACCACAAAGAAATTTGATATTTCCTCTAAGCCATGGAAATTACCTCTGATAACCCTATACGATCTGCAATAAACTCACACAAAACCAGCCATATTCTTGTTGTTGTTGTTGTTCTTGTAGCGACTTTGCCAACTCCGTCTAGGGTCAGGTAGGTCTAGTCTTAGTCATCGAGGTCATCTAACGGGAGGCCAGGAAACGTGCTGTTTCGACGGGTTCAGAGGGAGAGGGGTGTTAGATAAGTCGGGTTAAGTGGGCATGCAAAGAGGTGGTTAGTATCGTGTGGGGATTCGTTGCATGCGGGACATGTGTTGAGTATTTCAGGGTCGAGTCTGGATAGATAGGAGTTAAGCCTGCTACAATATCCAGACCTTAATTATTCCAGGGTTACGCTTCTGCAAAATTTCTCGAGGCAACTCGACCTCTTGTTCTGCTATATGTGGTGATTGGACGCCGAGAACACCATTCACGAGAAGAAAGTTCACAAAGGTGTTAACGGACTCTCGGTGAATGGTGTTTATGGCCTGTCTGTACGCCGTCCTGTCCAGTGGGTCCTGTCTGTATTGCTGTACGGTGTCGCGATAGTCAAGTACTCCCTTCCTGATGTGCATAGGTGGTGGTTCAGCTTACAATAAGTGTCTGTTGGGATGATCCCGACGGTAGCATCCAGCAGATATTGCTTACACAGCATAACATTATGCTCCATAATTGGGAGCATAGATGTTTCACTGTGTAAGTGATGCTCCGGCGCCATCAGGAGCAGGTGCAGCATTGTTGACGACCGGTCGACCAATTGAATTGTACGTTGCCAGTAGTGTTTCTTTGTCTTTTCCCTAGGTGCTACCGGCTAGCAATTTGAGGATTTTGTTGCGGCTCTGTACTTTGGTGGCAATTGCAATCGTATGCGGAGTGAAGGAGTGTAGGCTGTCAAATGTGGCTCCCAGTAACTTTGGGTTGTTCGTGGTCGGAATTTTTACGTCATCGACCTTCACATTGAGTTCTAGCCGGTACTTCTTCGTCCAGCTGGTGAAAAGAGTTCTCTCACGACAGTCGGTTCTACGTACCGAAGTTAACCCGGATTTTATCCGGCCAAGGGCTGTCACCCTTTCGGCGACCTAACCCCGTTTAGGTCATCAGGTAATCTGCCTGCCATACTCTTGTATTGTATTATACTGTTAAAGGGCTAACGTCTGTGCTGTGCCACATTAGAAATCACCATGAATTGCTAAAAAAAACAATTCACTTCGTTTTAGACCAAGCATACAAACAAAAAATTAATAATTAAAATAATAAATAAATAAACAACTTTCTTCTGCAAAATTTTTTATTATCGAAGAAAATTTATACAACTCTCTACGAATATTATAATATTTAAATAGGAAACAAAATTTTGCGACAAAAATTATAAATCTGTATACAAATAATAGTAAAATAAGAGCAGTTTCAATTAAATCAAGTAGTAGTAATGTGAAAATATATATGTATATGTTTGTACGTATGAGTAGATTATCCTTATTATTATTTATTATAATTTTTTTTTTTGGTAAACCTTTATAAACGCGTCAAAGCATTAAATACACTTAAAATTAAATCATAGCGATAATAGTCTTTATGCATGTTGCCATAAGAAAAATATGGAACAATATATCGTATTCTAACAATTTCGAAAATGAATGTGTAAATGTAAATACATACAAACATGCTTAAATCGGCGACCGAAAAGTGTCAGTTAGTAAAATACAAGTCTGACATGAGTGTTTTTTAATATACTTTTCGAACTGTGAAATTTTTACGATTAACTCAATTAATTATGTTAATTATCGAAAAGGAAAACTCCGGTTAAATATGAGAAACATATTGATTTCTATTAAATGCTTTTAAAACTGAAATCTTGAATTGATTTTTCGAAATGGAATTTAATACTACTGCTGTATGCTTTCGATTACAGAAAAATGCGATTTCATGCTGACAATATTCTATACCTTTCGAAAGTTTATAAAAGTTGTTTTGATTGTTTATTCGTATCGTTTCGTTTATAGCTATCGTTTCTTTTAAGTAATACTCAAATAAGAAAATTTATATTGAGACCAAAGTGTATTTAAGTATGTGTATGTATGTAAACAAAACTAACTGTATGTGTTAATTATGTATATATGTACATGCGAGCGAGTTTGCATTTAAATAGTGGTATTTGGATAATTATTAAAGTCTCGGTGAGTTCTATAACCAAAATTAAATGCTTGTGCAAAAGCAACTCAAATCTAATATAAAACAAAAAATCATTGATCAATCGATGATAGTGTTTTAAATTTTCTTTTAAAATCTTACATCGATTTCGTTACGGTGTCGCTGCATTTCAGCTTTCGTGTTTGATAAGTCGGTGTTTTTAAGCATTAACTCTTGCGTAGCATCCATTAGCTCGTCTTGCAACTTTATGTTGACATCTTGCAAATCTTTGAGTTTTTCCAGCATATCTTCCTTATTCTCTTGTAATTTGTTTCTAGTTTGTAACAAAAATAAATTAAATAAAGTAAAAAATTAAATAAAGTTTAAATTTTTATGACTTCTAAATAAACTATTAACTTACTTATCAACAATAAGCTGCTGTATGCAATTATCGTTATCCATTTGTATGAGACGCAGGACTTTGAGCAATTTCGTTACTAAGCAATCGACTTCTATTACCTGATCAACCACTGCTTGTGCGGTGCAATACTCCATGAGAGAAGGCATTTCAGCAACCGAATCGTGGCAACTAACTTCATCTGAATTATCATATTCACATTGGCTGTAAATAAAAATAGCCAAAATACATTAAAAATACAACAAGGAAAAAGCAAGAAATTCAATAATTCGATTCAATACTTACTTCAACTGCATTGTTGCTTTCTGCACACTTTGCATATTGCTAATTTGTAATTCCATTTGTTGTCGATTTACAATGGCTTGCGATAAGTTATGTAGAGACTCATCGCCAGACGCGGGAATAATTAGCTCAGTTGGTATTTCCAATTGTGATATAACGCCAGTACATGATGAGACCATATTGTGTGAATGAGAATCGGGCATTGTCACATCTTCTAGCACATTATCCATCATTAGACATGGCTCTGTTTCGGAATCGAGCATTTCAGTGGAATCAGAGTCATCTATAGAGCACAATAAACGAATTTTGTTAGACAAAAATTAAAAAAAAAAATTTATATTTAAAAAATAAATTTATTTCAATCTACACTCACCACCACCACCATTCTGTGTGTCACCATTATAGTTGTTATTGGTTTTTGTTGAAGCTTGTCCGTTTTGTAGCTCAGCCGTACCGACATTGTCAATACTAATTCGCTTTCCATTATTTCGCGCCAACATTTTCTTACTCGACGGCGTTGTTGCATTACGTATGGCACTTATAACGGCAGCAATGAATGATTGATTTCTTTGTGGCGACAAAGAACCATCACTCGGTTGCGGTAAAAACTTTTGGGAATGTGTACACAATTCCAAACCATTTGCATTGACAGTAGAATTTTGTGTTGAACGTAATTCCACTGCATTGCTATGATTCTGTTGTGACGTTTCTGGTTGAAAGCCGATATCCTATTGGTAATAAAAACAAAAATGTTTAAGTAATGAGTACATTCCGTAGACGAATTTATAATTTATAAGCAAGCGAGTGAGATGCTTAATTTTTTAATCGAATTTGGTAAAAAAAAAATACTTATGTCTTAGATATGCATACATATATTGATACAATTGACTATAAATCCTTTTCAAGGTTTGAAAAAGAAGTTAGAGACGGATAAAAATATAGTTAATTCTGCATGTATTCGTATCCAGGCAAGACCATGATACGTCTAAAGTCAAACTTTTCAATTATTCTAAGATAATAAGATTGCATCGACGACGATATTAACTATACTTAAAGATCATCCGGAGTCTGAATATCCGTTTAAACAAGTAGAATTTCACTCGCGTCCTCAAAATATATAAGAAAATAACTGAATATTTCCAAACACTAGAGCCCTAGATCATTTTAGGCAAGAAGTAATAGCTAGACTAGCCCTAGAAGTAACCTTCCCATCATTGTCGGGATCTTGAGGTACCTAACTCATTAACTAACAAGAAAGAAGTGTTGTATTCGGCCACGCCGAAGTCTTTATAAAGGGTGATCCAAGTAGATGTCATGTTATTTTTGTTCAGTATTGTTTGGCATCTCGTCATGGAAAGACATACGTTTGAACAACGTTTACAAATCATTCAACTTTATTACGAAAATTCACGTTCTGTAAAGAATGTGTTTCGCGCGCTTCGCTCAACTTAGGGTCAACATGAACGGCCTACTGAGCGTACTATTCGCAACACCATCACCCATCTTGAGACCCAGCATTCATTCACTCGACCGAATAGACCACGTCCAGCATGCAGGGAAGAAAATATAGCGGCCGTAGCTGAGAGTGTACACGAAGACCATGGATAGTCGATTCGGCGCCGTTCGCAGCAACTCGGAAAGACGTCTGAAACAATTTGGCACATTTTACGTCGAGATCTTAAATTGAAAGCGTATAAAATACAGCTTGTGCAAGAACTGAAGCCGCTCGACCTTCTCAAACGACATCGCTTCACTCTATGGGCTCTTGAAAAGTTCTAAGGAGATCCGACGTTTTCGAGCCACATTTTGTTCAGCGATGAGGCCCATTTCTGGCTCAATGGGTATGTAAACAAGCAAAATTGTCGCATTTTGGACAAAGAGCAACCTGAAGAGATTCAAGAGCTGCCATTTCATCCAGAAAAAACAACGTTTTGGTGTGGTTTGTGGGCCGGTGGAATCATCGGTCCATATTTCTTCGAAAATGATGCCGGTGAGAACGTAACCGTCAATGGCGACCGTTATCGAGGTACAATAACCGACTATTTTATGCCTGAAATTGAAGCTCATGATCTTCACGACATTTGGTATCAAAAAGTCGGCGCCAATTCCCACACATCACATCAATCAATGGATTTATTGAGAGAACAGTTCGGTGAGCAGATAATTTCACGTTTTGGGCCGGTCGATTGGCCACCAAGATCGTATGATATGATATGTAAAGTCTAAAGTCTATGCGGACAATTCCGCTTCGAAATGCTCGACCGAGTTATCGAAAATTGGACTTAACGGATGGACTATCTGAGACATAGCCGCGGCCAACATTTGAAAGAGATAATCTTCTTAAAATAAATGTCAAATAATGTTCTTTCAAATGATAGTAAATATTTCCATTTTTTGCATTGTATTCAGTAATGTTTACAATTTCATCAAACGTCGTGAATTTGCTGATTTTGCCTTGGAACAACTTGAAAACGATAACGATTTTTTTGTTTTGAAGAAAATCATCTTCTCCCATAAGGCTCACTTTCATCTCAGTAGTGCAGTAAATAAACATAACTGTCGATTTTGGTGCGAAGAAAATTCACAAATTATTCATGAACAACCATTACATTCACCTAAATTGACAGTTTGGTGTGGTTTTTGGTCTGGTGGAATCATCGGTCCGTACTACTTTCGAAATGACGATGGTAGCACCGTTACTGTCAATGGAGAGCGATATATATAGAAATGATCATAATTTAATTTAATGGAATGTATTTAACGAATAACATAATAGCAGTTTGAGTACACAAAAAATTTTATGAACAGACTCCAAATTTTGCACATGAAAGTGTGAGTTGTAATGATTGCGACTACAGCTATGACTAACAAACTAGATAATCTATAATTATATTTATAAAACAAAACGCACCCCAACAATTAATTGTCATTGATCGTCGAGTAGAGTATCGCAGACCATATTTTCCTTTTAAGCAAGCATTAGAAACAGAAAAAAGTACCTAAACCTCAATAAATTTTCTTCTTTTTTTTTCAAATATTTAAGCTAGCTTAATGAACAGCCAGCTAAAAAAATTTAATTTGTGCTCATAAAATAATATAAATAAAATAATTGGAAATACTACAATAACTAAACAAAAAATTATAATTCGCCATCTTCTTTTTTCCTCATCAAATGAAAGCAAACTGGAATTCATTTCGTTAGAGCTAAAATAATATTCAATCATACCTCTAGGTCATGTTCTGTAATATTATACGTAGAGACTAACTGCTCAACTAAACTATCCAAACGCGAATGTAAGCCCGACAATGCAGCGGAGGCACCAGATACAGAATAATTCTGCTGCATCATTATTTCCTTGGACTTATTCTCCAGCGCTGCATATTTGGATTGTAGCATTCGATTCTCTTGTCTAAAAAATAGTTGAAACCTTCGTTAATTAGGTATGCGCTTTTAATTTTTTTCGTTGTTTTTCTTCATTTTCATTGTTTTTTGCTTATTGAACTCACCTTCGTTGCTCATTAAGTCGCACTAAGTGGCGGCACTCATCGCGTAAAACCTTCACCTCCTCCTCACGTCCGGCAAGCTGCTGTTTACACGTTTGATGCTCATTCTCTAACTCTTTCAATGCATCACACAGCGCCGATTTTTCATGTTGCAAAAAGTCCTGTAATTCGCTGGATTCCTGTTCTATGGCAGCCTTTTCCTGCAACAAACATTCCTGCGCTGCCAAAGAACGCTCCATTTCCAATTGCAACGTTCGACAGAGCTGACGCAACTGGCCAATCTCATGTTGACGCTCAATCAATTCATGGCCACTCATTTGAATTTGTGACTCCAACATAAGTAAACTGGCGTGACCACTACCGCTGCCTTCATCGGATGTTGGCGTAGTGGCATCTCCATCAATACTAATACCACTCACGCTGCTGCCACCAGTGCGCCCACATTTGCGCCCAGCTATCCGTGCCATCTCCAGCATGCTCATTACACGTTCGGTATTTAAATGTAATTCACGCTGTGTAGCCAACTTTTCCTCACGTTCCCGTTGCAGCTTAGTGCTAAGTTCATGTTCACGCTGCGCTAATTGACGCACCTCGTCGCGTAAACGCTCCAATTCAGCGTCACGTATATCAGTCTGTGTGGTCTGTTCATGCTGTTCGACAGCGTCGACAGCACGTGCTGTTGGGGTACGACCGGCAAACATATTCTCCAAATCGTCACCAGTGATCGCCGTCTGTATGCTCGTCTCATGGTATATGCGGGTTTTAGGCGGCTGTGCTGTTGCTTTTCGCGCTTGAGCAAGTGAACGCGCTTGACTGTTTTGTGGTGTAGCTGCGCCAAATGCGCTAACTAAACTTCTCCGCGTGCTTGCCATTACTGAAGTGGTCATGCGTGCATCACGTGTGATAGAACTACTACGCGATTCGGGCGTTCCTGTCAAGTCTTCAACAGACTTTTGCTTTCGTCGCCGCGGTAACGTGCCGTATGGGTTTGTACTGGTATTGGATTTGGTAGATCTCACCTCCATCGACGCTATCATATTAGACGAACGCATTTTCAATGACATCAAGTCTGGTGTGACCGATACACCGCGCTTTGCTGCTCCCATCACTGTGCCGGAGGCACGTGAGCTGCTAGGCCAACGACCATCTTCTGAAGGCGTACAAGGTGTGCGGGCGCGACTCAACGATGGTGTTCGTTGTACGAGACGTTGCATGCTCATGGATTGCGTACGACTGAGCGTATTCGGCAAGGAATCTGGCTTCTGTGGTTTTGTTGCACGCGTGGTCGGCGTGGAACGCACCGTTGCTGTTGGTGCTGCCATTAAAGTCTTATTGGTTGTATTGAGCGACTGCTGTTTGTCAGTCTGACGTTGCAGTGACGCTGAAGGTACGTGACGCGATAAAGATGAAGTGCGTTTAACGCCAACAGGACGTGTTCGTGAAGCCGCGGCACTACCACTCTGCATGTTACTAGGAATGGAAGTTGATTTCGCAGTTATCGGAGTGCTGCTGCTGCAATCTATGAATATATATATATAAAAGAAAGTTTAGAAATATTTACATACCTTTGCTATTACAAACTACAGTATAATTACCACGTTCTCGAACGCTACGTGTCATTGGTGTAGAATAGACGTTACGGCCAGCCTCGAAGGCACGCATTTTAGTCTTTACACTATTTGAACGTCGCACTGGTGTGGTTGTAACAGTGCCACCGCCGAGCATTGATGAACTCTCGCTACCATTCTCACTATAGCACTCAAAACTCTGCGTCGCAGACGATGCGCAACCGTTGGTTGTGTTTGTCGACAGCTCAGCGCTTACCGCTTCCGAGCCAAAACTATACAAACTTAAGTTGCCGGACATGTTAAAGCCTTGAGTTGTTGGAGTGCCCGCTGTAGGCACCGAACTCTCTGTTGTCTCCATCATTTGATTGTTGGCATCGTTTATACCACCCGTGCTGCTGGCATAACCTCCACTGGTACTGCTCAAAGCACGCTGCAATATATTGTTTTGAGCAGCGTCACCGCCGTTGTCATTGCTGTGACTATCGCTGGCAGAAATGGTTACCGTCGCGGGTTTCGAGGTTGCTGTGTCAAGGCCACTATCACTGCCGCCATCACAATGACCACTGTCAGCCTCATTTATTTCTAATGCCGCCATTTTATTACTTAGGGGGCTATCATCACAATTATATTCCATTTGTTTTGGCATGGCAGCGTTTACATTTGGGGAATCTTTCAATTGAATTTCACTACTTGGAGTTCTTTGCATACTTTGCGGCAACTGCACACAAAATCCATTACAAGAATCTTCACTAAATATTTGATTATCCAGTTGTGGTTGTAGTTCTTCTGAATTTTGATTTTTCTGCTCGCAGTCCTGAGAAAATAATATGGCGGACATGTTGCTCTAGTTATGGCGAGTAAACGTTGCAATTAAGCAAAAATGGCTATGGAATTATTCATGCATTTTCTGAAAACGAAACAAAATGATATAGAAATTAGAAACGACGACTTCTTTTAGTCATGATATAATTCGATATTTTTTATATTATTTCACTGGGAAATGAACATTTTGAGAAAGCGGGTCACCACCACCTTATCCAAAAAAAAGAAGACTTTCTTCAACAACCACTTATATAGTGATACTAACTTGCAGTCTATCCACACAAGTAAATATATTACTTGCTTCCCGTTTTTTATTAAAAAACCAAATAAATTCCAAAATTATAATACAAAATCACTTTCCTGGTCGTAAATGGGCTTTTTTACCCTTCGCTATACCTCAAAATCTACTTGATCCTAAATTTGTGCCTCCCAAGTTTATTTGTGCAGAACTCATCGACAAAAAAAACGAAAAAGATTTCCATAGTGAAATCATAAAAACAGATATTTTTCGAAAATTGAATGAGCAACTAAAACATATTTTCCATAATTGCGCCGTAAGAGTAACATGATTATATATTAAAATTAAGAAAATTTGAAACATAACCTAAATTTTTGTGCGATCTTGTGAGCCGACATAACTCTAATTTTTTTTCTGGAGACTATTTTTAAATCATACGCTTAGAAGAATTTTTGCTGATTTTTTGTAATTTTTTAATAAATCAGAAACGGCGAAAGATAAATATTTGAAACTTGCAGCAACATAGTATCTTTAGCTTACCAACATTTCCCCAAAATGATGAGTCTGATACCCTCCTAGTCTGCTTCAATGGATTTAACGTCCTAATATCGCCTTTTCTCTTAATAAAATTGAGCGTATCGATGATGTTTTCGTAAAGTTAGCCTCTCTCCCTAAAAATATTTTGCTCCACCTTTCCATGTACTTCTGGCCTCTTTTTAATCAGTTCATTAAAAGGATTATTCTCTATTATCTGTGCTCGATAAATATTTATAGTGAGATTGATTGCTTTCGATTTCATTTTTCTGTAAGATTACCTCGGGCTAATTTTTTTTTTGCGATGCATAAAATATTGTGCATCAGCTTCTTTGCAGAAGCATGTGGAATCCATGCATGGATCCTACAATCTGCGTTAATTATATTGGGAATAAATGCTTCATTATATCGCAATGAGATCCTATCGAATATATTATGGCAATGCATAAAGTTCACCGTCAACGGAATGAATGGACCTTATCAGTGTGACTTCAGACATGTCAAATCTACAATTGACCGGATAGTCACAATGCGTCAAGTCCTGGAAAAGCCTACGAAAAAAGGATTTACACACACCACCTCTTCGCTGATTTTAAAATTGGCTATTGAAAGCTATGTCTGAATTTGGTATCCACTCAAACTATATAAACTGACTCTGAGCAACACCAAGAACTCCATTAGGATCGGGAAGAGCCTCCCCGAGCCGTTCGATACTAAACGAGGTAACATAATTCTGGAGAAAATAATACGAGCTGCATAGCTAAATAACTGTCGCTATCAGCTATAAGAGTCGACCCCTGGCGTATGACGATAATCTTGCCATCATCAGCCTCAACAACTAGGGCGTTAGTTTTGCTTTCTCCAGGCTGGATAAGGAAGCGAGGCGAATGTGTCTGGTAGTGAACGAGAATGAGACGAATTATTTCTCTCCAGTAATCAAGTCAACGCATGAGCTTCTTGGTCCCCACGTTACTATTGACAGTCATAACTTATATGTTGTAGACAATTTCTGGGAACTAGCATTAACACCAGCCTTGAAGTCCACCGCAGCACTCTTACCAATTGAAAAGCAATACCCTCTCCCGACATGGTGCAGATGCCAGAACGATGACTACATCTTATGAAGCTTGAGTTTTCAAGAAAAAGGTTTTGCGAAAGATCTATTGTCCTGTGAGTACTGTCAGCGGCGAATACAAAATACCAAATTTACCGTCCTTAACTGATTTTTTGAAGACTTTTTGACAAATCGGTTGTATGGGGTTTATATGTCATAGTGGTCCGATCTGGCTGGTTCCGAAAATGATCAGTATAGAATAAAAATAGTTCTGCGTATCAAATTTGATTGAAATTTCTCAAAAACTGAGGGAACAGTTTGAGTTCAAACGGACGCACGGGCAGATGGACAGTCACGCAGACGATCATGGCTAAGCCAACTAAGCTCGTCGTTCTGATCTGATCGGTATAAAGTTTGATGGGTCTCTCTCTTCTCCTTCTGGTACTTACATACATGCACTGGACCAAAGTTGATATACCATTTCTTATTAATGAAAGGTATAATTAGCTGGAGAAATGTTATTTAATACGACAACTTAAAAATCAAAGTAGTACCATCTGAAGATGATCGTCTTTTACGAATGCATGTGCAAGTTGTACGTTCACATGTAACATAAGCTCAAAATGATTTTGAAAAATTAGCAAGGCATTGGCAATTTCAATTTCAATTTGTCGCTTTGTTTTCGTCTTAATAATTTAATGCGCTTGTCATGACTGATTTCAGTAAGGCTGACGACTGATTCGACTATTATGCTATGTAATGCGAATAACTACGGACAATTTACTGTAATGACAAAAATGTACATTCACTCGCAACAAACATATGTTACATACATACATACAACAATCATTGACGATAATGTCATCTAGCAAAGTAATGGAATTATAAACAAAGATTACAATGATCACAATCTTATTCATTCGTACATAAGTAACATATGTATTTATGTATGTATGTATGTATGTACGCACTGTAACTATGTTATGAATGGGAGCATAAATACGCAATGACATGATTTTTTAAATATTAAATTGATTATACTCGTACACTTATGATGCGCTGTCGATTTCACCTAAGATCTTCAGATACTGCTGCCCTGCATGTGCTCATATAATAGTACATAAATATGTGCATACCTAATGCAAGATAGTGAATGGTTATATTTAAATGTATATGTATGTATTATTGCTTTTTCTCATATATGGCTTGATTATTTATAAAGTGCACTCTATTCTCTTCACGGATTGGGAGCATAATTTTAAGTCGGTCGTTCACTTCCTGTACGTACATACATATGTACATATGTCTGTATATACAAATAATAACTTCACAGATGCTCTTTTTTAATGATCATATTTTATTACTGCTCGTTACGGTGTATATTTAAACGCATGTACATTTTGAAAAAACGCGTGAATTGAAGAAAATTGTGTAGAATATTTATGTATGCAGTAGCATACGCTGCGTTCTTTTGTACCCGACTCAATAAAGAACACCCTAACTCGTTTAAAACATTTTTACAGTGAAAAGTAAATATTAATAGATAAATTTTAGAATATTTCAAAATAAATTTAGCTAAAATATTTTTTTTTTCATTTCCAGCGCGTTGTAAATGTTTTCGATATCTTCAAATGATTTGAAATTTGCTGATATTCCTAAATAATTTGATAACCAACCTAGTGTTCTTTTGCAGATTAGACGCAAAAGAATACAAATTCATGCGAAGTCGATTAAAAAATAGCGCAAATTTTTAATTTCGCTGGCTTCGAGGATCCTATTGTCAAATATTGTTTTATTATGCTGGTATTCATGCCACTGAAGTATGACCAAATTTCTTGGGTTTTAATTGTCGTCTTTGTCTATGACAGGCACTAAGGAGCTCGGCGATTTTCGTATGGCAAATAAATGAAAATGGAAGGCAGAGAATGTCAAACACTCCAGATATGTTGCTGACATGAAATAAAAAGCTCTTCATAAAACTCCATCGGCCGTTCTTAGGCGGCTTAGAATTAACTGTGGGTCCTTCATTTAATGATAAAACCATCAACACGTAAAGCAACAAATTTAAGGAGGAGCTCGGCCGAAAATCACTTCAGCGATTACAAATTGCCAAATATATATACATATATAAGAAATTGATCAAAGATTTTCAACAAATTTTGCGTTAAAAACTAAATAATAAATATTATAAAGCTTGTGAAATAAAGTGTAATAAAGCTTGTAAAATGTCTGCTATAAATAGAGCAAAAGTTTAAGAGTGGTATAAGTGATTCCAAGAGGATCAAGAGGACGTTAACGATGACGAACAACCCCGTGGATGACCAAGAGCACATCAACAATCGATGAAAACGTGGAAAAAGAGAAAGAAATGGTTATGAACGATCGCCGAATCACATTTGGAGAATTTGCTGATGCTGTTGGCACATTGATTGAGTCATGTCAGGGCATTTTTTTTTTTATGTTTAGAGCCTTATGTTGATGCCACGAATATGACGTCGAGACTAACTCTCAGTAATCGCAGTGTAGGCATTCGTGAAGGTTTTGCTCACTGTATTCTTCAATTTTAACGGCATTATGCAGCACGAATTCCTGCCATCAGGTCCAATGGTCAATAAGGCGAACTAACAATCCGAAAAAGCGTGGATTTGTGGGAAAACAGTTCAATATTTTTGCCTGACGATAATGCACTTTACTGCTTTTTCGTAAATTTTTCTACAAAATCAACATTGTAACGTTGCTCCAGCCTCCATATTCGCCAGACATGACACCGTGTAATATTTTTCTATTTCTAAAAAAACGAGTGTCTTGCAGGGCTGTCGTTTTACAGCCGTGGCTGGCATTAAGCGCTTCGCTCAATGAACTAAAGGATAGCTCAAAGGTCGAGCTTGCGATTGGGGATTGGAAGAAGCGCAAGTGCATAATCTCTAATGGGGACTATTTTGAAGGCGTTAATGTCAATGTAGAGGAATAAATATATAATTTGTTCAAAAAATTAAAATTCTTGTTATTTTTTTAACACATCTCGTAGATATATTCCTAGATGAAGAATGTTTTCGCCAGAAATGTTGAGAAAAATATAATATTTTCAATTGACCATTAAAGCGTGAAGTTTCTGAACGTTATGGCACATGCATGACAATTTACATAATTGTTTTATTAAACGTTTTTTTTTTCTTTCTATTTTAGTTGATTAATTTCAAGTTTTCATTATTTCAATTATTCCTCAAATATGTAAATTCAAATACACAAAAATTTCACGTCACGAAACTTTTTAATAGTATTTTTTTTTAAATTTATGTAAATATGTTATGAGGGCTGTGCCATGTAAACATAGAATACCAAATTAACAACAAACGAAAAAATGCAATCAATATTTTGTTTTGTTGTTTTTTTGTATTTTCATCATTCATCCTCCACCTTTGCCATCAGTATTGCCAGCAGGCGAAAGTTTTTTCTTTTTGTTCGAATTTTTTTTTGTGTCGCCCCTCCTGCAGTTGCAGCGTAACAAAAATCGATTAGCTTTTGTGTTTTTATGCACAAACAGTTGCTTACATATTTATGTATTCATTTGTATACATACATATGCTCATAGCATTTACAATATATATACATATATGTATGTACATTAAATATACCATTAGAATGTGGGAATTTCAAGTTTATTCGTTTAGATTCTACTCCAGAAAAATAATACATTGTTCAAACACCGTCTTAGTATTTGTTGAGGCAACAACAAATATTAACATTTGTACGTATACACATACATATTCAACATGTACATATGTATATAAAAGCTAAGAAACAACTTTAGGTGAATGAGATTTATAGTTTCTTTTTTTAATTATCACGTTCAATATGGATCTTCATGATATACATACTTGTACATACATAGATAGCTGCTAACCAGCTGACTTAAAACAGTTTGAGTTATTGAAACCCTAATTGCTGGCTCAATCTTTGACGATATTGTATCAAAACATGTTTTTGCTGAATAATACTATTTATATTTTGACTTTTTTCATATATCTCTCTCTCTGGTTTTAATTTGTATTAAAATTCGCTGCCATGCGTTTCATGCTCTAAACATAGAAAAAAATGTAATGACATGATTCAATCGAAATGCCAAAATCATCAGCGACTACTCTAATAGTGATTTTTCCAAATTTTCATCGATTGTTGATGTGCTCTGGGCCTTCCACGGGGTTCGTCATCTTCAACGTCTTCCCAGCCATATTGAAAACACTTATACCACTCTTAAACTCTTGCTCTATTCGTAACAGATTTATCATACATCTTTGTAAAGGTTGATCTATTTTGAGGTTCCCTACTTTAAAAAAAACGCTTTATTATCATTCGAAAGAACATTCTTTGGCATTTATTTTTTGAAGATTATTTCTTTCAAATGTTGACCGCGGCTACTTCTCAGATTCCATCCGTTCGATTCGTTCGAGCATTTCGACTGGTAACTGGCGTATGACATGCGTGATGTTTTGCTCCAAGATCTGAATCGAAGCAGGATTGTCCGCATAGACTTTAGATTTTACATATCCCCACAGGAAGAAATCTAACGGTGTGATATCACACTATCTTGGTGACTAATCGACCGGCCCAAAACGTGAAATTATCTGCTCACCGAAGTGTTCTCTCAATAAATCCATTGATTGATGCGATGTGTGGGAAGTGGCGCCATTTCGTTGAAACCAAATGTCACAGAGATCACGAGCTTCAATTTCAGGCATCAAATAGTCGGTTATCATGGCGCGAGAACGGTCGCCATTGACGGTTACGTTCCCACCGGCATCAATTTTGAAGAAATATTTACCGATAATTCCAGTGGCCCACAAACCATACCAAACCGTTGTTTTTTCTGGACGAAATGGCAACTCTTGAATCTCTTTGGGTTGCTCTTCGCCCCAAATGCGGTAATTTTGCTTGTTTACATACCCATTGAGCCAGAAATATGCCTCATCGCTGAACGAAATTTGGCTTGAAAACGTCGGATCTTCTTGGAACGTTTTAAGAGCCCATACAGCGAAGCGATGTCGCTTGGAAAGGTCGAGCGGCTTCAGTTCTTGCACACGCAGCTGTATTTTGTACGCTTTCAATTTAAGATCTCGATGTGAACTGCGCCAAGTCGTTCCATACGTTAGTTCGAGTTGCTGCGAACGGCGCCGAATCGACTCTCCACGGTCTTCGTATACACTCTCAGCTACGGCCGCTATATTTTCTTCACTGCGTGCCTTCCGAATGGTAGTACACAATGCTAACCACTCGGCTGTTGCGGCCGCCTTTTAGTTCGCCTTAAAAAAAACTATGAGATTGCTAATGTTAGCTGAAGCTAACTCAGTAGGAGTAGTTCAGCGAAGCAATAAAAGTTCCTTATTTCCAAGGAACTTGTGTCGAACAGACACACAGGTAGTATTGGACAGACTCTTCCTCTTCTTAACTTCGACAAACATCATTGGAGTAAAACCCATGTGAACCCATCTAAAAGGATTAAATGCCTTGATCTTTTAGCATCCAATATTTTTTGACTCTGCCTACTCCATTTTGTAGCGACGGCCAGTATTAGCGCTTATTTTCCAGTAGACGTCTACATGTGCAGTCATGCAAGATTTAATGTAGTTAGAATCCACAGCTTAAAGATGGCTCTCTGACAGGTCTAGAGGAAGGAAATAGAGATAAGCTTCAAGGGTTTTTGAGGGAGTCGATGGCAAAGCTCTTGTTATGTATTTGTCCTGTCCTCTTGTCCTGTATACTATATTCGGTTTTAGACTCTCTCATCTCTTGACAATGGCCACTTCAAACGTGAGTTACAGTATAGTCTTCCTCAGTCATTCTGCCGTATTTACGCTCCAGTTCGGTTGGCTATCTAAAAAGATTATTCCCAGAATAATTGACAATTTCCCTATAGATGCTAAGCCAAAAAGATTTAATGACATATTGTTCTGTGATTTCAGTACAAACGGACAGAATGACTGCTAAATAGATGAAGAGAGAGACATGATGAGCTCAACTCAACTCAAACCGGCTTTTAGCTTTACCTAATCCCCTTTTTTTGCCTTTCTTTATTTGAAGCTATTATTTTCATGTCAGAAATACTTTCGGATGTTTTGACATTCTGAGCATATTCTTGGTAAAACACTGAAGTTTGACAAATGACCTTTATTAAAATAATTCCAAACCCTTCCAGAAAAATGAACAAAATAAATAAAACAGGTGAGTGACAATATCCAAAAGTAATTCTAGGCAGGGCGATATCTGACAGATACAAAATGAATTTGCTATGATACCGAAATTGTTCTCCATTTAAAGCATGTTGCAAGCATAAAAAATCATAAACAAAAGTATTATATTCGTATTATGTGGTGAAAGTACATAAAAACGTAGGAACATTTGTTGCTGGAATAAGTTCAATCGTGCCAAACCGACGCTGGTGGCAAATATGCTGCAGACAATCCCAAAACAACAAGTCAACCAGCTGCCGAGTGGGCAGGCGGACGGTAGGTGCAGTGAGTAAACAGTGAGTCGAATACGTAGCCAAACAGTACTGGTACAACGCTGCCACAACCAACGCGTTTTATTTCCTCAATTCAATACAGCACAGCGCTATGTGCTGACTGCCTGGCTGCTTCTTTAGTTCATTCGTTCGTTGGCGCGCAATGCTGCGAGCAGTGCAAAATGCTCATACCTCCTCGTTTAATGTGGGTATGCATGTTCGAGTAGAGTTTGCCGGTAAGTCAATCGGTGCGGCAGCTAGTCAACGAACTTGCAGTTTGAACTACTGACTGACTATTACATGCAATGTTGGCCTGCCGTTGGATTCTTTAAGTAGTGGTGCATATTTACAAAAAAAAATATACACAATATTGTGGGAAATATAAGCAGCATTTACAAATGTGTATATTTTTTTGTTAGAATTTCGATTTTTTAATACTATTTATACAAATTTGAAAAACTCTGAAGCGACGATTGAGTTTAGAAGATTACCCTGCTCTCTGAGAACACTTATCAGCTACTCGATTTCAGATTGTGGAACGGCAGCGTGCGCTGTAGTGGAGTGAAACCGAAATGTTAATAGGAAAGCAAGACGCATTTCCAGACAGAAAAATCTATAGGCCGAAGTATAAAGGCTCCAGAAGCTAGCCACAAACTTCTACGATTTACAGGAAGTTTCAAGACCGGATCTAGCAACTGATGCCCAGAGGATACTAAATTTATGAAGAAAACTGAATGACAGTGAAAATTAAACGCCATTAGATGTTGAACCCGATTCCCCAATCAATGACGATGGAATAGACACTCGTATACCCGACTATGGCGAAGTCCGAATAACAATCGCCCATCTGAGCAACAACAATGCGGCGGGAACTGATAGCTTAACAACTGAGCTTTTCAAATACGGCGGCGAAGAACTGGCAGGGTACATTCATCAGCTGTTTTGTTGGATAAAAACATAAGCGACGATTGAAACCTAATTGTGCTCTGCCAAATCCACAGAAAGGGGGATCTCAAAATCTGCGTTAATTCTCGACCAGATGGTCATCATGAGCCATATCATGGAAAAGGCCTATTAGAAAATGATCGAGACATCACATGTTCGTCGGGTTTAAAGCGTCCTTTGCAAGTACGAATTACATGGCAGTGTAAACTGACATTGATTAATATCAAAAGATCCGTCAGAATTGAGAAGAACTGTGCCGAGTCGTTCGGTACTAAACAAGATTTCAGATTGTGACTCCCTTCAACCTAATGCTGGATACTAATAATACTAATTGCAAAGCTAAACAGAGAATGTTCAATGTTCTATAAGAGCGTACAACCGCTAGCGTATGCTGATTATATTGCCATCATTGGCTCAAAAATCCCACGTCATTAGTTCTGCATTCTCCAGGTTGGACAAAGAGAGCGAAACGAATTGGTCTGGAAGTGAATGAGGACACAACAAGATATCTCCTGTCATCAAATAAGCAGTTAGCGCATTCTCGTCTTGACTCCCACGTCAATGTTGACGTTCATAACTTTGGAAATCTAACGCAGAATCGCCATTTTCAACAGTTGCTACTTTGGAATAAGTAGCAAATGGAAAGTAACAAAGAACAAATTCGACTCATCATTTCCATCCTGCTATACGGTTCAAAAGCGTGGAAAATGACAACATCCGATAAGTCGGTGTAGGAATTTTCGAGAAAAAGGTTTTGCTAAAGATGTACCGTTTTATGATTTTTAGTTATAAATCCATTTTTTGCACGACACTGTATGCATATCTGTATGTATGAGTATCCATTTTATTGCTGTAATTAACCTGCCGATTGTTAAATGTCTGTTTTTCAATTTGTGTGTTTTTTTTTCGTTTTTGCTGAGTTTTATGCTTTATTGGTTGAGTTTGATAGGCGTGAATTGTGGCGTGATTTGCATTTATTCCTTAGTTTCTATTATTAAAAACCTACGTGGACATGTATAAATGCTGACAGGCGTGGGTCGTCTGTCTAATTTGATTCGTTGCATTTCCGAAACATTATTACACAAGGCAGGTGCAAGTATGTACATCCTTTGTGGCAAGTTCAAATAATTGCAACCACATGAGCTATACAATTCATTGGAAGTAAAGGAAAAGGTGTGTGTATTTAACATATTTATTGTAATAGAATTATGGAATTATGTATGGAAAATTTATTTACTTTGTTAAGTCCCTTTGTAATGAATAATATGCATTTATCCCTCGATTTTTTCGTTTTTCATTTCAATCATTTTGAAGACGTTACTTTTAATATAGTTCAGAATGTAGAAACAAGTTCGGGTATGACAATAATGTTCCAACCGACTTGGAAATGGGTTAAGCGTCCTATTAGTAGGTGGGTATAACATCTCAACACGTTTCACAGCGTTCAATACCGGTCTGCTCGAAAACCTACTCATTTTTATTAATTCACAGATAGATGTTGCCCGGCATGTTGCGCTGATCAACTGCAATGGCTACACTCACATTTCTTTTTAATTGAATCAAATGCCATAAGCAACTGCATTTTTTTTTCAATTAATTCACTTAATTTAATTCATTGCAATTAGGCCTCTCAGACTCCCACAAGAAACATTTACTTTTACGACATTTACGCTATTTCTAATGTCGCACATAAATATGCACAATAACTTTGTACGGCGTATGTATGTACGTAACGGGTGATCCATTTCGTAGTTTCCTACATTTTAAAGAAAAAAAAAAAGAGACAATTCAAATTTAATGGGGAATGTTTATTATCATTCGAAAGAGCATTCTTTGGCATTTATTTTTTGAAGATTATCTCTTTCAAATGTTGGGCGCGGCTATGTCTCAGATGGTCCATCCGTTGAGTCTAATTTTCGATGACTTGTTCGAGCATTTCGACTGGTAACTGGCTAATGACAAGCGTGATATTTTGCTGCAAAGCCTGAATCGAAGCGGAATTGTCCGCATAGACTTCAGACTTTACATGTCCCCACAGGAAAAAGTCTAACGGTGTGATATCATACGATCTTGGTGGCCAATCGGTCGGCCCAAAACGTGAAATTGTCTGCTCACCGAAGTGTTCTCTCAATAAATCCATTCTCACCGGCATCATTTTTGAAGAAATACGGACCGATGATTCCACCGACCCACAAATCACACCAAAGCGTTGTTTTTTCTGGATGAAATGGCAACTCTTGAATCTCTTCCGGTTGCTATTCGTCCCAAATGCGGCAATTTTGATTGTTTACATACCCATTGAGCCAGAAATGGGCCTCATTGCTGAACAAAATTTGGCTCGAAAACATCGGATCTTCTTGGAGCTTTTCAAGAGCCCAAAGAGCAAAGCGAGTCGCTTCATCCACAATGACGCTGTCACCTTCAAACTAGTCACCATTAGATATCATGCATGTATACCAGCACTTCTTCCAATCCCCGAAACACTTCTCAAACTCGATCATTGAGATAGCCTTTTGTTCTTTGAGCGTTGTGCTTTTAATGCCTTTCAAAAAAAAAAACGACGGCCCTTTGTAGGTTCTCATTATCATCACAGTATGATATTTAGCCAAAAAATCTTGAACAAGCAAATTTTGCAAAATCATGTCCAAAGCTTTTTAGAAAATATCATGACATAATTAAATCGATATACCAAAATTATTCGCGACTTCCATAATTGTGTTTCGGCGATCTTTCATAACCATTCCCTACACTTTTTCCTGTTGTTGTTGTTGTGGTTGTGGCGGCTCGCTAGCCCCGCTTATGTTGAAGTAGGTCCAGTCTTAGTAATCGAGTTCATCTATTGGTAGATCCAGGAAACGTGCTGTTTCTACGGGCTCGGACCAGAGGGAGAGGGATGTTAGATGGGTCGGGTTGAGTGGGCATGCAAAGAGGTGGTTAGTGTCGCGCTACACTTACACCCCGCTTAGTTTTTAGGTAACTACATTTTTTTCCCGTTTGTTGGTGTGTTGGGGCGTTCGTTAACTCCAAATTTTTTACGACCTTCGAAATATCGAATATCGAAATAAAAAATGGTTGGCAATCGAACTCTCCAGCTCACGAAATTTAAAAAGCTCATTAGTTGTTCTTAAATATAAAACTCCGTCCGTATAGAATTATCCATACAGAAATTTTGAGTTTCACATTTAAAAGTTATTAAAAGTTTTCTAAAAGAGTATTTTGATAAGGAATGTCAACTCCTTTCAGTGTTTTTCTGATTTGAAATAAAAATGTCCTCATAAAAATCCATCATTCGTGCGGAGGCGGGTTAGAATAATCTGTAGGTCTCTCCACACCACAAATTGGAAATTTTTTAATAATTCAAAATCCTCTGAGTATGAGTGTTCAGCGAAACTAAATCCAAACTTCTTCATTGCCATATGGATATATTAAACATGAAATACCTTATATTCTTGTTAAAATTATCAGCAAGAACTCAAATCAGAAGACTATCAGTTCGATAAACTCTTGTGAATTTGCATGTAAACAAAGTGTGTGACTTGAAAGTAAATCATCTCATTTAATTAGAAAGTAGGAAGTAATTAAAGTGCAAACTCTAAATGTATGCGAGTCAGTGCTATTCTTAGAAATTGTCATTTCACTTTAAGAATAGGATCTTTTTATTTTACACTGATATTGTAACACAAACAAACTATGTACATACTTACAGCCAAATCTACACTTCATTTGCCGAAACGAATCTGTTAGTGTAGAGATGGGTATTCCTAGACTATGACCACTTGTATGGTATATATTCTCACATAGTTAATATGTATATTCCTGGTTACGCAAATGATATAGCAACGGTGGCGATTTAATGTAAAGTTCAGAATATGCGTTTCTTAAGGCAAGTTGAAAACTGAACTTTTCCGTATAGTGTATCATTGAAAAGGTTATAAGGTGATTTTTGTAATAATTTTCAGCATTCACATTTATTCTTCTGAACCTATATCATCGCCGTCAAAATAATCTCACGCAATACACATATGCTAAAGATTTTTTCAATAAATTTTCTATATTCATCGGCCGCAATGGTATTCAATACCATTCTCGTTGAATCTCTCATAATGAGTGAAAACGCTTTCCCCGAGGCGGGATTTTCAGTTTGTTGAATACTGAGAAGTCTCACGAACATTTTGAGTTGAATTTATGGCGAATAGTTCACGAAGGATCATTACGATTCGACAGAGCGTTTTTGACACCAAGCGAGATTTGACTTTTCTAAGGCACAAAACTTCTTTCTAAATGGTGTTGAGTGGTCCATTTGAAATGTCAACCACATCAGAAAATATTCCAGTTATCAATCTATGATTTTTGTGCACCGATCTTTGATATTTGCATCATGTTGTGCTCATCAGTTGATGTTTTTGGTTTGCCGTTTGCTCTTTGAATTATACAACTTCCACAGTTCAATTCAATTCAACAGTTAACGTTTGATAGATTTTTAAACTAGTAAAACGCATTATTCATTATCTATCAGTAACATATTTAATTGTTTTCTCTATGCAACGGTTACTGCATGTAGCAACACCAAACTCTACAGGGGTCACCGAAATACAACATGAACCACCAACAGTCAAATTAAGCGCTTTGTAGTCGGAACTGCGTATAGAATGGCCGAACTATCGAGAAAAGCTGAAAAATCTGAAGAAAATACACGCTTAAAAATATTCGAATTCTTTTCAAAGAAATTCACTCTTCAAGCTCGGAAAGAAATTTAATCCGCCAGCAAAAATTGAGGACCCACACAGGCAAAAAACGATCCCTAGTCTCGTTCTGAAGAAGAAAAGGCAAACTGCAAACTGCAAAGTATTCCAATCCTACGCTGCAATTAGTAATCTGTCATAGTCTTGAGGACTATTTCACAAGTTAGTGCAACCTCTTGTGAGATAAGGGACATAACAAAAATGTTGGATATAAAAAGATCCCCTGGTTGTGACCACATAACACAACAAATGCTAGAAGAGCTACCGAATACTGTTTCCAACTTCTTGTCTCAACTCTTTAATGCCATCCTTAAACTTAGATATTTTTGAAAGCGTGGGAAAAGTCATAGGATATCATGCCGTCACCGTATCCTAATTCCTACTATCCAATAAGCTTCTTTTCTCTACGAATACGAAAGTATACCATATCTTAAGTTCGGGTTTCGCATAAAAAAACGGTTCTTTAAAATAAATCCATCGCATAACCAATGAAATCAGGAAGCCATTTGAGTTGATGTGGCTCAAGTATTCGATTAGGTATGGCATGAAGAACTCAAAAACTAAAATAACTTTGCCGAGAAATTTTTATCAGATCCTCATATCATACCTTACTAACAGGCGGTTTATCGTTAAAGTAAAGAAATTTATCTCAGTTGACATCGTCGTTTCGGCTAATTTTGCGTAAAAATGAGTGAGCTTCATCGGAAAAGATTGTAAATATGCTCATCTTCTGCAAAGCGATCTTTATCCCAATGAACGAAGCGGAATCGCATGGATGATCATGAAGCTTCAGTTCTTGGCCAAATAGACTTTATAAGCCTTCATATCGAGGTATTTATGCAAAATCCTACGCAAAGTGCGTGAAATGCTTAGATTCTGTGAACGATGTCGAGTTGATTTTGATAGCTGTTCGAACACACTTTGAGCTACAGCTACAATAATTTCTAATTATTTTGACCAATTTACCAAACTATCAAAAATGGGTCTGTCTAAGCTTGTACTGTAGAGGAAATGTATAATTGTTTTAGCCCAATGCTGGTTAAAATAATGGAACTGCCCCTAAATGTATTTCAACGATTTTAAGAAAGAGCGCTGCTTGCTTGAACTGTGTCACAATTTATCCCATTTTCCAAAACATATTTTAACAAAACCCAAACTCAAATAAGGTGATGAATATTAGCAACTTCCCATCTGCATTCCAAATTCTTTCTTTTTGGTTTAATTTTTTTAATATTTTGTGCTCAAATATATTGCAGAGTAATGCGACCATCTTGATCCTACTTAAAACATTTATGTATTTCCATTGTTTATCGTTTTTACGGTGATTAATACATATCAGACGGCAACTAAAAATACCAGAATCAACACTTTAATAATGCTTGTGGTTTAAATTTGTGACAGTAAAAAAACTCTTTCGCTGATAATATATGTATGAGCAATAATATTGTACGAATATGTAAGGGTATTGTATTGTAATTCACCAAAAAAAAAGCATGAACTACTTTTGTTTGCAATTCTGTTTTGTGACGAGTTTAGTTTTTATGGCTTTCATTGTTTTTATTGCACTGCATCTCATCAACCTGATTATGGTGAGAACTGCTACTTGTGTTATGAAAATATAACGATATATTTAGGTATGTGTACCAATAGGTGACAATAATAAGTGTTTTTTACCTTTAATGAACAGGAAATGTTAAAACTTTGGTCCAAAGTATTTAAATAGCAGAAGAAGGAGTGATAGATCATGTAGATCATGACGAGCTGAGATTATTTAGCCATCAGTAACTGTGCTTCTTTCTGTCTATCTGTTTCTATTTGTCCCTCAGTTTTTGAGATATTTAAATTAAATTTTAAATTTTTATACTGGTCTGTACTATGTGCAGAGAATATATTAGGTTTTCTCGGCTAACGGTTGTATACTGCGACATAAAATAATAGAGATAGATATTGACATAGATATATCAAACATCCTGGAATGACGGGAAGAATCCATTTATAACTCATGTATGGATTTAGATATTTTTATGAAACTTGGTTCAAACATTCACGTGGGTGAAATCGATCGAATTTCACGTCACCTCCCATTTTGAAAAGTATGTTCGAAAATCGCGATAATTCAGCAACTTAATGCGCAATTAAAGTTATATTTATTAGAGACGAGTGCATTAAATTGAAATATATGAGAGGTTAAAAAATTTCGGGTGCGCATGACCCCAACCACTTTTGGCTCAAAAGGATATATCAGAATCCACTGGACAAAATTCTATAAAATTTGATACTTTTAATTCCCATAATCTAGTATGAACACGAATTTAAATGGGTGCAATCGGGCAATAACCACGCCTTTATACCAACGGACTTTTTGTCTTCCACTCCTGCTTGACCCAAGATCGATATTTAAGATATTAATCAACAGAACTCAACCACGCTTAACAGGTATGCTATTTCTAATGGGGACTAAATTCCTATCAAAAGCATTTAAGAAATTTGTCGAAAAAATTTGATCTTATCTGATGGTTATGATTGAAATAGTGAATTTCAAACATTTGCCAAAAAAAACTGACATATGTATGTATCCAAACTGTTCATGTAACTGATCTTATTCGTTATTTGAAGAGTACATCTATGAAAGTCAGCTCAGGTGCCTGGCGTTTAATATAAAGGGTGATCCAAGTAGTGTATTGTTTGGCATTTTATCATGGAAAGACTTACGCCTAAATAACGGCCATAGCCGATAGACTGTGTGATTAAATGTTAGTCTGCCTCACTGAAATCACCCTCGGCAGCAATATAGTCACCGATTCCTTGATAGCAACAAACCCTTGGATGGATAATTTTTGACAGAAGACTCCCGCTCCGACTTTACCGGCAAGCTGCCATCCATCCATCAAGCAGTCAAGTACTTCTTGCCCCCAGTGATTTTATCTCCTCCAGTTCTCCCGTGAAGGCATTGAGATAGAGAGCTCGGATATGCACTAATCCATACAGCTGGGAGTGAAATCGAGCCCCTTAAGAACAGCGGAGTGTCCCACACTCAAAACGACTAAAGCTGAAGACTTCCTGCATGTTTTCATATTATTGAATAATTTAAAAAACTATATATCATTCACCTTTTAGACGAGTATTTTTTAGATCCCTACCAAATAATATATCAACAAAACCAGTATCTTAATGACAAGGAGCTGAAAATGGGGGGAAAACTGTTACTGTTTTTAAAAACACGCAATTCATCGAAATTTTCTTAAACTTACAATAACGTGCTGGCACTGTATGTGTACAATTTGCCTACAAGGTATGTATGTAACTAAGTATTATGAAAGTCGTTATAATGGTTGGCTATTCTTCTTCTTCATGCTTCAAAGCTTCGTCGCCGACTTTGCTCATTTTAATTGTACTAACACTTTTTCTTTTATACTTGCTTTTGTAATTTTTTGTTTCCCTTTCTTTTTATTTAAAGACAAAAGATAGTGTTATGTGCACATGTGTGTACTTATATAGTACAGTCGTGTCTGGGTATAGTGAACACCTCGATATAGTGGACACCCAAATTTTTACATGGAGTACTCTAAATAGTGAACAATCGATAAACTGTAAATAGTGAAAAGAATTTAAGATTATTTTCAAGTAAATAGCAAAAAAAAACAGAAAAAGGATCAACAATGAAATTGGGTACTTCCCTAACTCGTATTTCCGCTGTTGATTGTTACATAATCATCTATTTCTTGAAATCAGTGGTTGTATTCTTTGTCGAATACAAACCGATTATAGTTAAGAGTGTGATTCTCTAAATGTATTTAAAAGTTTCCGAGTATAAAAAAATTGTAGTCGAATTTATTTGAATGATCTCTTGAAGTGTATTTTGAGCAAATAAAACGAGGTTTCGAGCAAAAAAATAAATTTTGGTTTAGTGTACAACCTCAATGCTGTGAACACAGGCCTTGCAATAATTAGTTTGCTATATCACGACACTACTGCATATCTAAAAAAAGTGTTATAACTGCTTAAGTGATTTTCGGCCGACCTTCTCTTCAGATTTGCAAAATGCCTTTTCGTATTTTCACACAAATGAAGATTTCAAATCGTCAACGAACGGCTGTAAATTTATGTAAATGAAAAATTTGAATTTTCGAAGTTATTGACATTCACAATCGATGTATTTAAAAAAGGACCTTGCCTGGGTTGGGAAATATGACCCATCAGTTAGGAGCAGTCACCTCGGCCCACTTGAATACAACGTTCATCACACAAATTTATGCATATACATAGATGTATACATACGTATATATGTATGTACATATATAGCAGACATATAACACGTCTTTTGAAATACGTTCATACACATTTCTACAAATGTGTTAATTTTTTTTTTTTTTATTGTACTCGTATTCATAATCAACGAGGAGAACGAGAATCAAAATTTAAGATGCTGCTCCAAAAGTGCTGACAGCGTATAATAAGTTAATATCCACGATTATATGTATGTACATTTGTGTGTACGTGTAAACAATAATAAGAACAAGATACATTTGTGTGACCGAGAATAACGTCGCCAACGAGCTCAAATTCATTGTCACCTTTTCAGTTAGATGCACAATAAAAATATACTTTTACATACTCATGCGTAAATACATATGTACATAAGAGTAAAGATTTTTTGAAGGGGAACTGTGAATTAGATTCTCACATCGCTTATCAGTTTGCTTTACTTTTTGAAACCGAGTACTTTGTGTACAAGAAATGTAGAATTTTTTTTAAAATCTTTAATTAGATATAAACTAAAGGGTGATCCAAGTAGAGGTGCTTTTTTCAATAGCCTTTTCTTGACAGATCACGCGTGAGTCGTGTCAAACTGTCATGTTACTTTTGTTCAGTATTATTTGGCATTTTACATGGAAAGAATTACGCCTAACAACGTTTACAAATCATTCAACTTTATTACGAAAATTTACGTTCTGTAAAGAATGTGTTTCGCGCACTTCGCACCCAACTTATGGTCGACATAATCGGCCTACTGAGCGTACTATTCGCAACACCATCACCCATCTTGAGACTCAGCATTCATTATTGGATAATATTCGACCGAATAGACCACGCCCAGCACGCAGTGAAGAAAATATAGCCGCCGTAGCTGACCATGGAGAGTCGATTCGGCGCCGTTCGTAGCAACTCGGACTGCCGTATGGCGCATTTTACGTAGAGATTTTAAATTGAAAACGTACAAAATACAGCTTGTGCAAGAACTGAAGACGCTTGACCTTCCCAAGCGAAATCGCTTCGCTCTATGGGCTCTTGAAAAGTTCCAAAAAAAACATCCGACGTTTTCGAGCCAAATTTTGTTCAGCGATGAGGTCCATTTCTGGCTCAATGGGTATGTAAACAAGCAAAATTGTCGCATTTGGGACGAAGAGCAACCTGAAGCTATTCAAGAACTGCCATTTCATCCAGAAAAAACAACGGTTTATTGTGGTTTGAGGGCAAATGGAATCATCGGTCCATATTTCTTCCAAAGTGATGCCGGTGAGAACGTAACCGTCAATGGCAATCATTATCGCGCCATGGTAGCCGACTATTTGACACCTGAAATCGAAGATCGTGATTTCCGCGACATTTGCTTTCAACAAGACGGCGCCACTTCCCACACATCGCATCAATTAATGGATTTATTGAAAGAACACTTCGGTGAGCAGACAATTTCACGTTTTGGGCCGGTCGATTGGCCACCAAGATCGTTTCATATCACACCGTTAGACTTTTTCCTGTGCGGATATGTAAAGTTTAAAATGTATGCGGTCAATTCCGTTTCGATTTAGGCCTTGGAGCTAAACATCACGCGTGTCATTCGCCAGTTACAAGTCGTAATGCTCGAACGTGTCTTTCGAAAATTGAACTCAACGGATGGACCATATAAGACTTAGCCGCGGCCAACATTTGAAAGAGATAATCTTCAAAAAAAAATGCCAAAGAATGTTCTTTCGAATGATAATAAAAATTCCCCATTAAATTTTAATTTTTTGTGTTTTTTTCTATAAAAAAGTAGGGAACCTCGAAATGGATCACCCTTTATATGTAGATACAACAAACCAATTAATTTTACTATGACCGCCTGTCAGTCCATGAAACGAATTAAAAATTGAAATAACTGAAAGAACTTGTTAGTGCCCAAGGTAGATTACAAAGAAGCGAACGTCCATAACCCTGTTTTATACTTATGGTAATCTAAAACCCAAAATAAATCAGTAACTAAACAAAGCAGACAAAAGAAATCTCATATATGAAATAAAAAATAAATAAAAAATATTTATAAAAAGAAATTAACAAAAAATAAGTGAAATAATAAAGCAAAGCATCGCCGATGATAGCGACCCAAGAAAATCAACTGTTATGGCAAACATAATAATCATATGGAGAATAGTCAAATATGATCAACATTGAGTGTAGGCTCGAGCACAATTACTAAGTGCCTCAAACGAGTATGCGCTACCTAACCTATACTCCTCTAAATTCGAATGTTATGAAATAACAAAAAAATGCCAAGTCTAAGCAAATAATGTAAAAAATACGTGAATTGGCTAGTTCTCATTTTATATGAAACTTATATATTATATGTACGTATATAGATAACTATTGTTAGATTTATTAAATAAATCAAAGATAACATTTTCTGCCATTGTGGATCACAAACAAGATCGACTGTATTATTTTCTATGCTTAACTTCGAATATATGAAGCTTTAATTGAACTAATTCGAACAAAATTGGACATGTAGACGTACTCTGTGACTCCACAAGAACGCATTTCCTAAAGATTTCTTACGTACTTTAAGTGCACTTAATGGAAAAATCAATTTTAAAGAAACTTTACGCAAAATTATTAACCACTGTTCATCGGAATATGGTTAAAATGGAAATGAATTTTCGAGTTTATAAAACTTCGATCCTTTTGAGGTAATAAACGTTTCACACATATTTTTATGAATATTTTTCATTCAAATGACCACCACGTCAACTTGACGAAAGTTGGTTTTCAAATGTTCAAAAGTTAACGGTTTATCCACATAAACAGATTCCTTCGTGTAGCCCCACAAAAAATAGCCCAACGGTGTCAAATCGCACGATCACGATGGTCAATTGGCATCGCTAAGACGACAGAAGACGAGGCCGGGAAATATCTCTCGCAATAAAGTCACAATATCTTCTTATTGGAACCACATATTTACTAAGTCGTGTTCTTCAGCATCCAATCAACGTAACTGCATACTACAGCGTTCTGAATGGTCAGCTGGTTTCAGTCGTTGCGTAAGCTGAACTTCACATTGATGTAGGTGGAAGTTGAAGTGCAAAATATATCACAATTTGTCTTAAGAAAGTCCCAGCTCTTGAAAACCTCGAGAAGTAGACACATTCGAATCTTCGGCTACACTTTCACTTACAGCAGCGATGTTTAGAGGTGGAACGAGCCATACGATGATGCACGCGCCTTACCATATCTGTAAACGATCCCGTCTCTTCAAATTTCATTAAATTTTTTATCAATTGCTTGAGCAGTTAGACGATTATGTGCACATAATCTCCTCTTAAAGCGCGAAATGGGGCACGTTTGAATCACAATGTTTGTAGTAAAATTTAACAATTTTAACGCGCTGTGCGGTTGTTAATCGAACAATTTCATAAATGTCTGACTTTTAACTTGAACAAAACACGTTTGGTTTAACAGTTGTGTTTTATAAAGCAAAGGATTGTAGATAATAGGGAAAATATTTACTTGATAAACATTAGTTTACAATAAAGAACATTTTTTTTTCAAAAATATAAAAAAAATTTATAACAATCCTAACGTGTATGCTGTCTCCTGTCCACGCTTAGAGAGAGGAAAATCGTTGCGTTGTGACCAGTCACTCAAATTGTACTTCTACTTTTTTTTAAATTCTTATGATACCTCATGATTCTACCTCCTGACCACCTCTGAATCCATTGTCTTTTTGGGTCGTCCCTACCACCAGCACGCCCTAATTCTGGAACTTTCGATCCCCGTTGTTTTCTACATTTCTTGTCTGTGATTTTACTTTCCATTAAAGGCGAGGTTCTTTGCCCTCTACGAGCTCCGCCGGTTTTTTCTTCATCACCACATCTTCTGGCATGAATCGAACCTGCAGATCTTGCTTTCACAGGTGAGTGCACCAACCACTGTGCTAACATCAGCCCTGCAATCTGTTGTTCTAATATTCAATTTTACTAACCAACAATTTTACGTGCGTTAATCTAACCACTATTTTTCATTAATCATTATTTTGAGCATAAAATAGCCAAAACCTTTCTTTTGAAAACTGCTTCTTATTGAAAAAAAAAATTTTTAAGTAATATAGACCTCCCTGTACGCATCACAGTTAATTTTGTTTTTTCACTTAGTTGTAGTTTTTTTTTGATAAATATGTCTGGGTATATATGTATACGTTATTTCACACAAACATCATTATTATTGCACTTAAAACTGTTACTTTCAAATAATTTTATTATAAACTGCCCTTTTATAATCGTACTTTCTCTGACCCCAGTAGTCAGGAGTACTTGTGTAATACGTTTATTTTTATTTTGAACATTTTTGACCTTCTGCTTTTAACATTTTATTATTTTGTGTTTTTTTTTTTTAATTTTAAATTTTCGTTAACTCGTTTTTAATGCGCAAAATTAGCTTTAAAAACACGTTTTGTGACGCCAGCACAAAAACAAATGTAGGAACACATAGCATAATATTCACTTTGTTATTCCCATAAATTAAACAACACTGAAACCGCCAAAATTAATTTTCATTTTTATTTTTATTTTTTTATTTTTTATTTTATTTTTTATTTTTTGCACATATACCGAAGCGAATCTAACAAGATTACAAACAAGCGTTATAAAAAATACTGCCATATATGCATATAAATGTATGTGAATACATTTATGGGTAGTCTCAACAATCAAAATGATAACAATAAAACAGATTGCAGTTAAGCCATTTGAATATATTTCAACTGATTTACCTTTATTGTTTCGCAATTAATAAGCACTATTATTCACGCTTTATCGGAAGACGTAACGATCTCACAAATGTTTGATTGATATTTCAGTATATAAATAAATTAAGAATAATAGTTATTATATATTTTACAATTTATTATAAAGCGTGTTTTTTATAGGGATATAGAACTTTAAGTTGCAATAAAACAACGATGGACTATTGGATTGACATGAATTTTATTTATCCGAAAGATAATCTTGTGGCATTACATTTTAAATATGATTTCTGGCATATGACCGCCACGGCTGGCGCGGATGTAGTCCAATCTGGACGTCCAATTTTCGATGACTTTTTCCAACATTTGTGGCCGTATATCGGCAATAACACGGCGAATGTTGTCTTCCAAATGGTCAAGCGTTTGCGGCTTATCCGCATAGACCAATGACTTTACATAGCCCCACAGAAAGTAGTCTAGCGGTGTTAAATCACAAGATCTTGTAGGCCAATTCACAGGTCCAAAACGTGAAATAGACGGTCACCAAACGTGTCTTTCAATAAATCTATTGTGGCACGAGCTGTGTGACATGTTGCGCCGTCTTGTTGAAACCACATCTCCTGGACATCATGGTTATTCAATTCAGGAATGAAAAGGTTAGTAATCATGGCTCTATACCGATCACCATTGACTGTAACGTTCTGGCCACCATCGTTTTTGAAAAAGTACGGACCAATGATTCCACCAGCCCATAAAGCGCACCAAACAGTCAGTTTTTCTGGATATAACGGTGTTTCAACATACACTTGAGGATTACCTTCACTCCAAATGCGGCAGTTTTGTTTGTTGACGTAGCCATTCAACCAGAAGTGCGCTTCATCGCTAATGGACGTAGTGCGCGATACGTTTTCCGCACAGAACCAAGATTGCACTATTTGCAAGCGTTGTTCAGGCCTGAGTCTATTCATGACGAATTGCCAAACCAAACTGAGAATAAATCATTTGAAAGCTGTTAAATCGGTCGCCATCTTGAAAAGTAATGCCAACTTAAAGTTTTATACCTCTATAAAAAAACACCCTTTACTTATACATATCTTCTCTATATATATGTTATATAAAACTCTCCTGTCACAGTGCTTGTCCTTGAACTCTTACAAAACGGCTGAACTAATTTTAACGGAATTTCGTATATATATTCCTTAGACGTAACGGTTTTTATCTATTTTTTATACCGGTAAGTGGACCGAGGACTGACCTATTCGAAAAAATAGTATTTATTTGCTTGAAATTTGGTACATAGGTAGCTTTTTGCTTAGTAGGAACACTATTTTTCTCTCCGGGAAGTGGGCCATAGACCGACCTATTCGAAATCTTATTTATGGCTCGATTTAAGTGAATGATGCTTTTCAGGATAAAGACCGTTTTAATTAAGAATCATTAAGCATAAATCAATTTTATTTATGCTTCGGTTTTCTTAAAATTTATTATGACATGTGTAAATGGAAAACTTTTGATTTCCGAAAATGGACCATGGACCAGGAAATAAGTTCAATTTGCTTGAAACATTTCTTTACGGAAAAGGGATTACCGACATACTGACAAAAATTAGGATAATATGGATGTTAGCATAGGCTTGTTCGAGCTTTGTTCGCTGAAGCGATTTTCACCCGAGCTCATCTTCCAATTTGTTATGTGCGTTCTCATGTTTTTCTCAAAAATGCACTAAGTCGCCTCCGTTCAATTGATGGGTTTTTATGAGGTGTTTTTTTTTATATCATAAATATATTCAGAGGGGTTGACATTGCCTGCTGAGGGGCAATTGCAATTAAAACAAGAAAGAAGTGCTGTCTTCAGTCATGCTGAAGTCTTTATATCTTTCATGACCCTATATAATTTACTGCAAAATGCAAAATTAGATTTGGATGATTTTTAATGTCAGTATTTTTGAATTTATGTGTCTATAATAACAAATTTCACGGCCAGAGATGCTTTTTTCATGAATTTTTGATCCAAAACCTCATATACGAACCAATATTAGTCATCCGATTTCGATGATTTTCAGTATTAATGTGTAATTTATTTTATATGTAATCAAATTTCATGTTCTTAGATGCTTTACTGAAGAATTTATGAACCAAAATAAAATATCAGAATAAGTAGGTTATATGTGAGCACCGATCTGACCACTTTCGACAATACAATACAAAAAAAACACGCATACAAATATCTCAAAAACTGAGAGACTGAGAGTGTTCCAACAGATGGACGGACAATATAAATTTGGAGGGGAACATAAATATGACATTTGCTCTTAATGAAAGGTATAAAATGTACTTTTTTTAATTATCTTTAATTTTCGATGAAATATAATTTTTAATTATGAAGCACTAAAAAATTGTTTGGAATGTCTTATGTGTAAGTAGGGCTTCGTTAAAAAAAATCAATATTTAAACATTTATACCCATCTTTGCATTTTAAAAATACATACGTTGTTGTCATTTATTCGCTATAAGGGGTTAGAAAAATATCGAAATTTTTCTATTTTTTCCGCAGAGAAAGAAAGAAAAATTTCGCTCTGAGGAATAAACTGATTTGAGAGAAAAATCAGACTCAAACGAAATGTTGTTTCATACATCAGAACCGTGAAAGGGTTAAAAGAAATGATTATCTTTAAGCATTTTTTTTTAATTTGAAATTATTACTATCTTGTGAATTTTCTTGTAAGTATTTTAGAAGATTAATTTAGTGTTAGTAAATTTCCTAGCGACATTTGTTCATTCCAAAACAAATATTTCCATTTTTTTAAATCAGTAATATATGTTTGTATAAGACTATGGCAGCTCGCTTTCAAAAGAAAACATAAAAAAAAATATTTTACGTCAAATGGGAGCAGTGAGGGTTATGAAGAAGTGGTATTATCTGTAAATTACTCCATCATGTGCTTTTTTTAAATTAGGGTTTGAACTTCAGTACTGTGTTATGTACTGTACTTTAAAAAGGTTTGGCGAAAAAGATACCAAGCCCATTTATGGAGCTATTATTTACGTTAGGAGACAAATTGTGGAACAAACGTCATCAATGCAGCGTTGTTCTAATGAAATTTGTATGTATATTTTTTCCTTGAACTTTATTGTGTTTTGTCCCATTATCGTTTGTATAAAAGAACTAAGTTCGATATTAATTTGTTCCTCAGTCTTAGTACACTTGTATTTTAAGGTTAGACTTGTTTAAGAAATTCGTTATTTCCGACGCTTTCGCCCAAATATGAATAACTCAATATAAAAATAAAAGCAAATAATTGGCAAATTTATAACGGCTTATTTTAAGTCGCCAGCAAATTAATGATAGATTTCTCTTTGAATCTTTTTAATAATGCCAGAAATAAATTTGGAGGTATCATTTTTTTTCTTTGTTTTTCTTTTTTTTTTTTTTTTGAAGGAATGAGTTTGATTTTTCGAGCATGCCATAGCCAACGGAGCGATTGTCTCTTGATTCGCTGAACTATGTGAATATCGTCGTATAACTCATAGAATTCATCATTCCTTGGACTTTGGACCATAAACTTTCCGCAAAACCTCTCTCTCGAAAACTTCCAATGCCAACCGATGAGAGGTTGTCATCGTCCAAAGATGAGCGACTTGTAGAGTTTGGTCTTTGTGTGTCGAAACAAAGCTTTATTCTTCAATTTCCTACTCAATCTAAAGTAGCATCTATTGGAAAGGGTGTTTCTGCGTTGGATTTAAGGCTAACCTTGTTTTTGGCGTAAGTACTGATTCCCAGATAGATGAAATTATCTACGACTACAAAGTATAATAAGTTATAGTCCTGTTATACCTATAGCAACCATTGTGCACGATGCGGCAACCAACATGTGTGGGTAACGGCTAAAAGATGGGGAGATTTCTGTTTTAAGAAAACTCTTCTTTACCTGTAAATGTCAAAGTCGGGAAACTAACATTCGTTTTCATCCACATTTAAGCCTTCCTTACTTCTATAACGTGCCTAACCAACGTGCACTCTCCTACAAGATGCTTTGGTTTAACATAATACATTTTTTTATGTATACTCGTATATGTACATATATATATTTGAGTGGTAAGACTCACTTATAATTGGCTGAAAATGAGAATAAAGTAAAAGTTTACACCCACTATAACCAATCTTATCCAACATCAGTTTTCTCCATGTCACTCATATTCATGAATTTTTTTTTACAAAATTTTAGATTTGGTTTAAGAAATTAAAAACATATTTACACTTTGCAAATTTGTATAAAATCGATTTCCTTTTTATATAGATAAATAAAATTAAATATCCCACGCATTTATGAATTCACCATAAAAAGAGGGCAACTGACATGTCACATTCATCTTAGCCGTTTGAGGTAATTGGTGTTATGGCATTTTCAAGTTAGATTAGCGAATTTAAAAAAAAAAAACTAAATGGCATGATTGTAAAAATAAATATAATAAAATCTCGGCCATTATTGTAAAATATTTATATTATGTTTAGTACTTTCATAGAAAGGAAATATACAATAGAAACCAACTTTAAGAGAACGTGCGAATATTCAATCACTAGGGCCAAGAAACCAGAAGGAATTGCTCTCAGTTTGTATTTATTTTCTATTCCCTGGACTTATAAAATCTTGTGAAGAACTTCTTCCACCATTCTATGTCAAATTAGGACATATGAAGAACTTTGTAGAGACGATGGATCGCAAGGGGAATGAGTTTCTGTATTTAAAGGAGGTTTCACAAAACGATGCTAAAATAGAAAAAAGATTTTTGGAGGACCTGAAATCAGGCTTAAGTCCTTCATTAATATATTCGGGTAAAAATTTAATGTTTCAGAAAAACGAGTATGGCAAAGTTTCACAAAAGGAAAATTTTTTTTGGAAATTATTTGAATTATTCTGCATAATCCATAATTCATTAGTCAACTAAATTAAATTCAGACGAGTTAAACAATTTCAATTGTTTAATTATCTCAAAATAAAAACAAAAACACCAAAAAAAAGTTCGTTTGGCACAACAACGTATTTATTTTGTAAAGCAGTATATTAAATCGTAAAAAAACGAAATTATTTCATCTCTCATTTTAACATTTAAAAATATAATTTTAAAATGTATCAGAATTCCAAATTTGTACGTTTATACCTATTTGTCAATTTTTCTTTGCCAAATTTGTATATACAACAGTACGCGCGTATTGTAATTATTTATAATTATTTATAATTACAATATATTAATATCCTTATACGAGTAGAATATATGCATGTAAATATATACTTATACAGTTAAATTACGAATACGTTCATATTTTTGTTCTTGGTAAGACAATTTGCAATTTGTTGTACTGAAAAATACACAGAATTGTCATAGAAATGATTAAAACGGGCAAAGTTGGGGTGGAAACTAAATTAGATTATTTCCGTTATGCGGAAATAGAGGTTTATTTGTGGAGTTATACCCAATGGCTTTTCTGGATTTCGTTGCACGATAATATATTCTTTCCAATCAAGTCACATTTTATTGTCTGTAAATATCTAATTCATTTAGGAGTTTCGAAAGCGCAGCTGTATTTTGACATCTGTCAAACGTAACTGTCAAACCAAACATGCTTTTATTCAAGTTAAAAGTCATATTTTCATAAAATACTTATAGATCGCTCAACAACCGCACAAATCTTTAAAATTGTTGAAACCTATTACAAAAATAGTGATTCAAACGTGGTCACGTTTCGTGCCTTAAGCCGAGATTATGATGCACATAATCGACCAACTACTCAGCACTTGGTAAAATTTTAACGAAATTTGAAGAGACTGGATGGGTTACAGATATTGTAAGGCCTGGGCATCATCGTTTTGCTTGTTCCACCTCAAATAGCGCTGACTTTTCGAATTTTCTCAAGAGCTGGGACTCTCTTATAGCACATTATGGCGTATTTTGCACTTGGACTTGCACCTACATCCATATAAAGTCCAGCTCACACAACCACTGAAACCAGCTGACTATTCACAAAGCCGTAGTTACGTCGATTGGATGCTTAAACCACAAGCAGTGGAACACGTATTTTCTAACAAATTTTTCTTCAGCGACGAGGCACATTTCTCTCTCTTTGGATAGGTAAATAAGCAAATTGCGGTTTTCTGGGCTCCGAAAATCCCCAAAAAATAACCATTACAGTTTAGTGTGCTCCTTGTTTCGGAGGAGTGATTGCACCTTACTTATTTGAACACGATAACGGCGAGACTGTCACTATCAATTCAGAGCGTATGTAACCAACTTATTTTGGACCGCAATTGAAGAGCACGACTTGGACAATATGTGGTTCCAATAAGATGGTGCCACATGAGACACAACACGAGCGTATATTTCTTTATTATGAGAGAAATTTCTTTGTCTTGGCGATGCCAATTGGCTAGCGAGATCGTATGATTTCACACTGTTGGACTTTTTTTTGTGGGACTACGCTAAAGACCGTGTTTATGTGGATAAACCTTCAACTTCTGAGCACTTCAAAACCAACATTCCTCAAATTATGATAGAGGTCCCGCCCAATATGTGCTAAAAAATGGTTGAAAAATACCTCAAACGGATCGAATTTGGGAAAATTTCACGAGGCGGTCATTTGGATGATATAGTATTTCGCATGTGCGAAAACTTTATAATCAAAAGTGGAATTTCATGCAAAAAATTATTTTTAATGGGAACCATAAAATGGATAACCCTGTGTAAATATTTATAAATGTGTAAATAGTCTAATAGCGATTTTCAAAATTTCAATGTAGTTTGCGGAATTTTTCAGTCTGCCGACTGAATTTCATAGTTTGATGTTAACTTTTCTTTGGGTAAAAGTTAAATTATTTTGAACCGGTTTAAGGTAGTTTACATACGAACACTCCCTTTTATACAAAACCTAAAAACAATTTGATGAAGGTAAATAAAATTTTTATCAAGAATCACGAAGAAGGAGAACGGGCGCTGCTGCCTTGGACTAAAGCAAATTTACTCAAACCATTTGATACATTACCTGATAAGATAACTCATTTTTATCTTTGAATGTGCGAACAGTTAAAATAACAATAAAGTGTGCTAAAATCGTGCGAGTTGCATATAACTGCATATATGTATGTATGTTTTATATATAAATCTCTAAGAAACCACAAAACAGAATTCGATAAAATTTGATACCATGGGCAATAGGGCAACAATTACATATTACGGTTTTTTTCTACCCCGCTTGACTCAAGCCTGACTACTGATTGCATTAGTCAAAAGAAATTAGACAGGTACGCTACTTTGAGAGTAAATTCCTAAAAAAAAGTGGCTAATATAAGTGCTCCCAGATAACAGATCTTCTATTTTTGACCGTTCTTTGAAACATAGTTTCAAATATTTAAGAAATTTATCGAAAAAAAATACATATCATAGTTACAGTGAGCCCAAAAACCCTACTATTGGTTTAAAAACAAGCCTACCTGCCACAAGACTGGACTTAAATCTTTCTGTGTGGAATATATGTACATATCAGCCGAGTATCTAACGTTCGGCTCCACAAGAGCTTAACTTCGTTACTTGTTTCTTGTTAAAAACGATCCATTTTTGGTTAATTTTTTTATCAGTATAATTCAAAAATTTGTTGAAAAAACCCTCGTATGCCGTAGTCCTGGCTTAGTAAACAAGACTAAATAAAAAATTAATAAATGCTAAGCGCTTTGGAGGCAAAATTGCGATAAGCACGTGCAGTCAACCGAACTGCGAAATAAAGTATTGTTGAACATAATACATATACATACGTAGGCGCATATACATATGTACGTGTTGCAAAGAAGAAGGAAATCAAATGAATAACACAAAAAGCGAAAGCCTAAACAACCAAACCGCAGTTTCAGTTACGCGAATATGAAAATTTATACCTAAATACATGCATGTATGTATGCATGCATGTATCTAGGTACATGCACGAGTGTGTACATTAGTAATTGAAGCGTCGATTTCGAAACCCCATCGAGCAAGATTGAAATAACAAATTGTCAACTATTTCGTTTTTCAAATGCGACCAACCGTCGCTGTGGCACTGAACAAACATTGATGATGTTGATAGCAGAGGGATGTGATATTTAAAAATCATGAATAATTTAACGTGGTAACATGCATATATGTTATGTAGGGTTATAAATGCGAACAATTGTAGATAAATATAATATATTTGTTGGAGTATTATATCTGTTTATATGAGTATTATGTATATGTATGTATATGTTACTTACCCGCAAAAAAAGGCAAAGCACCAGCAGTTCTTGAGTTGTAGTTGAGGTTGTTTACCGTTGTTGCTGTAGATAATACCTTTAGTGCTGATTTATGTATGTAGGCATGCATATATGGTGTAATACAATAAATAATAATTTATCCAATGCACCGTGCAGCAAAAGTCTACGAAAATACTGAAATGTCAGGGGGTCCCCAAGCTGGAGTAGTAGTTGTAGTCGATATTGTTGTTATTGTTGTTGATGTGACGTTTTTATACCATTTATATATGTATTTGTATGATTTACGCCGGCTGTGGTGCCGTTTTGCTTCAATTAGTTAATCCGCTAAGTGCGTGTGTGTGCGGATAAATATACTCTATAGATAGTTAGTTTGTTTGATACGATAGACGAGACGTGGTTTCTTGTTGTTTTAGTTTCGGTTATTACCTAGATGAACATATTTTCATACATAATATGTATACGCTTATAAAAAACATTTATATATGCACATACACACATATCTGTATGCTCATGTGGTTTTCAAAATTTTTGTATATACATGCTTTCAGTTAAAATTTTCTTTGAAAATTTTTTACATTAACACCCAAAGTATTTATAACTCAACATGGCTATTTGAAACCCCTTTTTAGTTGAAAACTTTTTTATAACAAAAGCGGAAATACATTTAGCACTTTGTCCTTGTGCAATTATAATTGTCAAGGTTAAAACTTAATGTGCCTAACTGTATCGGCTAAGTGACCTATGTAGATAATACAAAAAAGGCTTAGAACTGCCTGAAACATTAAATAATAATTATAATTATTTCGCCGGACTGGTTTACGCATTTCAACTACCGACAGATTCAGGCACAAAAGCCAGCATAAAAGAACGGTTTCATAAATTTCAAAAAAAAAATACGCAAGAACAGCTTAAGATACGAAATTGCAATACTTGCAGATTATAACTAATTGAAAATGGACAAAGACCTATCGTGCCAAAGCGTCATATGAACTATTATGAAGGACAAGGACAAAGTGGAAAGCAGACGGCCGATGGCAGAGGCCTACTTTATACATATGTACGTGATTCTTGAGCAGCTGCTCTCTGCCGCTTTAAACAACAATAGAATTAACAGGATATTGTAATTCCAGTTTTACCTAACGATATTTACATTTATGTATACACAGTAATGTTTTATAAACATACATATGAACAAATACATATATAAAAGAATTTCTGTGATGCGTTAGTATGTATGTGTGAGGAAGGTATACATATAAAGAAATGTCGGAAATCAAATTAATTTATGTTGGTTGAAATATACACAAATTCATTTTTAAGTACTTAAAGTCACTAATAAATTATTAAACTCAGTTTACTAAGAATATATATTAACACTTTGCTTAAATATGCATAACATTTAGTTATTTTACAAATAAACATTTACTTTCTAATTTTTTCTATCTGCAGCCTGCGATTTTGCAGCAGCTGTATTTTGCACACACACATATACACTCGCTCGCATATATACCAATGGTTGAAAAATCAATTAATCTTCAGTTTTTGGAGAAGTCATGAACTTCCTTCCGAGCCCACACGATTTTTCTTCACTTTAATTATTTTTTAACACAAACAATTCTTAATTTATTGTATTTCCACTGTTTTATAATTTTTAACTCTTTTGCACAACACAAAATATATTTAAAACAGGCATTTAAGTGATTGTTAATAAAGCCGAAAACGAACCACAACGCACAAATGACAACAACACCACATTCACTCAGTTGAAGATCGAACAGAAATGCAATGCCGAACAGAACCAGCAGAACTGATTGATGTTCGCACTGTAAAATTCGATGGAAAAAAGTAGTAAAACTGTAGAGTTGCTACTATTTTTCAGGGTTACAAGATACACTTCTAAAAATATCCACAATTTCAGTGTTGTTTTTGTATTCAAATTAATATTTTCGATTTGTGTTTTTATTTTTATTAAGCGTGTTTTTTGTACGCAACGATCGATAAAGTTTTTTCATTTGGTTTTTAAACATATTAATTATTATAATTAAAAAATTAAAAAAAATAAATTTGTTTTCCTGCAAATAAAAATTTCTTAACCAAAATATTTTAGTTCACTATTTTATCCTTTTTTATGACTTTACTTGTTGTTATTGCCTTCTGTAACATTCCAAATAGTAAGGGTATTTAAGAAAAGTCCTAGAAATGTTATACAAGTTGTACAGTTACTTTAAATGCATCCCTATACATCAAGTACAGGGTTGCTCAGAGTTTCCGGCCACAAACACTTTGACAGTGTTCGCTCGGAAGTTAAATGGCGGAAGTAAAATTGAAAAATCACTGATATTTAATTATGCCTTGGATGAGAAAGTGTGGAATCTAATGAAATTTGGTAATTCGTTAATAGTTTCGTAATTTTTTAATGAAGTACCTAACTAAAATACATCTTAAAACAAAATTAACGGAATAACATTTGGCGTGAGTATGTGTATAGTACATATTCTTAAATCTTTATATAAAAAACTAAAAACACAATTATTAGCATAATTAAGTATATGTAAAAAGCGAGGGAAGGAGTTAAGACAAGTGGAACATTCATTGAGTACGAAAAATGCAAAAACTCTAAACTAACAGTGGATTTCCAGTAAAAAATTTAAAATAGTGGACTATTTGCCTATACAGTTGCCGTTTCAGGAGAGTATCACCTGAGAAACCAATAAATCTGTTTAATGAAAACCTAGACTAGAATCTTTAGACAAACAGACGAGAAACATTTGTGGTAGCAATTGAAAATTACAAATTTCAAGTATGCAATAACGAATAGGTATCCATGACAGATCGTATAATCTCCCGCATATTAATTACAGCTCCCCTTTAAAGGAAACAACCAAGTGTTGGATATTAGTTAAATGTTGTCCGACTTGAAACCAGCCAAGAAAAATAAATTAAATCATATCCAAACCAAAAGAAAGTACTTTACAAGATAAAAGTATATTTATTTCATATTAAGCATACATATATCTAATTGTAAACATAGCGTATGGATTGTATGTAGAGCAGACATGGAAAACTATAGTAGTGCAACAGCCTACTTGAAACTTTTGCAAAGCTTTTCCATGCTTACGATAGCAAAAATCTATCAGTTTTACTTATATATTTACCAGCGAAATCTGTAACCTTAGTACAATACTAAAATTTAAGTTAAATATAAACGATGGTAATCATTTGCACCGAATGCGCAATTACATTTAGGACATTTCCGTTGTCTAGTTTCGTAGCGTGTGCGTAAGCAATCGTAACAAAAGACGTGGAAGCATTTCGAAAGGACTGCATCTTTGCGTTTGACTTTACAAGAAGGACATGTAAGGGTCTCTTTATATTCACGAATCTCCTCTAATACTACTTCATCAATAGTGCTACCTGCCATCTCAATCTTTTTCATTCGTTCAGCTTTGCGTTTGAATTGGGCCAATTCCTCCTGTAAGCGCTTTGTTTTATACGCTTCAGCTTCTAATGAGCTAGTCTTCTCTGCCACCACCTGTTGAGCTTCTTTCATCTGCGAATGATATTTTTCCAAATGCAATTTCAAATCAGCTGCTGACTGCGCTGACTCAATAGCTTTGCGTTTGTGCATTTCCATTGCTTGTTGGCGCAACATCAATTCTTTCTCTATAGTAGCCACGGTGGCTTGTAAGCTGCGCTCTTTCTCTTCCAATTTTCGCAATACAATATGCATTGCTTCAATTTGTGTATCTCGAGTAGACATTTGATCTACCAGTATTTGCTTCTCCTCTCGCAGTAAATTGTGCATTTGGTTCGCTTTGATTCGCTCTGACATCAACTTAAAGTTGGCATCATCTTTTTCGCGTAATTGCTGTATAAGTCGCGAGTTCTGTTCTTGCATATCCTCAAATGCTTGCCCTGTTACTTCCATTTCATTTAGCAGTGCTTCTTCTTCATGTGAGCCCACAAAAGTGCGAGCATAATTTGCACCACCAGGTCCACCCCACGTATTTTCCACTGGCTTCTGGTTGGCCACCTGCTTCTGTAATTCATATTTCTGCTCCTCAAGTTGTTTGATCTTGCGTAATGCCTCCTCGTCAGCCAACTTTTTACGTTCCTCTCTCTTACTTTCTTGCAATTTTTTCAATTGTTGACGTAACTCCTCAATTTCTGAGCGAAGTTTCTTCTCCGTTGCCATCAACTGCACTTTATCTCGTTGATCTTTTGAAACACCCTTATACATATCGAGCAGAAGCTTCATTTCCTTTTGGTCGTTTAGCGCTTTTCTGAAAGTAAAATGATATGGTCGGTCAGAAAAATTTTTAAATTAATAAAAAAAAAGCAAAATCAGAAAAAGAATTGATATAACTTACTTCAACTGTGCCTTTAAGTCACGCACTATCTCAGATTCCACTAATTTTATTTCCTTGGCTTTTGCCAACTCCTTCGCATCCTTTTCTATTTTAACTATAGCAGTACATGGCGTTCCGCTTGTAGCAACGCCACCACCGCCAGCATTGGTATTTATACTACCAGCCGCCTGATTATCTTTCTTTTCTCCTATGTTAGTATTTACTCCTGACACATTCTTTTCCTGCTTAATACCCTCCTTTTGGTCATTTGTTTCCTCATCACCATCATCTCCTATAATATTTTGATTAAATTTTTTGCATATATTTATATTTATTCAACAAACCTTTAATATTGGCACCTGACTCATCTTTAATGGCCATTGATGATTCGCTGTTACCAGCATTTGTTCCCCCGCCACCGGTAGCGCTCTCATCTTTAATTATATTTCCACCCTCCTGCTTCACTTCCTCTGATGTAGGTGGTTGTTGTTTAGTACCTTCCAACTTGGCCAATGTGTCTTCTACTTCTTTTCTTAACTAGAATAACAAAATAAGTAGATATAATAATATTTTTTATATTCGCGTACATGATTTTTGTGAATAAATAAATTATTTTATTTACCTAAAAATTATTTGTCATACGAACCTTTACATTATCAGCCGACGCATCCTTGTATTTACGTTTATATCGCTGAACCTCTCCTTTCAATTGTAAATTGTGATTTTGCAGCGAAGTAATTAAATGACGCATTTCTCTATTAATCGGTGCTGTTTGCTCATTAGCCGCCATATTTTGTTCGAATTCAATACGCAAAGTTTCATATTCTTTCCTAATCTGTGCTAAAACATCTTCCATTTGAATCATTTCGCTTCGCACCTTTTTCTGTGCAATTAACTCTTCGCTTTCCATAACTTCGATCTGACGCAAATGTTGATTCTTGCTTGTTTGCAATTGATTGCGCGTCTCATCCAACATTGTTTTGATTTGCATGGATTCATTATATAGAACAGAGAATTGTGACTGCAAACATTTGTATTCTGTGGTTTCGACAATCACTGATTCAGGTAGTTGACGAATCTGTGGATAATTTTATTTTTTAAATTATATATGAGTATAAAACTCTGAATACTTACATCCATTTTTAGTTTCTCCACTTCTTTTAATGTCTCCCTATGTGTTGCGTGCAATTTATCTAATTCTTGTAGGCGATTGTTGGCAAGTTCACGGTATTCTTCTAACTCTTTTTGCAAATCTTCATAATGTTGACTATTTACATTTGCAGTTCCAGCTCCCTTACTAGATGATGAACTCTTATTAGGATCGCCATGCATTTGATGGTAAGCCTTTAATTTTTCTATGGCTTCTGCTAAATGATTTTCTAATTTATCATTACGACAGTGCACCTTTTCCAAGTCATATTGCAACTCATCTATCTGATTTTTCAATTCTGCATTTTCCGTCTCTTTAGCTGTCAGTGCATCCTGACATTCTTTCATTTTTAATGAAATTGTGTGAAACTTTTCATGCAACGAAGTGTTTAAACTTTGCAAATTTCTATTTTCTGTCATAATCTCAATGTGGGTTTGTTTTAAAGTCTCGTCAATATTCGGCAAAAAATTATTGGTAACATTTTCAGAACCATCTTCCCCTTCTGCATTGGCATTCGAATTGCTTCCGCCAATAACCCCATTACCTTCCTTAAATGCTTGCGTTATCTTCTCATTACGCTGCATTATGCGATCAATCACTTGTACTATTTTCGCTACGGCTCTTTTTGATACTTGCACCCTATTAGCAAGTTTATCATCAAGTTCTTCCTTATCCCAAGTGGATAACTGTGTGAGAAATGATGTAGTGACTTCATTCTCATTCCGATTTTCAGACTCGTCAGCAGTCTCGGCATCGAAACGTTGCAAAAGCACGCGAATATCTTCATTTAATTGATTCCAGTATCGATTTACAACATTTAGAACAGCGTCATCTTGCATTTGTCGCTTCTCCAATTGCTCAATTCTATGCCTAAGTTCTGCTTCAGTACGCATACGTTGTTCAATACGTTGCGCTAGTTTCTTATTTTGGAACTCTAATACTTTAATGTCCATTTCTTCAAGCGTTGACACAGGCCCAATGAGGTGAGGCTCAAAATGTACCTTTTTTATGGGTGGCTGGCCAAGATTTGGTGTAGCCACGTTGCTACCACCAGCCCCCGCATCGTCAGCAGAGCGTTTAGACATCTTACTAAAATATACATGATTATTAAAATTATAATAGAAATCTGAGTAGAAAAGAAACTGCATATGTATATATGTATGTGTGTTAAAGAAGTGCCGGGTCTAAGAAACTTTATTCTTTCCAGCCTTTCTATATTAAATAACAAACGAATTAGATCGATATCTTATTCTATCAACTACATCTTACCTTTTTGGCGCGCTAAATGCTTTATATATGATGAATGAAATTAAAATGACCTGAAAAAATTATGTACATTGCTATTCTGCGTCGGAGTAGCATACTTGTTGCTGGATAGCAGCGCGGAATAACTGAAATCGAAACAACGCAAGGCGCTTATACACAATGTAGCAACAATCACGTAAGAAACTACAGACGACTGGACGACATAGTTTTAAAAAAGACAATAAGATATTTTAATAATGCATCATAAGCTTTTTTCCAGTATGAAAGCAATTAAAACACTCGTGATTTCGATGAAGAATATGCCACACACTTCATCACCACTTGAGTTACAAAACAAATACAATCAGAGATATTCACGAGGACCCTCATCACCGATTATATATAGTCAAAGTTACTAGGAGTCACTTCGCATACGACTACGACTAAAATACAGAGACGAGAAAAAAACCCAAACCTATTAAAGTCACATTCGACAGCATGCGCTCCTTCACTTCGCTTATTACGACTGCAATTGTCACTAAAGTACAGAGCCGCAAAAAAAAAAAACCTCAAAAGAGGCTATCCGGAAGCACCTGGGGGAAATACAAAGAAACGTTACTCGCTACCTACAAGGCAATCGGTCGGCCGGTCATAAGCTACAAAAAAAGCAGAGAAAAAGGATACAAGCCTGTAAGAGAATACCGCCCTGAAGATCATAAGACAAAAACACTTGATGTAACAGGTACAACTTGAGTAACACTGGCACCATTAAAGACTGGTTTGCTGTAGAAGACTCAACTCCTGTCTATCCAGACTCGACCGTGCTAAGCTTAACGTATGCCACTACATGATGTTAACCAGCTCGTTTCTTGGGTCTCCCAAATAATACATCAAATTGACAACGATTTTTGAAAAGAACAAATCCAGCCATGCCTCATATACATACATATGCCGGTATCTATGACCTACTACTACCACAGGAACTAAATCAATCTCACAAACCAGAACCCTAAATTAATACAAATACGATATTTGCTCAGAAAGCTAAGTAGTTGCTTATTTTATTTCAAATATAAAGTGTAATCTAATGTACATATGTATGTATGGCAGTGTTCAGTATGTTCTCTAAGTATTTATGCATAATAAAATATCCTTCTAAGCGAATGCTGATGAAATTTCAAAACCTCATTAGCCGATAATATTTAGGTGTATGTGTATACTAAGTGCAACGATATTTAGAATGATTGATATTTCAAAGCTTGTCTAATAGTCATGCAGTCTACTTCATCGATTTTGATACTATTTGCCTTAATATTGATCTCCTCCTCCTGCATTATCTGTACATGAAGCAAATAACGTAACGAGGCTTTGTTCTCATTAATCTTCACATTCAATTTACATATTGATGCCTGCAGTGCTTCCATTTCATGATAGAGTGCATCTTGTACACTATCACAGGTCAGCTCCAGGCCAGGACGACGTGCGCGATTGCTTAAGCGTGTCTGACAAAGAGTCAAAGAACGTTGTTTATCGGCAAGCTCCTTCTCCAATTGCTGTATGTTTCGCTGCATCTCGTGTATATGAATCATACAATCATTGTGTTTATCCTCTAGACACTTTTTGACATGCTTCATCTCGGCAATGCGTCGCTCAAAAGCCTCATTGGTGCGATCCGTCTGATTTTGCATATCTTCACACACTTGCTTTAACAACAAGTCGATATAGGCACGCAGCTGTGCAGCTGAATTCAACTCTTTGGCGTTCTCTTCAATGTTTTTATATGTCTGATGTTGCCACTCGCCCAGTGAGTAACGGCTATAAAGTGAAGTACATATTTAAATTCTGTTATTACAAAATAGTTACAATATAAAATATTAAAAAAGAAATAAATTCTATCAGAATAAGGAGTTTGTAAAACTTCTCAGCCATCAAAATTTAGTTTCTATATTAAAATTGGTGCTTCGTAACGGCTAGAACGATTAGATAATATTTTATTGGGTAAATATAAAAAATTAGCTTTTGAAATGGAGGGACCTGTAGCTTTAAGTTCTTTTTCATTATTGACATGGACACCGCTTACGTGATTACAGCCTAGTTACAAACAGCACGCCATGCGTTTCTTTTGTTAGCCATCCGGCGTTAATTAGAAACACGAGTGAAGCAAGTTCCTTCTTCTCCTCATCTTTCCAATGGAGTAGATGTTTTCCTTTTCTTCTCCTTTAACTGGCGGGTACTGCGTCGAAAACCTTCAAAGCTGCCATCCGGATGAAATTACCTAAACATCGCAAAATCTGTCTTCCGAAATCCATATAGCTGAACGGGAATAATGAGAGATATGTAGAGTTTAGTTTTTGTTACTGGAGTGTCCTGGAGCCAAGACGAGAACATGCGCTTATTGTTTCTTTGATGTCATGGAGATATTTCGTCTTGTCCGCGTTCACTACCATATCTATACGCCTCGTTTCCATATCCCCACTAGAGAAAGCAGAAAATAATACCTTCTCTACTCAGTTCTGCAAATAAGTGCTACAGCATTAGGTGGAAGAAGTTACGCGATAGAGTCACCCGGTCTTAAACCTCGTTTCGAATCAGAAGGATCGTGGAAGTCCTTCTTGGTTCTGACTGAGCTTTTAGTGTTGTTCAGCGTGAGTTTACACAGCCTCCGTATATACAAATTCAGACATACTGCCATTACTACCCGCGGGCCAATCATATGGCCCTCCGACTTGCAGCTCGCAGCTCGCACTAATATTCACTTGAGTGGATTTGTAAAGACGACGCCGGTTTGTGCATATATACTCTCGAATACAGAGATTTTCGCAGCTACAGTTTTTTAACATTCCTGTCCTTGAAATCCAAATAGTACATTATTTCGTAGCAAGAAAGAGTGGTTAGCAGTGCCTCCTACCATGTCGGGGGCCATGGTTTTGATCTCTGGCCAGAGCGTCATCCAAATTATAAAAAAATAATTGGAAATTATTAATTTTTCGAATTGCGATCGCTCCTCGAGAGGGAATACTCCATAAAAATTTATTATTCCTTTGGATGCGGCTTAGAATAAATTTTAGGCGGCTCCAGTTGTTGGAAAAACATCAAGACGAAAAACCAAAAATTAGAAGTAGACTCAGCTGAAAGTCGTTCAAGCGGTTACAAAGCGCCATTTATAAAAGGTAATAAAGAATAAGAAGAACCATTTATCTACACAGAGATTAATAAAGATATTACCATTCGAGAGTAGAGAGATCCTTTCCATGACCCAAATTCCGTTGTGTTTCTCGCAGAGTCAAATTAGTTTCATCAATCAATAGTGACTTGTCTTTTTGTGCCAAATCTTTATCCAGGAGATACATTGTAGCGCGTAGGCTGCGTATTTGCTCGGTTGACTCTTTCAGTGCACGATCCATTAAGCACTGACAACCCTTTATGACTTTCAGTTCACGACGCAAACACCGATCCACTTCATCATCGCACAGATCCACACCAATCCGTCCCTCACGCAATATCTGACATCGTTGATTGATGGCCAATGATTTCTCTTTCAAAAAGTCTATGGCATTAAGTACACGATTGCGATATGTATTCAGTGCCTCATCCTCCAGCATCGCAGTTTTCTTTTGTCTATTCAACTCATCTAACAAGAAACGGATCTCACTTGTACGTTCACGCATATGATGTTCTACTTCACGTTGCCAATTCTTGGTTGTATCTTTAGTTTCGTCTACTACACGTTGAGACTCTCTAAAAGATTATGAAGATTATTCGTAGTTATTATATGTTCAATATGTACATACATATAAAAATTATCTTACTCTACAATACGTTCCGCCAAGCGTTCCTGATCACATGTTATGCGAAATTTGACATGATTATTGAAATCCCAATCTTCCTCTGTATATTTGGATGGTATTTTCGCTTGTGGACCATATCCCTTGCCAGTCAAATGAAGACCAGCGGCGCAACGTGAGCGCATATTTGGCAGCATTTTAAATGGTTGAAACTATTGTTTTCCTGGCTGAACTTAAAAATTCTTAGAAAAATATATTATTTTCACAAATTATGAACTGTAATAAGAACAACAAATTTTTTTCCAAAGTCAATAACTCTACCACACAACGATTAAACTGGAGCAGGCACAATGCGAAAAATATTTACAGGGGCACATAAATTATTATCGATCATACGGGAGAATTGGTGCGTGGTTGCCTAGAGGATTATATTAATTTAGTTTGGTTTAATACTAATAAATTGACAATGTTGAATGGTTTGTAATGCGGTTGTTACTCTGTAGGAAAATCCATTTAATTTTCGCTAAGCATAAATTTCCTTTAAATAGTAAAACTTTTCGGCAGGAAATTTCAACGCCTCCGAGTGTAGCTCTCACATGAAATAATAAAAGCTTAAAATCCAACAACCGTTCGGAGGCCACTTAAAACTACAGCTCTTTTCATTTGTTTTGGGCTGAAAATCGATTTGAGATTGTTTGAGACAATTTTTGTCTAATCTAATTTCAGAATATATAGTATATAAACTCGTATAATTGGGGCTTTGTAACGGCTGAGGCGATTTCCAGTCGAGCTCCTCCTCCAATTCGTGGTATGCGGCTTGATATTTTTTCCAACAAATGGAGGCACCTACGGTTTACTCTAAGACGCCTCCAAACAGCAGATAGATTTTTATGAGGAGCTTTTATTTCAGAAATATTTCAGAATCCAGAAATACAGGTCTTGGCATTCCCTGCCGAGGAGCGACCGCAATTAGAAAAATAGAGTTTCTACAGTTTTGGATGTTTCGAACAGCTTATTAATATCGAAGCTCTTGGCTTTTCCTACAAGTTTGTCGTCATTCTAATGCAAATGCAAATTATTAAATATATACACATATATGTATGTGTTTTTGAACACCTGCATATATGTAAATATAACGTTATCATATGCAAAAGAGTTTTTTTATTTTGATTTGGCAGAAGTCATATTATGTACATATATGTTCAAATAGCGAATTCTATTAGCAAACAACTTTTGCTTAATGCCGAAGCATTTTAATAATAAAGCCTATCAGCTGCACACGATATAATGAAATTAAAAAAAATGCTCTAAAAAATCATTATCGTTTCTATTTTAAATTAATACCTTTGCTTTTTGTATTCCAAAAATTTTTTGAGTTTGAACAAAATGTTCTGCTTTCATTTTATGATTAAGATTTTTTGAACTATTTTAAATAACAGAGAGAATAGAAATAATTTGGAAAGGAGAATGATAGGAAGTGTTGGTTGGATAAGTATTTTGAAAATTTTTTTTCCTAAGCTGTCTTGGAAAGTGCTAAAAAGTATATAAAGCGCAAGTCCCGCCCACAGACTTCCTTGTTAATAAATTTTGGTTTAAACGATATTTTTGATTTGTTTAGGAATGTAAGAAATTTTCCCAACTTTTATGTTAAAGTTAACAAATGAAAAGTCCTGTCATAGTAAAACACATTTTTTTGGAAAATTCTTTTTTTATTCAACATAGTTCCCTTCAAGGGTGATACACTGATTATAGCGACCCTTCTGTTTTTCGATAATATTTTTGTAGTACGATTTGTCCTTTGCTTCAAAATAGGCCTCATTTTCGGCGATCACCTCTTCATTTGACGAAAATTTCTTCCCAGCGAGCATTCTTTTGTTATCTGAGAATAGGAAATAGTCACTGGGGGCCAAATCTGGAGAATCCATTGTCACATATCGTCATTAAAACTCGGGTTTACAACGCTTGAACATTTCCCAAAACAGCTCCGAGTCAACAACTCGTTGTTGTTTTGGAGTCAAGAGTGAGCTCGTGCGGCACTTACTTGGCACAGAGCTTGCTCATACCCAAATATTCGTGAGTGATATGATGTACCAGTTCAGTTTATATCTTTAGAGTGCCTGCTATTTCATTCAATTTCAATTTACGGTCATTAAAAAGCATTTTGTAGATTTTTTTGATGTTTGCGTCGGTAAAAACCTCTTTTGGGCGTCCACTGCGTTCACCGTCTTCGGTGCTCATTTCACCACGTCTAGACTTAGATTTTCCTGGGGTAATGACCGGAAAGCCAAGTTTTTGTTTCAACTGTATTTTTTCCCCTCAAAAACAATATTTTATCAACACTCGAAATTCCTTTTTAACCATTTTTTTCACAATAACAAAATTGCTTCACTCTAATGATCCGACAGCTGCCAAATTTGTTCACGCGTCTTTTGAAAATCATTAATTAATTGATTACTTTTCAATTGATCTGTTAGTATATGGTATTTATGTGTACAAAGTTATTGTCGCTTACATATTTCAGCGGCTGTGTTATTGTTTTTCAAGGAGTTACGTACGATAGTCACAGATTAGTCACCACTCAGCGTCTTCCAGCAAAATATGAATGTAAATGCCACCAAGGAAGCCTAACGCCCACTATTTGGACAGACTGCATAGCTTTCTTTTCAGGAGGTGGACCATATACTGATCTTTTTAAAAATTCCATAGGAAGGTATCTGGTGATATTCCATAGGAAGGTATCTTTGTGTCTTGATAAACATGTGGAGTACTTTTCTTTCCCGAAAATGGACCAAAGGCCGCTTCTCGGAATAAAAATTACTGTTTATACTAAACTAAGCTTGAAATGGGCCTATGTACCAAATTTCAAGTAAATGGAAGCATATATACGATTTTTTGAATAAGTCACTCCCTGGCCCACTTCTTATTTCTTTTTTTTTTCATCCAAACCTTTCTGGCAACCATAGAAACATACTGACTAATTTAATTGTGTACTGATTCCTATGAATGCTTTTCAATAGAATCGAGAACTCGCCTTAAATAATATTGGGCTTAGTCAGGTTTTCGACAAATTTCAGTTTAAAGATGTTGAAACTTATTTTCGGTGATTTTGTAACCTCTGTAAAATAATAAAGTGGCATAATATACCCAGAGAAAGGAGCCGTGTGTAGAAGTTTACGCAAGTTAGGAAAGTTTTTGGCTGTCACTCACTACTTCCGGTCTTAGCCCAAGTATCGTCCGATACCAAACATCCGTTTGGAGGCGAATTAAAGTGAGCAAGCGTATTCTCCGCATCAAAGTGAAGTTCTCAACCGTCCATCTACCTCTCAACGTTGCCATCGACTACAACATGCGACGGGTGTGATAGATACCGAGAGTTGAAGAGGGAACCAGGACGCATTTGCAGAAAAAAGGGTACCCAGGGGTAGGTAATGTTAGAAATTTCTATCAAAAGTTGCGGCAGAAAGTCCTTGCAGAGTCCTTCAATGTCTAAAAGATCTTGAGGGCATTAACTACTAAAATTAAATAAATCTATTTCAGTAAAAGGAGCTTCAGGATAAATGTTTCTATCCAAATTCGATCATTGCTGAGACATTTCCTCGCTCACATTCACCAAAAGCAATACATTTGCACAATTTTTTTCAAAATTTTAATTGAAATGTCTACAATACTACACATTTGAAACGTGCCACCGCCCAATTGATTACGCATCTACAAGTATATATGTACAGACATATTATATTTTATTCCGATCATTATACATATATATATATATAAGTATATTACATATTTTTATAGTCTTCTCATTTCTGCATACAGGAATATTTCACATTTTCGAAACGCTGTTTAACAATTTTAATTTACGTGCGTACACACATAAATATTTATGTACATATGTATGTATATAAGTAATTATATAGATCCTTTTGACGTATAACTATGTACATTTCATTTAATAAACCTTTCGATTCAATACCATTGGTCCTTATTACATTTTTTTCCACTTTGCCTAGCCCCTAAATGTATGTAACACACACATTCATTTTGTTCTAATTTAATTCAAATGTACATTGATGCTACATATTTTGTTGTTTGTATGTATTGACTGTTGAGAACAAAGGCAGTGTTGTTCGTTTCTTTCAAACAGCATTTAGCTGTTGCTTATTTAATTTATTTGTTGTTTATCTTGAGGAAGGTTATGGTCACCAGTTGCGATAAGCTCTTCATAAATGAATTAGTATTAAAGAAGAAAGTAGATGCATGGAGTCATAGGAAGAGTTGAGATGGGGAGAGTATGAATATGTAAGGCATAATTTGAAATAGACAAAGCACCGGGAATGAACAGGTAACTTTAATAAAAATATGTAAGCATGAAAAGGCAAATAAAAACTAATAAAAATCAATGCACTATTGATGTATCCATTTGAATTCATTCTAAAACATACATACATATGTTTACATTCAAAGAAATAGAGCCAATATGTCATTTGTCACTCACAACCCTTAAAACGGAGCTAGCAGCATGTTGATAGTGATTTGATAGTATGTGAAATTTAAACGCTTAAATTAATAAACAATTTGACAATTTTTATTTTTTTTTTTTGGTTTTTTGTATATTTTCTTATTTTATTTTTAATTTCCTATAAACATTATAAATTTAGTATGTAAACTTTTTTCTTATCATTTCAGCATTTACTTTTTTATCTATATTATATCTACATACAATAAAAATAAGACATTTCTTATATGCACATGTATGCATGTGTTTGTGTATGTTTGTGTAACTTTTTTTTGAAGCATCTTTTGTGTATTTTATTTATGTACATGTTTTTAGTAGCGCTGCTTTCTTTATTATTATTTTTGCTGTACATTTCAATTTTTGTTTAAAAGAAGAAATAGGTATACATATATGTACATACATATAAAAAGTTATAAACAAAACAAGAATATTTAATTTAAACTGTAAAATATCCGTATATAAATTATTTAAATTGTAACTACAAAAATATACAATTTATTCATTTTTCTTAAGCTTGTTTGTTTTTGTTTTTGTTTTAGTCAAACTACTATTGTTGTGTTGTGGTACTTCAATTGCTTCCGCATTCCCTATTTTTTTTTTTTTTTGAGTTTCTTTTATTTATTTTTTTAGGTATGTATTTATTATACATAAACGGTTTTTGTGTAACAAAAATAATTGCTCTTGAGGTATTTTCTGTAACGTTGTTGCTGTTGCTCACTTCTTCATTTGCAAATTTAGGAATTTTATTGCATACATACACATGTACACATATCTGGTTGAATATAGTACATTTTTATATTTTGTCAAGATAATTTGTTGTTGTTTTTTTTTGTAGTAGTTTATTTTTGTATTTATTTTTGCTTTACGCTTAAATAAGTTTAGCACCTTTTGATTTTATCAAAAAATATATTTTTTTATGTATAGGTTACACTGCGAGTTCCAAAAAAAAAAAACTAAAATAAAGTTCTAAACGTCATATCTACGCTTAAATATATATTTTGAATATAATTAAAACTTTAAAATATATGTGCTCCAACCCAGTTGTGATTCGCAGCGAGTTGTCAAAACATATAAGAAAGCCGATTTACGTAATACATTTGTGCGCAATGGTCTTATAATCAATCAATTATCGTTTCATAGCGTTCTTGTAGTTAGAAATTCATATTTATTTATACTAAATGGGTGTTCATATAATGGTGTAAATGCCTCTAATCGTACAATGCATTTATTTTTTATTTTATTATTTAAATTTTTATTTTTTTATTTTTTTATTTTAATTTTAACTTGTTTTGTATGAAAAAATACAAGTTTTACGAAATTTAAATGTGGCATTTATACGTTTAACTGAACACCCATGCATGTTTTATCTGAATTTTGTTAAATTTTAAACCTCTTGTTTCAATAAAAGTGTGTAAAAAATAAACTTTCAATTATATTATGTGTTTTCTAGTTTTTCTTTATTTTTTACTAAATTTTCGCTTTGTTTTCTGCTTCAAATTAAATTAAAGAATACATTAATTAATTTTTTTCCAATTTTAATTTTTACTTTTTAAACGATTTTTTTTTAAATTTTGGCAAGTAAATTCTTTTTTCTTTTTTTTACTTCATTACGATTTATTTCAGTTCATATTAACAATTATTTTATTATTTGTATCTTTTATTAATTAATCGCTTTTCTTCATTCAAGTTTTGTATAAAAATGTACATTAAGTTATAACGATTTTAAGTAAGTATACTTTTTTTCTTAATTATTCATTAGACTTGTTCTTAAAATTTAAACGCTCAGCTGTATTTTACAGTTGTGTTGACTAATAACCAATTTTTATTTTAATTTTTTTATTTTTTATTTTTACCTTAAACGCTTTACAAGCAAGTTACAAGTTTAAGCGTTAAAATTATTAATCGAAAAAAGTTGAAGAGTATGTTTTTTCTTTGCTAGCGCTATATTTTTATTTGCAGTGTTTTTTTTTTTTTTTTGTTGATAAGAAATGTCTTATTTTGTGACATTACAAATTGTCTTGTATACTACATGTATGTATGTACATATGCACTAGATTTTTAGGTTCAATAAAAATTTACTTTTTTATCTCACAAAATATTTCCCTTAACTGTTTATTAAAACTCTTTTCTTATTTATTTCCTAAGCAATTTATTTATTTTAAGTGTTTCAAATTCTGAAATCACGCAACTTTTAAACCAAATAAAATATATGTTTTCTAGGAAAAAATATTTTAAAACAAAACATTTGTCAATTAATTCGAAGCTTGACAAATAACCAAAGCCATTTTCTAAATATTATTTCAAACTGATAAAAAGAACAGAGCTTTCATTTGTAACTTTGAAAGGCATAGTATATTTTTTTATATAAATTATTAAAATTTGCAATAAAATAGTTTTGGATGTTTTTTTTTTATATTAGAAGATGAAAATATATCAAGTAGTCTGATAAAAATATTAAAAAAAAAGCTAAATTAATGTTTTTTTTTTTAAATTTTATTTTATGCATATATATCATAACCAGTGACAAAAAAAGATGGAAATACCCAAATTTGTATTTTATATTAAAAGTTAAGAGAATTTTAGAAAGAAATCCGTTTTTAATTGCCACTAATATAATTACTATTTGTGAAATGGTGACTTACAATTCGATGTAACGTTTTGATTTAGGTAAATAAGGTGAATTTGAGATGATGATGACACATATATTTAAGTATCTTTAGAAAAATTTATGAAAAGGAAATAAGGGATAAAAAGCATATCGAAAATAGAAGGTTTTTTCAGTAATAAGTTTCAAATATCTTCCTTTTTCACAATTTTCTGCCATTTTTTTTTTTAGAAATTTCTCCTTCCATAACATTGAAAAAATGTTGAACATTTTTTTGTTGTACATTGTTTTTTAAAATAATTCATTATAATCAAAACGTGCATCAAATGGTTTAATGTAACAACGAAAACATTCAAATGGCATATTTTTTAGAGAAAAGAAGGCGCTACAAAATCGCGACATAACTCAAAATATACATATATAAAATATTCATTAACTATGCACAAGAGTAATGCTAAGGGCTTTTCAGATAAATCTTTCAATTTAATCAACTAGTTTATTTACTATGGACAATTGACTAATTGACTAAATTAAATTATGCGAAAGGCTCGCTTAATATAGAAAATTAGTGTAAATTAAGAAAACTTATATTATTGCAGTTAATAAAATAGAGTTACTACATTTAGTTTGAAAAAAAAAAATTAGCTAATATATTTTAATATTTCTTCTTTTCTTCCATTTTATTGTGTTGCGAGGAATCAAAGTATTTATACAATAAAATAATATGAATAACAATTTTGAGTTATGACACTTTCAAGCGGTTTGCATGCACTCTGCACATGTGCATTTTCTTAAATTAAAAAAAAAATGCTAAAGAAAACTTGAACCATTTTATTAAGTAGATTGTTATATTTAGTATATTTAGAAAACTTTTTGACTTAATAAAATAAAATGTAAAGTATAATTTTCATTCGTTATTTTGAATTTTTACACACAAAAAATGTTCAATAATACATATTATAGTAAGCAAAGTAACCCAAATATTCACTGAGCTGAACTCAAATTTCAATAATAAATTATTTTGATTCTAAATTTGTTTGTAAATCTTTAACATATGAAATTTTTCAACGCAGCAATTAACTCGTAAAAATGTGTGTATACGCTGTTTTGAAAATGTAAATCCTTATGTTAATAGTATGAACTCTGTTTGTTTAACTCAAATTATTTATTTATAATGATCATACAATACATTTCGAACATGAAAAATCGTTGTATTCCACTATAACTCTGTGTCCCTACCTATGCAGTTGCTTACTGGCATGATCAACTACTAGATAGTAATTGTAAATGTTATTTATTAAATAATGTTTTTATTTACTTATTTACTTAAATAATGTTGTTTATTTTTTACAAATTAGACGTTGATAAATTGATATTTTTCTTTTCTTTTTTTTTTTTTACTTGTGTGGCACCATCGCATCTCAATTAAAAGCATACTAATTTTTTACATCCTTTAATCTTCACTTATACATATGTATTATACATTGTTTTAATATTAATTTATTAATTATGTTGACTGGCTGTTTACATTATCTTTCAAAATATACAAATACATATATATAAACAAAATTGAACTAAGTAAAGTGGACTGCATATTTATGCTAAACGCTTGCTCCTATTTTCACCAAATTACAACATTGTCGATTTTTTCATGTTACTGCCGTTGCCATTATCTCGTACATATATATGTTATATTTGCCTGTGGATATACTCATTATATCCGTTGTTATCGGTAACTAGTATATGTACGTACATACTAATAGTGCTGAAGTTGACAGTAGAGTTGTTGGCTCTCTCACTTGCAATATTTTCAATATTTTGTATGTATGTATGTAGCAGCTATGTACATGTGTTTAAAAATGTGCTAAACAAAAAAACAAAAGAGCGTTTGATAATAGAATAGGCGCAATCGCTAGAAAATGCAAAACTCCTAACCGGGCAGCAACAGCGAGTAATGCGGCGAAAATTAAGACGGTGTACGAAAGTTTGACTATATGTTTCTTTTTTACATTCTTTTACTTATATTTATTTATATTTATACTTATTTACTTGTTGACGTTTCATTTATTTTGCAACTGAATTAAATCTATTAATGCATGTGTGTATGTAAATAGATTTCATAATGTTAACCTTAATAATGGCTGTTGTTCACGCTTCTTTCTTTTCAATTTGTTTCTGTTTTTTTTTCATAACTACTAATTATTATTATTCTTCACATTCTTCACTTTATTATATTATAGACTCTATTAAATTGATTAATTATTTGTCCGCGCAAGCGCACAAATGAATTCCAACTGCGCTAACGACGACGACGAGACCGCTGAACCGCCTCTCTCTTTGCATCACCCGTATGCAGTTTACTTGGTTAGCATTATCATTCATTATTTTACTCATCTATACGTTTAATGAACCTCATTAAGTTTTTTTTCTGCGTCATATCTGCTTATTTTACATTGTTTCTCCGGTCTCAGCGGCTTTTGTAATTACTATTGTTGTTGTTTTGTTTTGCATAAATAATTGTAAGCAACATAAATTGCTTTTTATTTGAATTAGTTTTAAAATCAGTTTCCATTTTCTCTGCTCATAGTTTTTAAGTATAGTAAATTTTTTATGAATGTTTTATTCTATTTCGTTTAGTTCGCATCATCCTTTTCCTCCTTCGCATTTTTACTACTACCATCATTATTAATTTTCTTCGTCCGCGTATTTGTTTTAATTTTAGCTCTTGCATTGGCTACCGCCAAGTTTGATTTGACGTTGCCTTCGGCTTTTAACTACACTATGGGCACACCCTGTACGTCCATCATTTCGTCTTGGGGTGATGGTCGTGGCGGGAAAGCTTGTAAATGTGGTGGCGTTGCACGTGGATACATGCCACGTTGTGGTGGAAATTGCATACGATAAGATCCTTCAGGATGTTGCCTTGGTGTACGTCGTGGTGATCGTGCTGGCATGCGATTCGCTCGTTGCATGTCCTCTAGGATAGATGGTGCTACGTATGTAAAACCCTATAAATGGAAATAAGTTTATATAAATATATTTAAAAAAAAAACAACAACATGATCAAAGGATATAAATAAAATTTAAATCAGTTGAATAACGATTTTTTTTTTTTTGAATATCTGGTACACTTCCAAGAAGAAAATGTAGTTTTCATGTTAAGCTAGCACTGCTTTTTGCGTGAGTCGTGTCAAGCTGTCATGTTATTTTTGTTCAGTATTGTTTGGTATTTCATCATGGAAAGACTTACGCCTGAACAACGTTTACAAATCATTCAATTTTATTACGAAAATTCACGTTCTGTAAAGAATTTCTTTGGCGCGCTTCCCTCAACTTATGGTCAACATAATCGGCCTACTGAGCATACTATTCGCAACACCATCACCCATCTTGAGACCCAGCATTTATTATTGGATAATATTTCGACCGAATAGACTTCGTCCAGCACGTAGTGAAGAAAATATAGCGGTCGAAGCTGAGAGTGTACTTGAAGACCGTGGACCTCGGACTGACGTATGGAACGACTTGGCGCATTTTACGTCGAGATGTTAATTTGAAAGCGTACAACATACAGCTTGTGCAAGAACTGAAGCCGGTCGACCTTTCCAAGCGACGTCGCTTCGCTCTGTGGACTCTTGAAAAGTCCCAAGAAGATCCGACGTTTTCGAGCCAAATTTTGTTCATCGATGAGGCCCACTTCTGGCTCAATGGGTATGTAAACAAGAAAACTTGCCGCATTTGGTACGAAGAGCAACCTGAAGAGATTCAAGAGCTGTTATTTCATCAAGAAAAAACAAAGGTTTGGTGTGGTTTGTTGACTGGTGGAATCATCGGTCCATACTTCTTCAAAAATGATGCCGGTGAGAACGTAACCGTCAATTGCGACCATTATAGCACCATTATAACCGACTTTTTGATGCCTGAAATTGATGCTCGTGATTTCTGCGACATTTGGTTTCAACAAAGCTGCACCACTTCCAACACATCGCATTAATCAATAAATTTATTGAGAGAACACTTTGGGGAGAAGATAATTTCACGTTTTGGGCCGGTCGATTGGCCACCAAGATCGTGTGATATCACACCGTTAGACTTTTTCCTGTGAGGATATGTAAAGTCTAAAGCCTATGCGGACAATCCTGCTTTGATTCAGACCTTGGAGCAAAACATCACGCGTGTCATTTGCCAGTCACCAATCGAAATGCTCGAACAAGTCATCGAAAATTGGACTCAACGGATGGACCATCTGAGAAGTAACCGCGGCAAACATTTCGAAAAGATAATCTTCAAAAAATAAATGCCAAAGAATGTTTTTTCTTCTTTAATAAACATTTCCCATTAAATATTAATTTTCTGTTTTTTTTTTTAAAAAGAAGGGAACTTCAAAATGGATATAAACCAGATTTCGAGTAAATCGAACCATTAATACTATTTTTACGAATAGTTCTGTCACTGATCCATTTCCCGGAACTGTTGACTGGATAAAAATCCTGGTCGCTCTGTTATAAAGACTCAACTGCCGCGGGAACTATTGCCTTTTAGTCGACATTTATGTCAGGCATGCCTTGCCGTGGACAAATTCTTGAACCCCTAACCCCCAAACGGCACGTTCCACTTCAAAACTTGCTTCTATGTGTCTTAATGGAAAGTCTTATGTAAATTGTAAACAGACGGCATCAGGTTTCTTCCCATCGCTCTTATCCCTTACCCGTTTTTAAAAATCCGAAACCTGACATCATCGCCTGTAACGTCGGGGTGGTCTCCGTTGATTTCGTGTAAAGAAGCATTAGAATGCGTGCAGCAACTATCGGTTTACCTTTGACTACAAGTCATCAATTCGCTTATCGGTTGTTGTTCTTTCTTGTTGAGGGATATTCGAAAAAAAATCCTGGTCGTTCCGATGTAAAGATCTGACTCTCACGGGAACATTGGATTTAAGCCGCCTCCGGCAACAGGCATGCCTTAACACGGGTGAATTCTTGAACCCCTAACCCACAGATGTAATTCATTTACCGGTCAAAGACTTTAATCCACCTAAAAACCATCAGTAATAAGGTTTAATCAATGTAAGTTAGTTGCTCATCATGAGCAATACTCCTGACAGCTATCGACAAATCGAACAAAACGTAAACAGCTCGTTTCCTGGACCACTCGTTAGATGATGTCGACACAATAAACTAACTTTGCCTGCTTTTATGCGGGGTTAGGCAAGTCGCTACAACAATAGCTACAAAAAACTGGTACCAAAACCAAACTGCTTTCGCCTCTCAATAGCGCCCTTATGTATATCACAGCGGTATCGTGTTTGGATACAGGTACAGGACTAGCTTTGAGCACAAAATCGCTTATCTAAGGTAACATTTGATATCTTTTTCATTATCTTCCATCCTCGTCCCGAAAAAGTTTCCCATTCCGAAACAGAGCAGATCTTGAAAATGAGCTCTGAGCCGTTGTACGTGTCGCCCATAAATGACCTCGTTGTTATAGAACACATTGACATTGCTCGTTGTCTCTTCCGCACCCAATTTGGCTAAGTTTATTTTCGTTTACGTCAAGTCAAAACTAATTCTGTATTCGCACAAATTAATTTTTTTTTGCTTCCAAACAGTCATTCGAAGTAAGAAATCATATATATCATACATGTAGCATATGTACATATGTATGAATGTGAATAAATGAGTATAAATAGACCAGAAAGAAGTGCTGTCTTCGGCCATGCCGAAGTCTTTATACCTTTAATGAACATAACAAATTTATTGCAAAATACAAAATTCAACTTCGATGACTTCGAGTGTCAATATTTACTTGCATTTACGTGGGTAGCAAACCGAATTTCACGCTCTTAACTCCTTTTTTGAGGGATTTGTAATCTAAAACATCATATTTGAACAAATCGGCTATATCGGTAGCTAAGTGATATAGTCGACCGATCTGTCCGGTTTCGATAAATGATAAATACATTCCAAAAACACATCCGCATAATAATTTTCGCTCAAATATCTCAAAAGCTGAGACTAGTTCGAGTTCAAACAGACATACGGATAGACGAACATGGTTAAATCAACTCAACTCTTCATTCTGATCCGATGGGTATACATTTTGATGGGTACTTACATACTTCGGACGAATGCTAATATACTAACATATTTCATGCACCTGAAAGGTATAACAAATTTTAATCATATTAGTTTTTATTTTGCTTAAGCTTCTTTTGAAGTTTCGTGCTAAATTTTTGTGTGTGTCTAGTTCAATAATCCAATTATCTGACGGATTGTTTAGCGTGTAGTTCAATGTCTTGAGCGCGAGTTGCTTTAACGCCATCCTGCGCCAACACTTACAACATACCAATGCGAGAGTACATACATTAATAAAAAAATGCAATATGTAGATATGTTTGCACACACATACTTATGTACGAGTATGTGTCTGAATGGTCGAGTGGTGAATGTGTAAAACATTGTCATCGCTAGCAATTGCTCAACATCAACGGATAGTACTACTTTTTAGTAGCGTGACGAAAATTACGAGCACGTATGTACATACATATGTACTCGTATGGACGTTCACTTAGACGGTAGAGTCGCTAGTGTTATGGCATCCAACTGCACTATGGCCTATTTATGTGTGCACGCATAATTCATGGACATAACATTTACTTATGTATAGAAAATAAATGTACTCTGTTAATTAACAAAAATTACGGCAAATAAGGAAGACTGACTTCGGTGGAGCCCAATTATATGGCGATATGGAGTTATTTGCAAAAAAAAAAACAGAAGAAAGGTTAAAGCTACAATCATAACAGACGATTTTGTACTCGCCTTGCTCTGCTGCTCTCTGAGAGCACTCTTTTACCATTCGATATAAGGGAACTGAGGGACACCATTTCTAGCTTCCTACCTACAGCTGCAACCGAAACTGTTGGCTTTCGACAAGAGAAGAGCTGATACGATGAGGATTACCGTACCAATGTGAAGGGAAAAGATACTTCCTACCTCGAAACATTGCCATGGCGATGCCTATTCCCCAATCGATGACGATGGAACCGATATTCCACTACCCGACTTAGAAGAAGTCTGAATAGCAACTGCTCGGATGAAGAACGGCAAACCGGCGGATGCCTATAGCTTAACAGCTCAGCTATTCGAATATGGCGATGAAAAACTAGCATCAGCAGGCATCAGCTTTTTTGTAGAATATGGCCGGACGAAAGTATGTCCGACGATTGGAACCGAAGCTTGCTCTGTCCAATCCACAAAAACGGACACCAAAATCTGCGCAAATAGACATGGGTTAAGCCTCTTCAATACCGCACATAAGGTCCTATTAAGTGTACTATGGGATGATTAAAACCCACCGCCAGCCAACTGATTGTGGCTTCAGACCTTGCAAATTTAAAATGGAAACGTGAAAAAGGTCAACATACACATCTTCCTCCATTTTAAAACTGCTTTCGATTACACGAAAAGTTGCAGCTTCTACGCCGCTTTGTCTGAATTTAATATCACTGCTAAACTGACGCTGATGAGCAACAGCAAAAACTCTGTCAGAATCGGGACTTCTCCGAGTTGTTCGATTGTAAACAAGGTAAACAGAGAAGGTACAATCTTCAATAAGAGCATGCAACCTTTCACGTATGCCGCCGATGAGATTGTTATCATCGTCCTCGATACCGCGCCGTTCTGCTTTCTTGAATTCACGGATTGCGTACTACAATTCGGAAGTGCTGGGTTCGAGTCCAGGTTCGAGCAACATCCAAAATTATAGAAAATTATTTTTTCTAATTGCGGTCGCCTCTCGGCAGGGAATGTCAAGCTCTCCGAGTGTATTTCTGACATGAAATAAAATCTCCTCATAAAAGTTCATCGGCTGTTCGGAGGCGGCTTAGAATAACCTGTGAGTCCCTCCATTTGTTGGTAAAAACATTAAGATGCAAAACCTCAAAACAACACTACCGACATCGTCAGCCTTGATATCCACCGCAGAATAACTCTCGTCAACATGTGCTACTTGATACTGAACTCTCTCGACGAACAAAAACAAAGCTACATGTCGCTCGCGACGACATAAGATATATGTATGTAGTTCAGCAATTAAGAGAATGGATAAAAAAAACACTCTGGTTTTGAAAGTTGTTGAAAGTGAAGAGAAAGATCTTCACTCCGTTGGATAGATCAGGTAGAGAGGAACCTTACTTCATTTGGTATCTCCAATTTGCGTCGAACCGTTATGAGAAGAAACGATTAGAGCGTTGTTGTCTCGAGTATAATCTCATAAGCAGTGTACATATTATTAATTTGTTTCCGAAATATCTCGATTATTTGGTGTGTTGCTCTTACAAACAACAAAGCTAATATTCCCAGTGGAGTCTATACAGCCCGGCATAAAAATAAAAACCAAAATATATGCATAAGAGATTGCCCAAAATGTATAAATGAAAGAGTAAAGATTGTGTGTGCCTTCCAAACGGGCGAGCACACATAATCTCGGCAGGTACATAGGTATTTCCAAAAAAAAAAAATTAACTAAAAATAAAAATAAAAAATAAAACATTTCAAAAAATATAGTCAATTAACAAAACAGATGTCATAAAAGTACAGAAGTGCATACATACGAGTATGTACATATGTAAGAGTATTTCGTGTGTAAGCAATTAATATTTTAAATAAAGCCCATTTACAAAAAATCATGCATATTCGTATATATGTATGTAGATGCAATCGTCTGTATGCAGATGCATAAAGTCTCTGTTATGGAGTGCGTAATATGGAGATTAGGCTGTCATGTTAACAAAAAAATATTTCAATCTCTTGTCACATACATGGGTATGCGGGTTTTACTCGACATGCAAAAAGGTGGTTAGTATCTCATTGCACGCAGAACATACGATGGCTATGGGTATGCCGGATAAATAGGAATTGAGTCTGCTACAGTATTCAGACCTTCATTATGAAAGGGTCTCTCGAGGCGAAAAGAGTTAGTGAATATGTTGATATAACTCTCCGTCTCCAGCGGTCCAGCGGTGATGTAATTCTGAATAGGATCCTTAAAGTAAGGTACTTCCTTCTTGATGTGCCTAGAGGGTGATTCAGCATCGATCAGGTGCTTGCTTTCACAGCATAAACTTATTCTCCTTAACAAGGGCTGCCACTTCCAGCAGAAAATACACCTATCACCACAAATCTCAGCGGATTTCGCTACAATGCTCTCCACTGCAGTGTCGAAGAGGTGGGAGGTTGAGTAACCTTTCGATTGCAGCCGTTGAATTAGTCCTATGCGATGCCATTATGCAGAGTGCATCAAGCCGCTCGAGCCTACTTTAAACACTATTTGGTAAGAAGGCTTGCATTTTAGCTATTTTTAGAAGACTTCACCACTACATTCTTAATTTTAGTGCTGGCTGGGGCCCTGCATTAGACAACTATATACCGCTTAATATTACAGTTGATAAAAATTCGATTTACAACGTTATATGAATGTGTAAATACTTAAACTAATACAAACTTATCGAACATCGTACAAAATTGCCAAGCAATCGTCGAGCTCTGTCCATAAGAGGTTGTAGGTCAATATACTGGTTTTGTTTTGTTGAACTTGAAAAGGTATCTAGGGCTATTACAAGTTTGTCTATTTGTGTTTTTTTTCGTTTTTCCCCATGAGTATGCACAAAGTAGGGCCATGACCGCGTTCAATTTTTGGTACTCTTGAACTTTGTAGACAGCCAATTGAATATTCATGTTTTCCGAATATGTAAGCACGTAAACATAAATAAGTATTGACGCATTTGTATCTTCAAAACATTACTATTAGAAATTATCAAATTATCTTTGCATATGAATGTGTGTGCATATTTTATATGGCCTAAACGCATCGCCTCTCAAATAATAAAGTATAGAGGCGAAAACAAATATGTTGCTGCGTGCGTGCGTTTGCTCTTTTTTGCATAAAAGAAACGTTTTTATGAGCCAATTTATTGTTATTGTTTTGTACTTTATGGCGTTGTTAGTGTTGGCTACCAGTGTTACGTGATAACTACGAGTGGTATTAAGTAAATTTTTACAAACATACATACATAAATATTGTAGTTACACTATCAACATAGATGAAAATGTTTGTATGTATGTAAATAATTCGCAAGTGCAATCTAATTACATGTGCCAACAAATCCAACACATTTTCACCACACTTTTATGGAGCATAACACTGAATGAATGAATGCAAACACAGTACATGTTAAGTAAAAAAACAAAAAACAAAAACAAACTTAATAATTATGTAATCGAACACGGTTTTAACAAAACAGTGCTCATTACACTTCCCTCTCTGGTCAATTGTGTATTATTTAAAGTTCCTAATTTTTTAAATAAGAAACTAAGCTTGTAGGGGTGGAAGCGAACATTAATTAGCTTCTTTTTTTTTAAATTAGTTTCTGTTTTGTGATTTCACAAACTAAGTTTGGTATGTGTACGTCATTTGAAAAGTCTCGGCCTATCACAGTAAAACACATTTTTTTGGCAAAACTCATTTTTGTTATTCAACATAGTTCCCTTCAAAGGTGATACACTCCAACTTTTCGATACCATTTTTGTAGTACGATTTGTCCTTTGTTTCAAAATACGCCTCAGTTTCGGCGATCATCTCTTCATTCGACGAAAATTTCTTCCCAGCAAGCATTACTTTGTGTGCAGTCCACTTGGATAATTGTCGATTGGGACACTTCGCAGTGAAATGATTTTTCATCCATTGTTACATATCGACAAAAAAACTCGGGTTTATTACGCTTGAACATCTGCAAACACTGCTCAGAATCATTAACACGTCGTTGTTTTTGGTCCAACGTAAGCTGCCGCGGCATCCACTTTGCACAGAGCTTTCTCATACCAAAATATTCGTGAATGATATGATGTACATGTTTAGTTGATATCTTTAGAGTGTCTGTAATTTCATTCAATTTCAATTTCTGTCATTCGAGTCATTTTCTGTATTTTCTTGATGTTTTCGTTGGTAACCACCTGTTTTGGGCATCCACAGCGTTCACCGTCTTCGGTGCTCATTTCACCACGTCTAAGCTTAGCATACCAATCCTTGATGGTTGATTTTCCTGGAGCAATGTCCGGAAACTCGACAGCAAGCCAAGTTTTTGCTTCAACTGAAATTGTTCCCTTCAAATAAATCAATATAATACTGTAACGTTTTTCTTAGCTACCCTCGATGATTTCCCAAATCCTTCGAGTCCGATCACTGGATTATTATAGATTATATACAGATTTGTATACCTGAAAATGACCCAAACATTCTGTTCACGCACTCAAGAATAGGCTGATTATTCGTTTGCCTGCGATAGCTGCAGCCGCTTCGTTTATCCTTAATGGGGTATTTCCTTTACACTGTCGACCCTTTTGTTTCTTCTTCGTACAGGGAATTTGCATCATACTGCCGCTTATTTTCTGTCCTTTTTACAGGGAATTTCCTTTACATTGTCGACCCTTTTGAATGCCCTTTTTATTTGCAAATCTCGTCACACTGCTACTCCTTTTGTCTGTCGTTCGTATTTGGGTTTTCCGTCACAATACGAAATTCCTTTTTACCCATTTTTTCACAATAACAAAAGTTGCTTAACTTAAAATGCTATCATTCACAAACTAATGATCCGACAGCTGTCAAATTTATTCACGCTTTTTTTTTTTGAAGGTTAGGGCTAAATAAAAACCTATATGGATTTATTTTTTTTGACCCGACTGTCGTCGGAACTATTCGATTTTATTTGCCTATTACGACAAGCTTGCCTCCTGGGTAAATTGTTAAACCCTCAACACAGGGAAATATTGCGATTTTTTCGAATAGATTGGTTACAGATCCACTTTCCGGAGGAATATAATAATAATTATGATTTTTTGGAGTTTTCAAATGAATCAAGCCTAAATAAGATTTTTTTTCGTATATAATAAATCTCCATGAGCTTCCAGGCAAAAATCTACGCACGTACCAAATTTTAAGTGAATCCAATCAAAAATATAATTTTTTGTACCAATCGATCTCTGCTCCACTTCCCAGAAAAAGTAAAATTTACTTTCTAAACAAGTAGAAATGTTGTCTTTATACCTTTCATGAACCTACAAAATTTATTTTCCATTATTATTATTTATTATTTGTTTGAATTTACGTGAGTAGCATACTAAATTTCATACTATTAGATGCTTTTCTGATGGATTTTTGGATCAAATCCTTATATCTGACCGAATCCGTCAATATCTATTAGAATATTTGTGTGTAGAGTACCACTTTTCTCCCTTTTAAATGCTTTTTTGATGGATTTTTTACCCAAAACCTCATACCTGAACAAATCGATCTTCCGATTTCGATGATTTTCAATACCAATGTTTAATTTGTTATATGTGTATAGAATACCGAATGTTCTTAAAAGCTTTATTGAAGTATTCATGATCCAAAAACACATATCTGATCAAATCGCAAGGTGAGTCTGCTTAAAAGCTTAGGTTGAGCTATTCGCCTTTTGTCAGCCGTACATAAATTGTTTTTAGTTAATCTACTTAATGTAATATCTGATTAAACAAAATTTTTATTAAATTTTGATTAAAAAAAAATTTTTGATAACAAAATTTTTTTTTTTAAATATATAACTAAACAAGATACTTCACTGATCAATCAGCCAACTCTTATAGCATCACATGCACATATGTACACATATACATATGTGCATTAGTGCATATAAAAACAGAAAAAACACTTCAAAGCGTCATGAAGAATGATCGTGGTTCTCTTCGACTCTCACCTCGCCAACTATATGGCTATGTTATCAAACAAACAAAAATGTGGCTAACACAAAAAAAAAAACGTACGAAAACCCGTTGATCGCTCAGTTTTTCCTTCAGTTAACACAACAGCGAGTCATCTAGCCACTTAGCCACTCGGTGCAATAACCAAATGCCGTTTGGAGCGAAACAACAGTCTGCAGAAGCTACTCAATATAAGCGGATCGAAACGAATTAACAACCGGAGAAGAAATTCATACGAATTAAAGTCACAGCACGAAAAGGGGCAAAGCTAAATTGAAGCGGCGGCGGTTGAAAGAAATATAGAAAGAAAAAAACTGTGTTTAGCATAAAGGCAAACAGCCGAATTAATGGTGTGTTTTGGTGTTACTATACTACATACATATATACTTTTTATTCGTTTTGATTTATTTACGCTTGGCGAAAAGAAAGTCAGTACAGTGGGTATGTGTACACGAACGTAACGTGATTGAAAAAGTAAACAAAACCATTGCAGAATAGCAGTTAAAAGTTAAATAAATAAGTAAATAATGGCATTTGTAGTGCACATATGTATGATAAGAAAAGTACGCATGCGCAGATACCCGCCGCCCCAAAATTTGTTGTACTCGTTTGCTTGTCATCGATATTGGCATGCGCATTTGAGTTATTTTTATGGCATTTAAATAAAAATGCATGGGCATGTAGGTGCTTATATGTGTACAACTCAAATCTCTCCACTCAACCAATATATGTACAACACGTGTACTCAGAGAAAGGAGTTTGTCAATAAAAATACAATACAAAAAAAATTATAATAACTGGGACATGAATATATATGAAAAAATATAAGTGATAATAAAATTTTCAGATTTTAAGCACTCTGGCCTTAATGGTAAATTTTGTTGCATTTTCAAAAGTGGCCGAAATTAGGAATCATTTTTAAAACTCAAATATAATCACGCGAGTGTGTATATGTACTATTTAAAATTTATACATACCTATTATCAGTGTGATAAAATAAAATAGAAAGGAATTTTTGTTTCGTTGGAACAAAATGAGAAGTTTTGTGTGAGCTATGCAAGTTTTTTAAGATTTCGTTCTGTATTTAGTGTAATAAATGTTGTATTTATTCCCTTTTAAAGCTTTTGAAATATCTTAACCCCATACCCACTCAAGTGATATAGAAATACAACAGAGGAAATTAATATCTACTTTTTTTTTCTTATAATTTCAGACTATCTAAGAAATTTCCTTTTACTGCTGAGTAATCTATAAAGTAATAGTCGCATTACATAACTTAAGAAGCCGCCTTGGAACTGAATTAGACAATAACCTTCCAGTAGTACCTTAACTTTAATCTCAATTGGGCCGCAAGAGATGATGTTGAAGCAAAGTTTGAATAGTATTGAAAGTGAATAAGCAAAATAAATACATAAAATAAAAATATAATAATAAAAAACAGTACTTATGTATGTACTTAAAATTATTAAATAAATTTGATTTAGCGCAAAATGCCATACAACCAGTGGTGGTACCTAAAAAACAAACAAAATTGTCAACAAAATTGTCAGCAATCTCAGCAAAAACCACATCCACTGCTCAAACAACAACATTCAATTTCGGCCAAATACCCCAAACGTTGCAGCGATGCTCGACAACATCAGTTGATTGTTGTATTAATTGCTCTTATTTTATTAAATACTTTTACTGAGTGCAATGTTTCTGCAGCAGCAGCAGCATACACATTAGCCGACGATCCAGTAGTAGTATCTACTAGCAATTACCTTACAAGTGATATTAGAGGTGATAATGAAGAAATTGCCAAAAACCCACATAATGTTATTGGCGAAATTAGGAATGGAAATAATTTATTATTTGATACCGTCAATGGCTCCGGGAACACTGTTTTTTCACAGCATCGAAATGGATTTCATAGAAAATTTTCTAAACTAGATAAAGAAGTAGGTATGGTTTGTATCAATTTTAAATTTAATTTTGTTTTTAATAAGTATAAGGAGTACATAAAATTATGAAGATATGTAGATGTGGAAAGATATGTAGATGTGGAAAGATATGTAATGGATATGTATTCAACTTCAATTAAACTACGCCACGAATCAATTAGCCGAGCAAAAAGTAAAAAAACAATCACTATTATTTAATCAGAAATTACATCAATTCTATGACTAGATAAGCTATGTACATCAAAGTAAATAAGACAAAATTTATTTCTTTCAATTGGGCCTTAAAAACACATATTATTATTTTTTGGGTATCTATAATGCTCGGTTCCACTCGTACTTGGCTCTTTCCTTCTTTCTTTTTTTATAAAAAAATGTTTCTAGCTCGGTAATTTTTAACTAAACCCTTATAATTAGGGACCGAAATAATGATTATCTATATCTTCCACTTAGAAAAGTCGCATAAAAATGGATTTCCCCAGAAGGCGTTAATTTTTAAGCTCAACTTTTTATCCTTTTTATATTTAATTTTTATACTATATTTTTTTTTAATTTTTTTTTTTCATTAATATTTTTTTTTTTTTGTGTTTTATTTTTTTTCTTGCTTTATTTTATTATATATTTTAATTTTTTTAAATTTTAATTTTTAATTTTTTCATTTCAATTAGTTGTTTTTTAATTTTTTAATTTTTTTAAATATATTAAATTCAATAAAAAAATTCAATTAAAATTTAACTAAAGAAAAATTTTTTTTAATTTTTTTTTTTTTTTGGTGAATTACTTTTGATTTCTTTTTATTTATTTATTTTTTTTTTTTGGTTTTTATTTATTTTAATTTTTTCATTTCAAATTGTTTTTTTTTTTAATTCTTTTAATTTTAACTTTTTCTATTAGTTTTTTTTAATTTTTTCTTATTTTTTCTTTTATCAGTTTTTTTTTTTAATTTTTTTAAATTATTTTTTTTTTTTTTTTAATTTTTTTTATCTTTTTTTACATTTCGTTTTTAATTTTGATTTTTTATTTTTATTTTTTTTTTTTTGAATTTTTTTAATTTTATTATTTGTGAATATTTTTAATTTTTTTTAGTTTATTTAATTTATTAAATTTTTAATTTGTTTATTTTTTTTTTCAAATTTAATAAAAAAAAATTTTAAATTTTTTGAATATTTATTTATTTTTATTTTCTTAATATTTATTTATTTTTTTAATATTTTTTAAATTTTTTATTATTTTAATAATTTTTTTATTACTCTTAGTTTTTTGGTTTTTTATTTTTAAATTTTTTTTTAATTTTTTTTTTAAATTTTTTTTTCATTTTCATTTGATAGAACTCTGCAATCCTGTGAATACTAATGATTTTTTTTTAATATTACACTATTTGCTTAGCTACTTAAAAAAACCGCTAACAACAATTTGCATGATGAGTAACACTCAGTTGAAATTAAGAGAAATTTCTGTTATCAGCAACAATTCAGCTTTCATGCATTAATTTTGCAATAATAAGAACCAGTTATTTCTGCTTCAGTTCCCAATTCACCCAAATTAAAAGTAAAAATAAAACATTGGCTTCAAAGTAGATCATCTTACAACTATAGGACCAAACTGTTGTTGATTGTCATGTGCTCGTCGTCTGAGCACGCTGGTGAGCGAGCGCACAAAATACACAAATAAACAAGCTGCTCCACAGCAATGCACGACAATAAATAAACCACAAACACTCATACATATGCACTACTATGTATGTGCGTAACGTAAAAAGTGAAATTTGTGGGGACCTTTTGCAAAAAAAAAATTTCAACAAACCCATATAGGCCGCCCCGATTTTAAGTTTTTTTTTCTACATTACTCGAAAGTCACTTTATTAAAAAAAAAAAAAAGATAGTGATGATGGATTAAACCACATTTACGGGTTTTCGTGGAATTTTCACTCATATTTAGCGGAGCCCGTGTGATTTGTTCCAATTCCAATTCAATTCAATTAACTGCAGAAAGTTTTCCTTTTTACTTTTAAAGTCAAAACGTTTGATAATTTTCTATTTCAATTCCAATATGTTCAATAAAATATTACAAAAAAATAAACTTTACAATAAGGAGTTCTTCCATATCAGCACCCACTAATACTAAATTGGGTTGCATTTACAGTTGATCATTTAATTAAACGTTGGGCACCCATTGTTTGGTTGGCGCCAGAGGAAAAATTCATGCCACTCGGAGTCGATGAATTTCTGAATCATGTACAACCCATGGATAAAGGCAAAACCTTAATACCTGACATGCCAATTGGTGATGATTCGATGAAAGCTTATTTGGTGACTAAGGCAGAAATAGGTAAGAGAAAATAAGGCTTAAGCTTATGAAAGCTCTTTATAAGCCACTATGACAATTTTTGTAACATTTAATTTAACAAATATTATGCACTTCGGTTTGTTGCTTAAGTCTTTCGTCTGAACGTTAAAAAATGGTCCAGAAATCGAAAATAAAAAACTTAAGTGTCTTACAAGAGAATTTTAATTAAATTTCATTCTATAATCCATTTTGCAGATGAACTCCTCGAGAATGAAAAATCGTTCATCTACGGCCGTAACCCAAACGAAGCACCTGTACCAATTTATGCCGTAGTAACGCTTTGCAATGAACCTTTACAAAAGTCATCGTCAGTAATGCCAGCGCCGCCGGTGCCTTCAATACCATCTTCCCCGACACAAACTAATGATTCGGAACAAATTGAGGCTTCTGAACACGTTAATTTAAATTTTATGCCCAGCGGACATCGAACATCTAGTTATCAAAATCCAACCATAGTACTTGGCGCAAAAATTCCCTTGAGTAGTACACGCGGGCCTTACATACCCGTGTCAATAGATCCATTTGAAGTGCGTAATGACACAGTACGTCGCTCGTCACGCCTATATCCGGTATTTCAGAGAGTTCGACGTAATTTGCCGCAGATTGTACTTAATTTACCACCAAAAGGTTTATTAATAGAACCTTATGATGATCTTGCTCTTAATAAAAATCCAACTGATGAATCAAATGCTGGCGAGGACATGTCAACCACGAATGCACCAGTAAAAACAGACAGTAGTGGGCAAGTGAATAATTTCATAGCTAATTTGGCGGATAATGTGAAATTTAGTATGCCCACCGAAGAGCTGTTGGAGGAAAATAACATAGATATCGGTGGCAACTTTGAACAACTAGTTACAAAAAAACCAATTTCAAGCAATATTAATGGTAAAGGAAAACTACCAAACTTCCATGTGACCTACTGGATGTTTTATCCCTATAGTCAAGTAAGACTTACAAGTATTATATCAGTATAAGAAGAATATAATTATTGTCTCGTATGTATACATATATTTCTTTTCAGGGTAAAACAATGTGTACACTAAGCCTAGGGCCTCTTGGTAGCATTCCGTTTCCTGCAGTTTATGGATTTTGCCTGGGAAGTCGCAAAGATATTGGAAGTCATATAGGTGATTGGGAACATATGAGTTTATACTTTACTGGTGAAGCTGAACCGGAAGCAATGTATGTTTCGGCGCATGATGCTGGCGCTTACTACTCTTACAATCGCTTGACAGGTTCTTTTGAGTTTAAAAAACAGGAAACACGAAAAGGCATTTTACAACGACCTAATTTTCCAAAAACAGTTACAACATTTAATAATCACCCAGTACTTTTTGCGGCAAAAGTAAGCACAGATAACATAAAAAATTTCGGATACATTTAATTCTATATACCTTTAGGGCTCGCACGGTCTATGGACAGCACCAGGAAAGCATCGTTTTGTGAAAGTTGCTAGACTGTATGATATAAATGGTTTTGGTACACCATGGAATACATGGAAGGCGGTTCATATTACTTATGAAAATTTGAAATCATACGGTAAGCTATTTATTTAATTTTTAACCGTTATGAAAATTAATTAGATTAACTTTTTTGAAGGACGCGCTCTCATACCATCATGGTTATCGTTTAAAGGTAAATGGGGAAATCCCAAAACTAAATGTCATCCATTTCGACGCATTGGTTTGAATTTTTGCGAATACACTGATGGGCCCACTGGCATACCACTAAAAGAACCACATTTTCAATGTGGCTTATCTTAAGTAAATTACATTGCTTTATATGTACATACATAAGCTAGGCTAGTTAATTTTAATATTTATTGCATGAATGTATTATCAAAAAGGACTTTGTTCAAGTTGAAATTTTATAATTATAGAGTCAATTATACAAAAAAAAAAATTTTTACATGTGAAAGATTTATGAAAAATAAAGCAAACTATAAATATTTAAGGAAATGTATTAGAGAGGCATTCATGGGTCGAATAGTGACCAGACTAACATACAAAATTATAAAAAAAAAGATTTCTAATTGTGGTCTCATATTAGGTTGTGTTAACCAAATCTACTCTGGTATGTATACTCATATATTTGTACAAAAAATACAATGCGCTCAACAACATGTGGCTTTCCATTTTTATATACCTCCACAAATATTAATCAAAATGCACTTACTTGAAATATTAAATTGGCACTCTCGCTTAGTGTAGTATCATCTGGAGAGTCAACCGGTATTTGTCTTGTAAATTTGGTATCAAACTGAGAGACATCGTCTTCACTTCGCTGTAAAAATTAATTTATATTTTATGGCATTACATTCCGTTTCAAATTTTAATAAGTAAAAAGTGTTGAATTTCAAAAACTTTTTGATAATATTAGTTTTCATTTCGTTGTCTAAAATTTTTTAAATAAAATTTAATATATTTCCAGAGTTTTAACCACCAAATGGTCAGTAGAGGAAATAAAAATTTCCTACTCTTTCCATCACGGAGCTTAAGTAACTTCTATAATGAATCATTATTGAATTTGAAGCTGATTATTATTTAAAATATGGATTTTTTAGCATCAATTCAGTCGGTTGTAAATCGCTTAAGCGGCTCTATATATAATGTAGTTGATCTAAAAATTTTACATAAGAACTATTGGAATTAAAATGTAGGCCACAATTTTACACCCACATCTAAATTTTGAGTATATACATCAACTTAGTTCTGCAATAAGTTCTGTTACAAGTTCAGGCCGTGAAAAAAATTAGATTATAATAAATTTTTTAATAAAGTTTATTTAATAATGCATATATTAACTTAGCGATATACAAAATTGTATTCGAAATGGTCACTTTTTTACTTCCACACAAGCCCACAAATGATTCGGTCATTGATTAATAGCAGCACGTTCTGTCTATATTTTTGTTGACAACGATACTCAAACCAAACAGGTCATGTTCTACGAATCTGACCACAAACTGTAATCCAACGGATTCAAACCTGAACTTAAACGACAGCCAATAAGCAATGAAGCCATGAATATTGCTAGGAGCCACTGCTGAGTGGTTTCTGCTTTGAGTGCTGGAGCAGAATCTTGCTCGAATATCCAATGCTTTCAATTGATTGCTAAACTGATTTATCATGCTTTCTAAAGCACTTTTGCCCTTTTTAAAGAAGTAATGAGATGTAACGCCCTTGCTCCCTACCTTGCTCACCTGCATGGTGACCTCGTTGAACCCTTAGAATAACATATTTTACGTCTTTGGAATATTTGCGTAAATTTTGTCGTTTTGCTTATTGAAAGCTTCTTCAACCGTGAAAATTTTTCATCGGTAAAAATGATACTTTCATGGCCGTTGACCACTAAAGAAGCCGCTTGCATCTGTTGATCCTAATTTGCTTCAAGCGCGTTGTCCGCATATGACATTTCCCCTGATATAATTTTCTGTTTTCTAAAGGGATTTTTTGAATGCGTTCGCGAACATTTTTTATGGATAAACTCGTTCGAACCACGTGAGGAGAACTACTTCTCTTTCAGTCACCAACCTTATTCAAAACAATCACCGCAATACGATTTTCTTTAGCTTCCCAATCCATTGTTAATAAGCGAAATCAATCACTGAACAGATATATGAGTAGACACTGTATACAATAATAATAAAAAATAGCGACACTTTTTTCTGCAAACTTGTCCTCGCTGTATGCCTTGCAAAATTTGTAACAGAATTTATGGCAGGACTAAGTGTATACATATGATTTAATAGTAATGTACTAATATTTACCAATATAGGTTTGATTGGTGGTTCCAGTCGACGAGCCAAAACATCGTCCCAATTCACATGCTTAAAGAACGGATGCGACTGTACGGCGGCCGCATCTTCTGGACCACTACCCAGTCTTTGTGGCACTTGACGTTTCATTAAACGACGTACTAAATCTCTAGCTTCGGGTGTGAGGTAGGCAGGTAAAACTAATTTAGCTTTTAGAATCGTCTCGATGGTTTTCTTACGATTTTCAGCAGTGAAAGGTGGCTAAGAATATAAAACAATAAGCAATTAAATATTTTTTCTTATAAAATTCAATATAAAATAGTAATTTACCATGCCAGTTAACATATCAAACATGAGTGCACCCAATGACCACCAATCAACGGCTTTTCCATGGCCATTGCGAGTTAATATTTCCGGCGCCCTATTTTATTTAAATCAATTATTTTTTATAATTGGCAAAATAGTTTTAGTCTTAAAAGCAGTTTACTTACATATATTCTATTGTACCGCAAAACGTGTGAGTCACTATACCCTCTTGGATATGCTCTTTGCATAAACCGAAATCGGTTAATTTCACATGACCTTGTGCGTCTAACAATATATTTTCTGGCTTCAAATCACGATAAATAATGCCCAATTTGTGAAGATGACCCAAAGCTAATATAATTTCACTCAGATAGAAACTAGAAACGAAGAGAACATATACTTTTATTTTCCTAAATTATATCTTTGTGTATATATTATTTACCATGTTGTATCCTCCAAAAATATGCCTTCACGTTCTAAATGTATGAATAGTTCACCACCACTTAAATACTCCAAAATCAAATACAGTTTGCCATCTGTTTGAAAGGCATACACGAGTTCAACGATGAAAGGATGCTATAATGGGAAATATGGAAAATTTTCACAATATATTTATTTCTAAATTTATACATTAAAAATAAAGTATATTTACAATTTGCAATATATTTATATGAAATAAGAAACAAATGTTCTATGCGAATATGCCGAAAAGTTTTTAAATCTTTTATCAACTGTGGGTAATTGAATAAAATAGCTTGTTTCATTATTTGATGCATAAAATGTGAGCAAAATACCAAATTCCATATTATGAGGTGCTAAAATGGACCAAACTCTTATCTCCCATTAAATCGATCCTAAAACCATGAAATTTGTTCAAATATATATATGAAAAAAAGAAAAAATAAGAGACTAGGTTGAATAAAACGGATTGACAGACGAACAAGACTAGTCATCTTTGTGATATTGGTGCAAATTCTAATAGGTTGATCTCTTTTCTGCAATGGTTAGCAGTGTACTACTACGCGGAGGGTCATGAATTCGTATTCTGAGAACATCAACATTCAAAATTAATTATAAATTATTTTTTCTAATTGTCATCGCCCCTCAGCCGCTACAACTACAACAACAACAGGGAATCTAAACCACCCCCTGCGGGTTAGGGGTTCAAGAATTTACCCGCGGTAAGGCGTGCCTGCCGTAAGAGGCGACTAAAATCCAATAGTTTCCGCGACAGTCGGGTCTTTATACCGGAACGACTAGGATTTTTATCCGGCCAAGGACTGTCACTTCCGCAAGCCTTCTCCGAAGCCCAATTCGGTGAATTTTTCTGCGGTTATAACAACAACAGGGAATCTCAAGCCCTTCGAATGAATTCCTGGCATGAAATAATAAGTTCCTCACAAAAATCCTTCAGCCATTCGGAAGTGGCACACACCACAAATTGCAGGTTAAGCTTGGCCGACTTTAGCGATTAAAAAATTCCAATTATATATGTTCACTTAGCAAACAAAAAAATATGTTTACCTTTACTGCTTCCAATATGTTACGTTCAGCTCTTGTATGTGCTGTATCCTTTTGGTTTGTTACAATAGATGCCTTCTTAAGGACTTTCATGGCAAAATATTTGTTTGCATCTCTTCCAGCAGTTCTACGTACCTGAAATTTAATTTTAGAATAGTAAATTATTATTAAGAAATAAATATATATATATCATTAATTCGCGCACAACCAACCTGAAATACTTTGCCATAGCCACCTTTACCGAGAACCTTCTTAAGCTCAAAATCTTTTGGTCCTAATTTTATTTTACCAGGATTTACAGTTTCCTCTGAAAGCTGTATAGTTTCCTGTCCTTCAACTCTGTAAATTGCAAAAATAATATATAGATATATCCCTTCTTTGATAATGTCCAATAAAGTTCGTATAATAAATTAAAATAATACTAAAGGCATCATCAACATGCATAACGATTACGGCAAAGAGGTAAATACATATTTATTTTTAATATATTTCAGTGCGGCGTCAAACACTTGTGCAGCTGTTGTTTAACTACGAAAGTTTTTATGATTACACTGTTGATCATATACATATGTCGGATAAGTGGTATATTAGGAATTTTATCTATTATGAATATTATTAATAAAAACAAAGCAAAAAGGATGTATTGGACAATATTTGAGCATCTGATTTTTTTACTGATATTTTTATTGTATTAACGCGCAAACTGTTTATATTCGCACGGAGATTTTCATACAAGTTTCCAACAGACGTTACAGTAAAGTAGAAATAATCGAACCCTATGTGATGTTGAATTTGATTTAATTGCGAATAAATTATTACTCAACTAGTTTTTGATAAGAAATATAATACAAACATGTAGTATGTATGATACATTAGATGAGACACATACCATTATGTACATATGTATATAAATACATGAAATTAGGTAAATCATGAAAATTTTTTAATTTCTTCCTTCAAATTTGTTATAAATGCTGAGGCCTTGTATTCAAAATTCTCTATTAACATTTACATATAAAACTTAATGGGATATAGAAAATTTGATGTAAATTGATATAAAAATTATTTGCGTTAATACTTACTCTTCTTGAATATTGTTTATGCTAAGTTCCGGTTCCAAATCGACCTTTGAATTAAGAAAATATTATTATTAAAATTCAACATATCCGAAAAGTAAATTTTTATAAATCGAAATTTTAAATAAATTATTTAGTTTTAATACTTTGTTGAATACCTAATAAAATACTTAGTTATGTTGTTTTTTTTTCGCAGTAATTTGCGTATTGTATATAGTATTTAGCGTTCCCGTTTATACACATAAAAATACTTAGTAGGGACATAAATACTGTTACACACATTTTATGCTATAAAATAAAAAATAATGAATGTTTTGGACCAATATATACATATTTATTGATTTATATTGTAAACAAAAAAGCAGTATTCATTCCAAATGCCCGTCTTTGGCCTTCATGCACGCCTTGAGCCGGACTGGCCAATCATCAATAGCCGCACGCACCTCCTCCTTTGGGAAATTGGCCACAGCACGAATCAAAGCTGTCTTAAGAGAATCAATGTTGCTTACATCTTTTGTGGCAAACCATGTTCTCTAAAACTGCGGGTTCAAATCAGGACTGCCAGAGGGCCACTCTTCAGAGGAAATGAATGCTGGTAAATTGTTTTGGAGCCAGATTTGGGTCGTTTTAGCTTTATGGGCCGGCGCAGTCTTGCTGAAAAGTCCATGATTGGTTTTGGAAGATGGAATGGTTAAGTGGTCTTACAACAGCTTCCAAAACGGTTTCTTGATAAGCTTTGGCCGATGTTTTGACACCTTGTTCGCAAAAATGCAAGCAGTTACCCCGTCATAAGAGACACCCCATCAAACCATGACTGAAGCTGGGTGATGACCTTTTTCGACCCGTGGAATCAGTTTGAGATGCTTCCTTAGATGACCGTGCATACGCCCTATTATTTTGTTTACTAAATTTTTCCTGCACGGTAAAAATTTTTCAGCGATGGCAGTCTTTAACATCCCCAGTATCCTCAAACAGTTTTATGCACCGGTAGACGAACATGCGACTAATGCCGAGCGGACGGAGTGTTTTGAAAATATCACTTTTTTTCATTTCACACTTAAAAAGCGCTATGACAGCGATACGAGTTTCATTATCTGACCATTCCATGTTGAAAACTCACACAATTTAGAATTCCCGATACAGACTAACGCTTTACTGGTTATATTTTATAAATCATATGGGAATTATGTGGTATGCTCAATTCTTCTACTGAAATGCGTATGTTTAATGTTGTAACAGTATTTATGTCCCTACCAAGTACAATATAAACCAATTTTGATCGTAAATGGTTGATCTTCAAATTGAACTCTATAAATAAAAACGTCAATCCTTTTTCAAAGCATTATCGTTGCTGAATTTAGAAAAACATATGCACAGCTCGGTTAAATTAAGAATATGCTAAATGCCCATTCCTTGAGCTAACATTCGTTCGATTGCTTATCTAAAAATAATTTGATAAGAATAGTTCGACTGTCAGTTACTTTTAGTTTAGCACTAACTTTTGGGCATCTTATCATTGCTAATAGCACCTACGAAAACCTTATTTGTACCCAGGGAGGCTTCGTCAGAAAAGTTGTGTTTAAAAAATTTTTATTCTTCTCTAAATAAAAATGGTATCAATTTGGCCAAATATCTGATTTATAGCTACATACATATATACATATATATATAAATATGAAAATAAATTTAGATAAATGCAAATCTTAAGCTTTGCTTATTGTAAATATTTACGTATGGGTATTGCTTTTTTTAATTTAATGGTTAATGAAGTTTACTCACATCGTCCAATTCGATTCTGTCATCATCTGAATCGCGAGGATTCTCCTCCTCATGCAGCTCCAAATCAAAAACACCACTGGCGTCAGTTACGTCGGCCATGGTAAGCAATGTTGATTATCTTCCACGGCAGCAATAGTATTGCTGCTAAAAATGCAGACGTTGAGTTCAAGGTATAATATAATAGCCCTTGAATAGTAGTTGGTTTCGGAAAATATAAGCTGATATTTTACTTTAATCGCAATTAAAATGTGTTTGAAAACTTTCTACAAGTATTATCACCAAGTACTAGTTTTCTTGATAATGCTGGCACAAGATTTTTTCACTTTGTTTGCTGGGCTGTCTACAATATCCAAATATCGAATATCAATATTCTTAATGTACAATTTACACGACTTTTAATTTTTTTATCGTATAAAATATCACCTTAATTAACACTCTTTTACAATTTGTTTTCAATTGTTCTTCTTTTTATGATATAAAGTATCAAAAATGTTACTCCGATGACGAACACGAGGCGATCAAATCGAGCTGCTAATGACAATCAGGGTTGCAGTCGCAGTAAAATTACACACACAATAAAAGGTAGGCACTACAGAATAATATATTTAAAATGTTCAGAGTGTAGCATAAAAGCTAACTAAATAAAACAATCTAAGACAAATTTAAATTCCCGCTTTAAATTTACAATTTTTAAAGATTTCATAAATATTTCTATTTATTTACATACAGATACCTGCCCTACACGGTGGATTTCACCATAAACAGTTTTGCACACTTAAGCATTAAACACTTATAGTACTACAGCACGACAGGCGGCATCTGTCAACACACACTGTTTTTAGTGGAACTTATTTCGCTTTTAGGCACAACTGCTAGCTGCCACTAATGCACAGAGTTTTGAAAAGTCAGTAAATCAAATATATTTTAATCAAAAATGACATAGTATAACTAATTTTTATTTTATTGAAAAAAGTGTAAATTAAAAATAACAATATATATTTGTGACGAGATATAAATCTTTCATTCCGTCTTATATATTTTTTCACTCGATGTAATAGCTAACATTGAGATTTCCATTTATCTTATTAAAGTGTTGATTGTTGTTCAGAAAGAGGATTAGATATACCCTTAAAACTGCCTTCAAATTTGAGTGTAACTAAAGAGGTCTATCAAATTCGATAAAAAGCAAATGTGCAGTATTATTATTTAATCAAAATTAGTTATAGTAATTTCAATATAATACATATTTTAATTGACAAACTATTGTGACTTTTTTTTATGACGAAATGTTCATATCGCTGTCTCTAAAGCAAAATTTGCTTTCCAACATAAAAATTTAATGAACTATAGATTTTAGCAGCGCTTTCAGAAGTCCTCCAATCAATAATCATTCAATGAAAGTGATGCTGGCACAGAAATATAAAATAATATAATATATGTATTTACATATATTTCTTGCGCTAAAAACCCTCGCCTAAAAATATATTTCGAGCCATTTTATCACTACAACCTTTAAAATTTTTAAGGCAGAGTTCTTAAAAAGATTAATAACATAAATTCGCCTTAAAATAATGCTTTGATACAAGGCGAATTAAACAAGGTGAAATTACTACGGCATGAACTCACCTTGCTACTACGGTACATTAGCAAATCTACGATTTATAACAAAAAAATTCTGCTTTACACACATTGCTGATTTTAAAAAATAAATGGCATCAGCTGGCATGTCTGTGTGTTTTCGAAGGCGTTCTTATACATACATATATGTGGATTGTATGTACACATATATAATCGGTTTCAATTTTTTCACCTTGAAAGTTTATTTAATGTTTGTCAATGTTTCCTCGTTTATTGTTGCGAATGGAAAGACCCAAATTACTAGACAAAGAAAAACTTTGTATATATTCTCGAGTATATACTTATGCAAATATATTTACGTATATAAGTTTTAAATAGTTAGGACTTTCATTGAATACTACACTTACTTTTTGTTATCGCAAATTTCAGAAAAAGAAGCTTATCACTTAGGTATGTTTACTTAATTACACGTGAAAAAATGTATACATACATACATATGTATGTTTGCAAATACAATTAGTTATTCAGCACACATCCTTATTCTCATTTAAAAGGTTTTATATAAAGGAAACCCATTCTACGTAAAATTTGCTGCCAAGTTGTTGATAAAATAGGCTAGCTTTACATCACTTGGAGTTTTTATTTCGTTTGCGTTAATCACAATTATGGTTTTTTTTTAAGTCAAAAGAATGTCACTGTTTTTTGGAATGTCATCATATCAATTTACCTTCTCTGCCTAGTTCTTCAATATTTATTTATTTTAGTATAATTACTCGATAACTTATATCGCAATTTTATTCAACTTCTATTAAAATTGAATGTTAAACCTTTTATTTTCAGCACTCGGAATTTGTGAAGATTTGGTTTTAATTTTTACTTGGACACTTTCAATGTGTTGTTGTTTTTCTTTATATTGCACCAGAGAACTATAAATACAACTTGCTTATGAAGATGCCATCTAGCTATTTTTTTCTTTGTAGACATGATTATTTTAAAACATAAATGAGTTTGTGTGTGTAACCTAAAAAAAAATATTACTTAAACACTTTTAAAAATTCTTTAAATTATGTTGTAAAATATATACATATGTCTTTATAGTAAGTGAGAATCTTAATAAAACAGATATTGCTTAATAAACAAAGCTCAAATTTAATGCGCTTTCATTTTTTCATTCATAATTGTATCATATGTTTTAAACATTAAGTGCAGAAGACGATTCACTTCGAGTTAAATATAGTGCAAATAATTGAGGAACACAGGTCAAATCTGTTGGGAAGGTGAATTTGGAGACTCTACACTTACTATATTGTTGCTTATCAGACATTATGTTGCAAGACGAACCCAACGTCATCAATGAGAATGACTTGAAAGACCTCAAGGATCGTATGAAACTTATTGTTGAAGCAGATCCAAAGCAATATCACAATGATTTTTCATTAAGGCGATACCTGCAGGCTTTTAAAACTGTAGATGCTAGTTTTCAGGTAAATTCATGAAATAAATTAACGTACTGATAACAAATATCTAACCGCTATCAGGCTATACTTAAAACTAACAAATGGCGTGAACAATATGGAGTAAATTCGCTGGCAGATTCGGACGCTGTTAAATTGCATGGAAATAAGGCGCGCGTTTTACGACACCGTGATTGCGTTGGACGCCCTGTCATTTACATACCTGCAAAAAATCATAACTCTAGCGATCGTGACATAGACGAATTGACAAAATTCATAGTATACTGCTTAGAAGAAGCATGCAAAAAGTGTTTTGAAGAAGTTGTTGATAGCTTGTGTATTGTTTTTGACTTATCTGGGTTCAGTACAACATGCATGGATTACCAGCTGGTGAAAAATTTAGTATGGCTACTAAGTAAACATTACCCTGAGCGGTTAGGTGTCTGTTTGATTCTTAATGCACCAGGCATATTTTCTACCATATGGCCGGTCATTAAGCAATGGCTAGATGAAAATACAGCCAAAAAAGTGATTTTTGTTGACAATGAGATTGATTTATGCAAATATTTAATACCAGACATTTTACCTACTGATATGTAAATGTCTCTAAATTATTTATATAAAAATATATGAACGTACATTGAAACCGTATCGAAAGTACCTTTGCAACCATGGTGCAGTATTTTTAATATTGCTCCATATTAACTACATATGCATATGTAAATATATCTATATATTTGAAATATGAAAACCCAATGCTATCATATAAAATATATGCAAGGATATATTTATAAACATAGATCAACCCATTCTAGCAAAATAACGTCAATGAACTACAGTATTTGTGTATATGTTCATACCACATTTGTATGTGTATACCTGAGCTACATAGTATATATTGTATATTGTAAAATTGCACTTAAATGTTATATGATGTGAAAATGTAGAACATTCCAAAAAAAATTGTAATAAAGCATATATATTCATATGTTAAAAATATATACATATTTATTGTGTGGTAAAAACCGCTCATATCTACTGAATATAATTTAATAATTATTTGAAAACTATACACATTTAATACATACATATATATTTATCTTTACATCGTACTTAAAGGATACGACTATAGTTTCTGAATTCCATTTAAAGTACTGGTACCACATTCAATGCAACAAAAATTTTCGTCCGTTTCAATATTGGCTGACAAACAATAATAGCAGTATATATGACAGCAACTCATAGTATGTGGAATAGTTGGTCTTTCACTGCAATATGTACACGTTGTATTAGTTTTGAATTCAACTTTTTTTTTGTCGACAACAGATGAGGGCTTCATTTTATCGGTTAAGTTCATGATATTTAAGGTATTATTTAAGATGCGTTGAATTTTTCTGAAATTAATTACTGGCAGTAGATGTCCCAATAGCTCCTGCATTTAAATATGTTGAGAAATTAATAAAAAATAATTTATTGTTAATTTAAATTATTTACCATAAAGCCGCCCCATAATAATTCACGGGTAAGATATTTGTATCCTATGTCACGCCGTTGGTTGTGTCGTAAACTAATATAATCCAAACCAAGTAAAAAATCTACTAAAGTCGGCTGGCGGCCAGTTTTTAAGAAACGAAAGAAGTTTAAAACAGAAAATAACAATGCCACATTTTGTCCCCACTCGATTATTCGATGCGCATATTCAGCCCGTATAATTATACGACGTTCATTGACATTTTTAAAATATCCTGGTAGGATTGTTAATATAAAATGTAGACATAATCGAGATGTAGTCAATCGTTCCGAGTTATAAGATACAACAAGTAGCTGTTGACCAAATGTGGAACATTGTTTTCCAACAGAGCCGAACCAAATTGCCGACTGCACAAGTAAATCCAATTCAGGTTGTATCTTTGCAAATAAAACCGGCTGCAAAATAAACATATTTGTATTTACTTTTTAATAAAATCTCTTTCCCGTGTAGGTATTTTACAACTTACTGAAATGCTTTGTAAACTTTCAAGCAGGTTATCACGTATTAGCCGTGTAATATCCTTGTTCAAGTGAATAGCATCAATCTGTGCAATAAAACAAAATAAAGGGTAGATTTTCAATATTTTTGGGTTGGGTATCCCCGTTGGTGATTTACTGTCAGATTTGGTATATAATCATTTTTACCTGATTGACACGTGGAACATACACGTTTCTTTCAGCCATTTAGCTTCGCAAAATTTGAGGATTTTAACAAAAAATAAATAAAACTTATCATGTACCATGGACCTTTCAAAGAAAAACTATAAAACCAAAACAAAACCGACAACAAAGTAAAATAAAAAGGCTAGCGTATTGCCATATTACATTTTTTACACTTGAGACTCCAGTTATCTCAATCCTTATACCAGGTTCTCATCCAGAGGTTTGGGTAGCATTGGATTGAATAGTCAAAGGTCTGGAATTAACTTTGGAAATTTTTGACAGTAAATTCGAAATCAAATATTGCAGTCTGACATCACCTTAACTGTCATAGAAATAATTGGCACAAGTAAAGGGTTGTGCAATGTTTTGTGTAATGCAGTAGTCTGTAATAGTTTATTTTTATAAGCAAAAAGGCATATGCGTCGTCGAAGCATATCATATTTTGTCCGAGAAGAAGTGAAACATTAATTAATAAAATATATAAAATATGAGTTCTCCAATAAACAAAAATAACAACGATGTGACTGCAGCAAAGCAACGAAAATCATCAAAAACCAATTCTAACGCAAAATCGTCTAGCTTGGATACGCGCGCAGAATTGGCTGATCTTATTAAGAAAAAAGCGGAGACATCTGTGAGTTTATTTATTTGTTATGTTGTTAAAATTATTTGAAAGCAAATTTTTCCATTCTAGGAGCAATTGGCAAATTTGGAAAGACAAATATATGCGTTTGAAGGTTCATATCTTGAAGATACTCAACTTTGTGGGAATATAATCCGTGGTTGGGAAAGGTATCTCACTTCAAATAAAGCCACAAATTCCAAAGCAGACAAGCGGAATCGAAAATTTAAAGAAGCTGAGAGACTGTTTTCTAAGTCGAGTATAACATCAATGGCTATATGTAATCGTAAGCATTACGTCTACTTTGTATATATACTTCGACTAACTATTTATCATTGTTAGCCGAGCGTGCCAGTGAATCAGATTCAATAACAAATGAAGACTCAAGTGATAACCAAATTGCTATGAATCAAAATACAACAACAGCGCATGATGGGACGGGTTCGATAAAGAGCGCCGGTAAGGATGAAAAAAATGGTATGATGTTATAATAATTGCAGCTAAAGTATGGATGTATTAAATATTTTCTCCGTTTTTTCATATGAAGATCGAGCAACAACACCTACGTCCCAACGTGATATTATAAAAGATCTCAACACGCCGAGTGGAAACACAAGCTCAAAAAATAAGCTCTCCAATAATTCAAGCATATCAGCCAAGAGAAGTGGCCAAATTAATAAAAAGATTAGACACCGATGATTAAGAGAAAAGAGCGCTTTTTCCGCAGTAATTAGTTTTTTCTAACAAAAATATTAATTTCTAAGTTGACTTTTAAACTTTATGAAAATCGTATTTAATATTTCAAGCGTTTAAGATACATACATACATTACAATCTATTGATTTTACTTCGATAACTTAAGTGTCAAATAAATACGTTCGAACTATTATCTTCAAAATACAACGAAATAAATTACTAAACTAATAATTAGCAGCGTAACGAACATGCCACCCAACATTACATATTTATCTTCAACAAACCGGCGTTCAATTAATTTCATAGTATGATTGGATAGACCGAGTGTACTACCAATAGCATGAATCCGACGATGTGCACCTTTTAAGGTCTCACGCTGGTTGATTAGGCTACTTAGTATATTTCCTCCAGAAGCAATCATTTCATCGACGCCTTGATGGGCGTTGTTAAGTTGTGTATGATGTTGCAGTGAATAATCGATTTCCAGGCATGTGTCTGATGGGCCGGAACCATTTGCAGTAAAACGATGACTTAATAGCTGTTCCCGTTCGGAAAGTTCTACTAGACGACGCTGCTTTTTTTCTCGATAAAGTTGCAGCGAACTAAGTAAGTGCCGAGTATCATACTTTAATTGGTCTATACGCATTTTAGTACTTGGACGTTGGGAAGCCGGCACTTTGTATAGTAGTACGTCAAGGCGATCGCAGTTTCTAAATAAAATTTACTTTTTTTAAAATAAATTACTTATAAAACTACCTTAGATTTAGGGAAATAACTTACGAATTTACAGCAGTAATTTTCATTTGTATCTCATTTTCAACATCTGTAGTGTTTGGACCGTTTATTTGTGAGAGTTTTTGAAAATCCTGCTCGATCTCTTGAATCATGCGATTTGTTTGATGATAAAGTGCCTCCATTATGATATATTATTTACTTTACAAAATTTGCCGCTTTATCCAAACAATTGAAGTAATAAACTTTCAGCTTCGCACCTAGCTAATGCAATTATTTGTTATGACGTGTTGATTCATATATGCATGCATTAACAGAGTTGCACCTCAAAGTTTTAAATAAGCCGATTCACAATCTCAAAAACAATCAGACTTGTGACAAGAGAGCATAATTTTCACATCTAATTTCAAGTTGAAGCTGCATATTTGTGTTTGGAAAATTTCGCTCATAAAAATTAACAGGCAACAAAAGCACAAAAGCAAATGGCTGCATATTTGTCAACCAAACAAAAATTTTTTTGAAATGAAAATATTATATTTCCTAAAGAGCGCTTACAAATAGTATTATTTTGCTGTAAAGGTTTAGACATTTTAATTAACCTCGTTTGCCTTCTAGCAGTCGTAAAATTAGATCTGGTAACTTTGTATGTTCTTATCAAAAAGCTGCTATTTAAATACGATCTCTGGCCAAAGTACATTATCTAATAAGCTGTCCTCACTGCTTTAAAATCTCGCTCGCTTTTTGTTTCAGTATGTATAATAGAGTTTTATTCTTTGAACTTATGATAGCATACTTTTCCATTTTCAAGGCTCGAGACTTGCAGATTATTTAAAAATCAAATTAATTTTCCCTAGCTACTGGTACGAATTTCGTGACCAACACTTGCGGTGTCAGCTTGATACTGTCAGACATGCTTCATTACGCGAGATATTAAAGCGCGTGGAGACGACCGGTAAATATTTGTATTTAAAAGTCAATTGTTGATTAATTTCAAGGTGAATGTACTTTGGGTTGATTTTACTTACTTGAGCCCTAATCGATTAGGTTTATCACAAATGACATCGACAGGTTTGTTAATTGTATCAAATATAAAGCAAATTGCAAAATCTTTGAGTGCCGTTGAGAAATATGTGAATAAAATTTATATCCATCTAAACCTACCCGCTGAAAAATGTCAGCCCTTACCAACATGGGGACATTTAATATCACAATTATACGTAGATAACAGCCAATTATGTCGCAACAACTTGTGTATGAATATTTTGGTGGGGTCGTTGCGTGAACAAGGTGTAAGAGCATTAAAAAAAAGGTCTGTCGATATGTTATTTTGTGATAGCCACTATCCTGAACTTTGTGAGAGTATGATACAGCATTTCAATATACCAGGGAAACCAATTTATTTGGAGCAAGTGCAGAGTACAGATTTGACGGAATACCAAAATTTTAAAGGAGCTAATAAAATATATGATACGGTTGTTGTGGGTGGAACATTTGACCGAATACATGTGGGTCATAAAATATTCCTTACCCAGGCAGTAATTCGTTGTTGCCGTCGGTTGGTGGTCGGAGTCACTACAAATCAGATGTCCAAATGTAAGTACTTCTCTATTAATTTGACAGAATTTTACCCTACATAATGGACCAAACTTAACTATTCCAGATAAAACTCTTTCGGAGTTAATATTACCCGTGGAATCTCGAATAGCTGATATTCGTGAATTTTTAACAGGGATAGATGCAAGCTTACAATACGAAATTGTTCCAATCGATGATCCATTTGGACCAACGTTGACCGATCCCAATATGGATATGATTGTGGTGAGCGCCGAAACAGTAAAAGGTGGTCATAAAATAAATGAGCTCAGGAAGAAAAAGAATATGTCACCGCTTGAAATATATTGTATAGAACTTATTGATTCCACAGACTTAAGTTACGGCCCGATGGAAAAGAAAGTGAGTTCGAGTAATGCACGTATTAACTTATTAGGCACTCGCATAAAGCAACCTGAGGTAAGTAAATAAAATTGTTGGCATCTTCAACCCTATTTAAATTTGTTGTTATTGGACAGCCAAAACCTAATCTCTACGATGAACCATATATAATCGGTTTAACTGGTGGAATAGCTTCTGGTAAAAGCACAATGTGTAGCCGCCTGCTTAACAAGGGTGCACAGGTTTTGGATTGCGACAAGATTGCCCATGAAATATACGAACCTGGTCAAGTTTGCTATCATAAGTTAATTAAACACTTTGGTAGTACAATTATTGGTTCTGATGAACGTATTGATCGCAAAATACTTGGACAAATGGTTTTTAACAACCCAAAGCAATTAGAAATTTTGAATGATATTGTGTGGCCTGAGCTTTTAACAGAGGTAAAGAAACGAATTCGTGATATGCACGACAAACATCAATGTAGTGTTGTTGTGATTGAAGCGGCTGTGTTATTAAAGGCGGGATGGGACAACGAATGTCATGAAGTATGGTCTACAATAGTAACACCCGATGTAGCTGTGCAAAGAATTATGAAACGAAATGATTTAAGTGAAGAAGAAGCACGAAAACGCATTGATAGTCAAATGAAAAATAGCGAAGTAGTTTCGAGATCGCACATCGTGTTTAGTTCCCAGTGGTCAGACGAATTTACACAGCAGCAATTAGACAAAGCATGGTCTATACTTATGCAAGATATAGAAAAACGGAATCTGAAGAAAACGCCAAATAAGAACAATTTCACTAATAATACCACGGTCTGACCTACTCAGAATATTAAAAATTATTTGTAATATAATTTTACTGTATATATATACATATATGTTTATATGAGAAACTGTAGAATTTTTTGTGAACATGGAATATTACGTAAGGGTTATTATAATTTCCATTGTAAAAATAAATAATAAACACTATTTGGTTTTATTTTATTGCTTCCCTGAAGGATGCATTAAATATTGTTATATACTCCTAGACTGAATTTCAATAAAGTTGGCATTTTTAAAAACATGTAGTAGAAAATCATTGAAAATTTCTTCAATTTAACATCTTTCCTATTTTCTTATTGCGATCTATTAATGACTTTCTCCTTTTTTTCCTGCAACACGTTTGAAGTCGGTCATTTTAGTTGTCATAATAGGGGATCCAATGAATCCAATATAATCAATTTGTGTAATCTCACCACCCGATTGATTATTTCGTACATAAATTTGTATGTTTTGAACATTTTGGAATTTCACATAACGCAAGTTCACTGGTTGGCCACTTTCCAGTTCCTTGGGCTCCAATCTAAATCAAATATGTAAATATAAATGTATATTAATATACAATGTTTCATATGTTAGGTTCATACGTTAAATCTTGTACACTGGTCATAGATTCTGCCATGTCGAAATCAATTGTTCTTGGCTGGTTAATAAATAGCTTAATTTCTTTAGGACCCAAGTGAGGTGGAGCTTTAAACTTCAACGAATGAATTTTAACCAACTGATTAAATGTTACTGACAATATTAATTGCTCATCACAATCTGATTGCAGGTAACCACCATTTGGTGTAAGACAGTGGTTTAAGGAATGGTCATCGGCTTCATTTAAACATTCACATTCCTGCTTCGATATGAAAGTATTCAACTCCATCTAGGATTAGAAAATGTATAATAAGCGGATAATTTTTATAATGATATGTCTTACAAGTCCTTGTCCATAGTCTTCACCGGCTTCATCTCCACCACTAGACCCTATATGCTCTTTGATTTTATTTTCTAGTGCAACTATATCAGCACCTTGTATACGATCAATTTTCGTCTAAAAAATAAGAAATCTATTAAGAAGGATAAAACTTCAATAAATAATTGCCTTACCCTGTTTCGATAAAAAATAAATGTGGGCATGGCTGAAACACCTTGACTCGCTGCAGTGTCTTGACAAGTATCAACATCTACTTTCAGGAAAATCGCCTTTGGATATTTAGTAGGCAGCATATCAAAATGAGGAGCCATACGCTGACAAGGCCCGCACCTGGGATTATTGAGAAAAAATCAAGTATTTTACATGCGTGAGTACATTTTATTTTCCTACCAACTGGCCGTGAAATCTACTACAACAAGACGTACTCCCGCTGAACTCAGCTCCGCTTGAAAATGAGCATCATCATTAATTACGCGTACACTCATATTGTACTAAATTATTTTATATACAGCTTTTTACACAAAAATTAAATCTGCACTACTTATCTAAATTTCTTCACCAATTCCAATTTGGCAATTGCTGACAGCCACGATGACTGGCAGTTCATTTATTGTTTAGCAAGGTTGCTATTTTAATCAGTAAAAGTTTCAATACGATACTATAACAAAAGTAGTATAAGTTTCAAAACAAATTTTTAACTAGCTCTTCTAATGATCAAAAGATTTTTTTTATATTTGAATATTTCGTACAATAGTTTTTATCCCGCAAACTGCGTGATTACTTGAAAATATCAAATATATGTACATATATCCATGTGTGATTGATTTACAATTAATTTTTTTTTCATTTGAGTTAGCCTGTTTATTTCCTTTACCACATTGTTTCTTTTATATTATAATTTCTCTAAAAAATTTATATTTCTCCCGATTAAATCGCGATAATGGCACAGATCGGCTGCGAGAATCATTATTTATTTTTGTCACCTTTTTTATAGTTCTAATAAAATATATATTTTTTTATTTAAATGACATAAGGTATTAACTTTAAATATATAAAAGCTGGGAAATAATATAAGAACGTATAAAAGTGTGTGACGCAATGGATTATATTTCTATATTAAAATCGACAGAAAATGTGCAACAAAAAGAACCAATAACATCTATAAGAACAATAAGCATGGAAAATGATAGCGCTTGTAGTGATCCACTTTTGGTTGATGATCATTCTTCAGCTTATAACTCTTTTCCTTCAACGGCTGCGTCATCCGCGGTAATGTCTCCTCAGTTACAATTGGAGTTATTGGAGAGTTTGGATGACTATCCCGCAGATTTTTCGTCGAATTCAACATCTGGTGATTTTTCAAAATCATATGCAATTGCGCAGCAACCGGACATAGTTGACGATAGTACGGTTCAATCAGTACATGCAGATCAACAGTTACATCAACAGGTGCTACATCACATAGGATTAAGTTTAGCTCTAGAAGATACAACCGATATGGTTTACCCAATATACAATGCTATAATGGCTCATGAAAGTGATGAAAATATGAAAAGAGTTAATAGTATTCCTACCGACTTACCACTATCTTATGAATCTCTGACTTCTTCGATAAATATAAATGTTAGCAATCCAGTCGACGACGGCAATGAAAACCACAAAGAAAGTGATGACAATTTAATGTGCTATTTAAGCGCTTCATTGGATACGCCGGAAATTTTAATTTCCCAAGTTCAGACATTTCCATCGTCGTGTAGTAGTTGTCATTCCCATAGTGTTATAGATTCAAAATCGCCCACTACTAGTGAATTATGTGCATCAACAACAATTCAATATCCTTTATCGTCCCCGTTATCAGCATCTTCGTTTATGCCTTGTGAATCGTTTGAAGCATCAGAAATCATTATGCAAAGTCCACAGGTTCTTGAAAACAACGCGACGGTTTTGGAAATGGATGACACCTCTGCTTTTTCATCACCGAATGTACACTTTACGGGTTCGCCTTCGCCAGATTCTACTTTTTATACACAAAATTCAAATAAAAATAATGACGACATTTGTTTGCGATTAGAGTACAAGTTTAAAGACCAGCAACTCGTGCAAGTTCAGCCTCCTACCGTGGTAGCAATGAGTGCACCAACATCGTTAGGTTGCTATGAACAATTAAAAATTTTAAACAACATGTGTATGGATAGATCAGAAATGGATACCACCGACTTCCTATTTTTACCTTCGCCGTCGTCGACAACGATTGCAAGTGATATCTTAAATCACCAGCAACACAAGACAAGTGATAAATATTTTAATGAAAGGTAGTTTAAATTACATTAGACCAAGTGATACCTGTTATCATTGGATTATAACGATTGTGAAAAATTTAGAATCAAGCATACTATTTTGATTTTGCATGAAGCATTCTGCTATTTCTTTGCTTTAACTGTTGTACATACCTACCAACTTTATTTATTTTTTTCTACTACTTGCTTTAGAGCTAAATTGGTCGGAAAAGTACTTTATTACTACTGCAATTTTCGGACTGAAATCGCACTAGTCTGAAAAATACCAAACTGGTATAAATTAAAGAAAATATGGCATAAAAATTATGCCTTATTTAGTAAGCTACTGGAACAACTACGTACATTTCTTATTTGAATTAATTTTACTTTTTTTTTTGTTTAATATTTAATATTACTCAAAAAGTAAAAGATTTAATAGAGTGGACCAAATACTCATAAAATACATCAGTTCGTTAATTTCAATATAAATCTATGTGATCTAATTGGCTTATCGGCTAAAAAAGTATTTGTGTTCTTACCATCATGTGTGGTACTTGGCTTCATAACGTTATTCGTTAATAACAAATTATGAAAACTTTAAATATTATTTTTTATTAATGTTACTAATGCTTTCATTTAAACGAAATGCTTTTGGGATTTTTAATTTTAGCATGCTTTATAATCCCATTTTCCATTTCAACTTTTTGTGCCTTTGAAATAAAAATGAATTTTATATTGCTTGTTTCGTGTCGCTCTCTGGTCGCTATCATTATATATACTCTCTTAATATGTATAATTTGAATTTCGGTTGCATTTGTTCACATACATATCTTAAACAGCTGTTGTTTAAATTTTTTTTTAGTACATATTTCTTAAATAAAAACTGAAAAGTTAGGAAAAGTACAAATAGAAACAGAAAATTAAAAAAAAAAATACAAAAGCTATTAACTTATAATTTTATAATTTTTAGGTCACCATAAGTAATTGTAATGTTGTACTCCTTTCAAAACGTCTTGCACCTTTGAAATTCATGTGATTTGTTGTTGCAATTGTATTTAGTGTACCATTTTTGGTATTTTATGTTCAAATACAGAAAACCGAAAGAAAATACTGAAAGAGAAATGTTTCCCGGTTATACACACACATGAATGTACATTAAGGTGGTCAAACAGAAACTATGGATATTATTATTTCACTGTTTGAAAAAATCTTCAAAAGTTCTTACGACAAAAATTGGAAGAGTTTGCAATTTAAATAGTTGGAAACGTGTTTCAATCGTTTTATGAATCTTTCCCAGTTCCATTAAAGCCTCATTTTCGAGTATATCGTCGTACCCAACATCACAAAGATTTTATCATAATTAATAAATTTGTAGCAAACTAATATGATTTCATCTTTCAGTTGGAATTAATAGTTTTCTTCCATATTAAATTACTCAGTTTTTAAATTATTATTTATTATTATTTAAACTTACTTTATCAAGCAGCTAGAAATAATAAATATCCTATTGTGAAGAACCCAAATCAGCAAGCACTGTTTTCATCGAAAGCGCATCAAAATTCTTAATGAAAATTAGTTCGATCTTCACTCTTGTCTATAGTCGTAGATCGAACACATTTCATAATGCCGACCATTATTGGCCGTTTTTTCATTTCTTGTCGTATATAACGTAACATGCCAATTGAAAAGTACCCGGCCTACCATAGTAAACACTTTTTGGAAAACTTCATTTGTTTGTTTTATTCAACATAGTTCCTTTTAAGGCTGATACACTGATTATAGCGACCACTTTTCGATGCCATTTTTGTAGTACGATTTGTTTTTTGTTCCAAAAAAGGATTCAGTTTCGGCGACCACCTCTTCATTAGACGAAAATTTCTTTCTATCAAGCATTCTTTTGAGATCTGAGAACAGGAAGTAGTCGCTGCAGGCGAGATGTGAAAATAAGGTGGATGCGAAAGCGATTCGAAGTCCAATTCAGGAATTTTTGTCATCGATTTCATTGACTTGTGACACGGTGCATTGTCTTGGTGAAATAGCACTCTTTTTTCTTCAAATGAACCTTCAAACGGTCCAATAACGCTCTGTTATAGTCGCTGTTGATCCTTCCTTTTTCAATGTAGCCAACGAAAATTATTCCATGCCCATCCCAAAATACAGACGCCATAACCTTGCTTAGCGACTGTTGCGTTTTTTCCACGCTTTGAAACGGGTTCACCATGTACAGTCCACTCGGATGACTTTGGATTGGACTTTTGGAAATATTGAACCATGTTTCATCCAATGTCACATATCGACGCAGAAACTCGGGCTTATTACGCTTGAACATCTTCAAACACTGCTCCGAATCATCAACTTGTCGTTTTTTTTTCATCAAAAGTGGGCTCGCGTGGCACCCACTCTGCACAGAGCTTTCTCATACCCGAATATTCGTGAATGATATGATGTACACGTTCAGTTGATATCTTAAGAGTGTCTGCTATTTCATTAAATTTCAATTTACGGTCTTTCAAAATCATTTTGCGGATTTTTTTGATGTTTTCGTCGCTAACAACCTCTTTTGGGCAGCTACTGCGTTTACCATCTTCGGTGCTCATTTCACCACGTCTAAACTTAGCATACCAATCCTTCATGGTTGATTTTCCTGTGGTAATGTCCGGAAACTCGTCGTCAAGCCAAGTTTTTGCTTCAACTGTATGTATTTTATCCCTTCAAAAAACAATATTTTTTCACCACGAGAAATTCCTTTTTATCAATTTTTTTCACAATAACTAAAGTTGGTTCACTCAAAGTGCTATAATTCTCGAACTAATGATCCGACAGCTGTCAAATTTATATACATACGCGTCTTTTGAAGGTTAGGGATAACTAAAAATCATGAATTAATTCTAGTAGCGCCATCTTTGTGTCAGGACGAGGAATTTTCATTTGACCTGTTATATAAGTGTATAAGTACAACGGATGTTATGAACAAATAAGTGCAGAAGTGACAAACATTCACCCACTTATGCTCGCCACTGTACATACGTATTATATGCATATATTTAATGGATTGTAATTTATTTAATTCAAAACGTGTATATATGTACAAGCAAATGTGCATTTATGAAATATTTCAAAATCAATGTCAGGTGGTTGATATCATTTTTTATATATTTCTTTTTAATTTTGTCTCTTCCATCGCTTTCGTCCCAAAAATTATCGTTCAATTCGTTTGCCTAATTAAAAAGATTTTATTGCTAATAGATGAAAATATTTCACTTTTGTGTACATACAAATATAAGTATGTATATCAATCTGTTAACATATGGGGATATAGTACATACATACGTACATTTATGGTCCACCAATTGGACATTCGATCTGCCTACTACCCCCTCGGTTGCTTTAAGCACCTACCAAAATAGATATACATATATACGCACAAACATATGTTTATATTCAATAGTTGCAAATAGACAAATTACTTTCATTTAAACAAAAATATAATCACACATGTGTATGTTTATGGATATGACCATTGAGTGGGTGAAGTGAAGTACGATGTGTGGTGTTAAGGTGAGGTCGTTGGATGTTGCCGCCTTGACCAAGACTATAAATAGCCAATTAATAAGATGAGAGACTTGGCGGAACTTTTTCCTTAATGATGTTTTCTATAGAATAAATATAATAAAACCTTATAAATATAGTAACTGTACATCGTATATTCATGTACGTACATATGTGTATATGAAGAGATTTATTTTTTAAATTATGCCTTCCAAACAAATTGCCAATTGGAAAAAGTTCATACAAAGAAAATGTATGAAAAAAAATATTTCTACTCATATTTTTTACTTCGTGACTTTCGGAGAACACCTGAGGTTATCACTTCCGGAAAATTTATAAAGAAAGTTTCTTCTCGAAAATCTGTTTTTTTTCTAACTAAATACTACGTAAATACACGATTTCAACTATTTTTGTAAGGTAATTATATCTGTTTTTGTGAGGGAGCTTCCATAGACCACATCGCCATATTTTGGTCCCTCCCTGTTTTCTTGTAGCCTAATGTGGCTTTTCTAGCGATCCCTCATGGGGACCTGGTTTTATTTCGCAGCACTTTTCGTTTGCTACTAAATATTCATTAAAAAATTATATTTGAAATAAATAGTAAAAATGAATAGTAAGTACGAAGAAACTAGCTACTGCGATTCCGAAAAAAAAAATTAGATTACACCCCAAAAACTTAATGACTGGTGCGCTCTTTAGTCCGGAGGTGTGATTGGACCCTACTTCTTTCAAAACGATAACGGCGAGACTGTCACTGTCAATTCGGTGCATTATGGTCGTATGATAACCGTCTTTTTTTGGCCTGCAATTGAAGAACACGAGTTTGATGGATATGTAGTTCCAACAAGATGGTGTCACATGCCACAAAACGCGAGTGAATGTGGCTTCATTGCGAGAAAAATGTCCCAGTCGCGTACTCTCGTCTTGATGATGTCAATCGGCCACCGAGATCGTGTGATTTGACACCGTTGGACTTTTTTTTGGTGGGGTTACGCGAAAGACCGTGTTTATGTGAATAAACCTTAACTCTTCAGCACTTGAAAACCAACATTCGTAAAGTTATGGCTGAGATACCGCTCAATATATGCCAAAAGTGGTCGAAAATTACCTCAAAAAGATCGAAGTTTGCAAAAATTCACGAGGACGTCATTTGAATGATGTACGTTAATGTTTCACACATAACGCCAAAGTTCAAACTATAATAGAAAACGAATTTCTGAAAAAAAAATTATTTTAAATACATTTTATTTTATTTATTTAAGGAAGACGATACTTACAGAGAATTATGATTTTTTTTTTTCAAAATTGTAATAGAACTAACTTGTTTAAAAATAAAAAATAAAAATTACGAAAATTGTCAACGTTATGTCGATATTTTTTTAAAATTTCTACAGTCGTTATAGGTTTTAATATTTTATCTAGAAGCTACTATGATTACCTAGAACATATCCAGAATCGTCTTGACGAGGTCCTGACAAAAAAAAATTACTTGATGTTGAATTTTTTTTTGATTTCTTCGAAAATTGATAAGCCCAATACGTTTTTGGACCGATTCACTATAACTATCGGTTTTGTTTTAAAATGGAACGATTTTCCGTCATTCCTTGTCAATTTTGGTTTTTCGACAAACCGGTTTCGGCGTTTCGCCATCTTCAATGCCTACTTACCACCCTGTCGGAAGGTCAAAACAACAAAAGGAATATAACTATATTTATATCGGAACGAATTTCCGTCATCCCTTGTCAATTTTGGTTTAGTAACACACCGTTCTCCGAAACGAAACCAAACACTGAAGATGGCGGTTTGCCGAAACCGGTGTGTTACTAAACCAAAATTGACAAGGGATGACGGAAATTCGTTCCGATATAAATCTAGTATCCACCCTGTCGGAAAAACACAAAAACCAAATCAACTCAGAATATAACTATCGGCTCATGGCCTTTTATATTTTTCATTAGTTGAGGCTTAACTACAACTTTTCAACTTCACAAGCAAAAGAACGCCCAGTTGGCTTATTTTCATCTGGCTTATAATTTGCATTTGCTTTACAACACTGATGTTAGCTGTCACATACTGATCCATTTTGAAGTGTCACTGTATTTTGAAGTTTGACTGAAATTTCCAAACAATTTGATGATAGCGAGAATTTCCCTTGGATAATCTCAGTGATCCTTTTACAATATTTAATTTTGCAACACTATTAGCCAGGTCGGGTACTGTTTAAGCGATTTTAACTCAAACCGATTAAATTAACTCAAGTTGCTTATTTTTTGTTGTTGCTTTAAATGTTATTCGATATCCTACCTACTGTTCTCTTGCTAGTCGGGTGCAACAGAAAACGTGTATTCTTTATCTTTGCAGTTTACAGCATTAAAAATCTAAATTTATAATATCTAAATTAAACAAAGTATGGGAAAACACTACAACGGTGTTGTTGGGTATCTATCTGTGTATATCATTGAAAAGAAAATAAAAAACTAAAAAACTTTAACCAACTTAATGAGCGCTGATGTTGGTCACATAACATCAACGTTTGTCATAACCTTTTGTTCTATCGGCCTTGTGTAAGCAGTACATATTTATAAAAACCGAACGGTTCCACACGCTGCTGCTATTATTTGCAATATGTATATACAATATTCAAAAAAAAAAAAAAAAGAAACATCGATATGAGCATTAAAATTTTTTGCTTAAATTAATCAAGCAACCATGATTAAGCGAAAACCGTCTTCTAATATATGCCGCCTACAATTAACTAAATTAAGTGATTCTAGAGAAAACCGAAATCAAATAAATAATTTTATTTTTTAATAGATGTTGTATAAAATGTTCTGTTCACGTTTTTCAATGTTCTGTTCACGTAAAAATAATTTAGCGGCTTTTTAAATAAAATTAAAACGTTAAATACACAATCGCTGAATTTGCTTTCCTTACTGACAGAACCGCTGCAGCTTATAAGAATAATAAAATGAACGAAACTAGGCAACGATATGTTTGCAATAAACAAAAATTAATTAATTATTATTTCAAATAAAAATATTCGTTATTCTTGTTTCTCGTAACCTATGTATGTATTGTTTCGAAATGCGGTGATTTGTAGTTACATGGAAGTAAATAATCAACCCGATGAACTTTCATTATGCATACGCCCCGGTGCCTTGCACAAACAGAAAGGAGAGCCAACTCAAGCGACAATTACTACTTTCGAGGTATACAGTACAAATATCCCAATTTCTTGTTTGCCATTAACTATATAAATAATATATATATATATATATGTAAAATAAACTAGCTAACCAAACCAATTAAATCATTAAAAAATAATAATTATATTAAGATGAAGAAAAAAACGCGTTTGTAGCACAGCAAATCCTTAATGAAACATTTTTTTAATAATATTTAACAATTTTTTTTTTTAGTTTTTTCTTACATCTGTTGTCGGTGGAATAGCTGCTTTTAGTAAAGATGCCATTTTAACATACAATTTCTGCGACTCTTCTGCTAATATAACTTAATGCGATTATGAAGTATGATGCTATGATAGAATCGACATTTTAACTCATATTTATTTTCAACAAATTTTATTTACCATAAAAATTATTTGCTTTGTATTTAGTCGTATCTGCAGCAGCGTTTGATGTCAAAATTTTATATCTGTATATCATACATACCTATATGAGCCAACTATTTCGCTGCTGCAGATAACACACCACTTGGCTTAAGTCAAAACAAGCATAAGCCTACCTCTGGCTCTTATTTTATAATCTCTCTTATTATTATATGCATAGAACTCCGACGAGGCACTTGGTCGCTATAATTGTAACTATGAGAACTGCAGTCGGAGCTACAGCACTATTGGCAACCTGCGCACGCATCTGAAGACACACAAAGGTGAGCAGCATGTTATATGCTACATATGTTTCTCTAGTAAATATACATACATCCGCCGAAGTTGTATTATGTTAAAGTAACCGTTAATTTGAGAGTGTTCAGCTAACGGTTGTATGTAACGGCATAAAGTAAACGATATAGATATGTATATAAAGTGTTATCCATTTATTTAGTGGTTTCGAAAGTGCAGTGCTGTATTTTGACGTCTGTCGAACTTAACTGTCAAACCAAACCTGTTTTGTTTAAGTTAAAAGTCTGCCATTTATGAAAATGGATCGCTTAACAACCGCACAATAGGTTCAAGTCGTTGAAACCTACTACAAAAATAGTGATTTAAGCGTGGCCACGTTTCGTGCTTTAAGAGGAGATTATGGTGCACATAATCGTAGAAACTAAAATTTTCAAGAAATTTGAAGTTACTGGATCGGTTACAGATATTGTATCGCTTGTGCATCATCGTTTTGTTCGCTCTACTTCAAATATCGCCGCTGTAAGTGAAAGTGTAGCCGAAGACTCGAATGTGTTTATTTCTCGTCGTTCTCAAGGTCTGGGACTTTCTTACGGCATATTTTGGCGTATTTTGCACTTGGACTCACATATACATCCATATAAAGTCCAGCTCACACAACAACTGAAGCCAGCTGACCGTTCACAACGTCGTAGTTAGGTCGATTAAGTGCTTGACCAACAGGCAGTGGATCACGATTCTCTCAATAAAATTTTCTTTATCGACGAGGCATATTGCTCACTCGGTGGACACATAAATAAGGAAAATTTTCGAATTTGAGGCATCGAGAATACTCAAATAATTCAAGAGAGGCCATTACACCCATAAAACTCATTTTCGTTCGAAGGTGTGCTTGGACCTTACTGCTGTGAAAACGATAACGGCGGGACTTACAGCCGATTTCTTTTCGGCCTGCAATTGAAAAACACGACTTGGCCAATATGTGGTTCCAATAATTTGGTGCGAAAAATTTCCCGGCCGAGTAATTTCTCGTCTTTATGTCAATTGATCACCGAGATTGTGCGATTTGACACCGGACCTTTTTTTTTTTTTTGAAGACCCCTTTTCTGCGGATAAACCTTTTACTCTTGAGCACTTGAAAGCCAACATTCGTCAAGTTATGGCTGGGATACCGCCCCATATGTGCCAAAAAATGGTCGGAAATTGCCTCAAACGGATCGAAGTTTTTAAAAATTCACGAGGCGGCCATTTGAATGATGTAGTGTCTCACATATAATGTCAAGGTTCAAACTTTATAAAAAAAAGGAATTTCGTGAAAAAAGAATTATTTTAATTGCATTTTATTTACATTTATTTTGGAAACCTTAAAATGGATAACCCTGTATGCCCATATATAGTATACATATATCAAACTTAATGGTATGGCGAGACGAATTGATTTAGCCATATCAGTCTGTCCGTGTAGCAAATAACCGAAGTACGGATTGAGATTTTTTGATGAAACTTGGTTCACAAGTACGGACGCTTTTGAAAATTGGTCAAATCAGACCAAGTTCCATATAACGGTAATATTGAAAGTGCAAAAAATGTGCAATTTAAGCCATGTTTGTTCGAAACAATCACATTAAATGGAAAAATATGAGGGTTAGAAAAAAATTTCGAACTCACGTGGCACCACTCACTTTTGGGTCAACGAGTAAATCTCGGAAACCACTATACAGGGAGAGGACTTGATACAATTTAATACTTATAATTCCTAACAGTACTCAACCACTATGCTACTTTCAGTGGCGACTAAAATGCTGACCTACATTTAACATATAACAAACTTTATATTTTTGATCGATCTGTGGATTTGTTATAAATATCAGCCATATATTTGTGTATGTAAATATTTTTATTTAACTTAAATTAGTCTCCACGCTTCCTTTTCCACAGGTGAATATCGCTTCAAATGCACTGAAGAAGGTTGTGGCAAAGCTTTTCTTACTTCGTACAGCTTAAAGATTCATATTCGGGTGCATACCAAAGTGAAACCCTACGAATGCGAAGTAACGGGATGTGAAAAAGCGTTCAATACGCGCTACAGGTATGTTTAATACCTAGAAAACAACATTTTTAAGAGTAGAACAATATGAGTTGTCGTTGTTAGAAAAATGTTAGAAAAATTAAACACAGATTTCCCCAAGTTTATATATTTTTTTTTATCAAAACTGAATCTACGGCACATACATATGTATGGTAAAATTTAATTTTCATGGAAATTTCACTTTGCAGGTTGCAGGCCCATTTACGTTTACATAATGGTGAAACATTTAATTGTGAGATATGCCAAAAGTGTTTTACCACATTGAGTGATCTGAAAAAGCACATGCGTACTCATACTCAAGAGCGGCCATATAAATGTCCTGAAGATAGCTGTGGTAAAGCGTTTACTGCTTCACATCATCTTAAAACACACATACGCACACACACTGGCGAAAGGCCTTACCCATGTGAGGAGACTAGTTGTCAGAAATCCTTCAGTACATCACATAGCCTTAAATCGCATAAGAAAACACATCAAAAGCAACGTAATAGACGACAAAATAACCTGAATAATAAGGAACACCGGTTGAATATCAAAAAGGATCGAAAGAAATTATCGTTAACACAAGGCTCCGATTGTAATACATCTATTAAAGTAGAAAGTGATAGTAGTGGCTACAACGAGGAACACACCTCGAATGGTGAGGAAGAAAGGGAGGAATATGTCTCTACACAAAGCCCGTCTGTAAATGGCAGTTTACCGTCACTAAGCAATACCAACTTTATCAAAACAGAAGATGTTGAATATAATTTGACCGATTTATTTTCTTCTGTTCAAATGCCAGATATGAGAAACGCATCACAGTCGACTTTAGCGCCTAAAATTGAGTCAACTTCCTTTCCGGAAACGTCTCAGGCGCTACAGCTGGCGTACGCTGCAGAAGAGGAAATACCCACACCTTGGGTTGATGCAGGTGTGCTAATTTCAAAACCAATTATGCCAATGGCACCAGTTACCAGCGCTTGTGTAGCATTACCAACGGAGGTACCGAGCTTTGTTGACTTACAACAAAGTTATAACAATTTTGGCAAAGCAGAAGTTGCTATTATAAGCAATACTGCTCCCATATTAGACACAAATATCCCAACTATGACAGAGTCTACAGATCCTTGCGATTATTTGGGTATTAATAATCATGGAGTAACATACAAACCGGATGCAACAGATTTAACATACACAATTCCAACTCAAGTTCAAAGAATGTCAACGGTTGGAATGGAAATTGATGGTAATAATGTTGTTGCTGGAATATCTCGCGAAGATAGTAGAGCAGTTGACCCTATCATTAGTTCAACATCAGCCATAGATCAAAGTATGGATATAATGCCAACACAGGAAAGTATTGAAGAACTTTTGAAGGAAGACTTGCGGTACGGTAGTGATGCAGAAGATATGGAAACTGAGTCCTTACTAAATGAAATCTTAATGACCATCGACAATAATACAGCATTACTGCAGGAGACACTGCAACAGGCCAAACAGGTGCCCGAAGATGCATCGGGACTAATTGAAGTAGATCTAAGGAGTGATAAACCAACTTTGAAACAAATAACTGCAGATGCTGGCATTTGTGGTTGTACGAATTGTAAGTGTGATCAAACTCAAGATTGCCAAGGCGGTTGTTCCACTGAAAAGCCGTGTATTAAAAAAGGTAATACCAAGCATAAATGCTGTCATAATCACAAAACACAAAATGTGCCAAACAAACAAATGGAAACCTCGACAAACGATAAGCCGAAAGTTGTTTCACGTGGCAAAGATTGCTGTAACGGTAAGAAAGAACGTGCTGCAGCGAAACGTGAAGCTGACATCAATCAAAATATTGAAGATGTGGCTTTATTACTACAAAACTTGGCCGCTATGAGCAGCAATACTGGTGGTGGTGGTAGCTGCTGCAGTACCGACAAGAGTACAACGGGTGGATGCAAACCACCTACTGTAAATACGCCAGTTGAAGAAAATAATAATATGAGTAGTTGTTGTTGCTCAAGTAAATCATCTGCTGCACAAGTTACACCCACAACAGCCAAAACAAGTGCAAATACATCAGCACCACCACCAAAATCACTTAAAAGTGCTTCTTGTACATGCAAGAGTCCAGCTGAAGGTGTTGCCAATGGCTGCTGTGTTGTTATCTGTACTAAAACTCTACAAGCTCTACGCCGCGTACTGATGCGTAAGAATCTTAACTTAATGCTTTGTCCACAAAATCAGAATTAAATTCTGGAATTGAAATACGCAAAAATTAATATTAATTAATTTTCTATATATCAACCATCACCATCAAAGAAACGCCAAAGATTTACCTTTTGCATACTAATTATTAACCGCTATTTTACTTTGACTATAGCTAAAAAAAAAAAAGCATTAGTTCATTAACCTTACATAATTACAAAACAAGCAAATAAGCAAGAAAATAAACACTAATATTAAAAAATAAAAACTGTAGAAATTTTTTACTTTGTCAGACTTTAATATTTTAATTGCACTGTGAACATACATATGTACATATATAACTTGTTATTGTTATTTTGTAAAAATATGATTTTACTTTAGTTAGTTTCATTGATGCTTAGAAAGTTGCGTGAAATATATATTTTTTACATTGTAGTTGATTTTAAGTATATTCTACTAAACATAAAGTGGGCAAAATGACATGATTTTTGACAAAAAGAAAAAATTTTAAATTTGCAGTTATTGAAAATAATTAATAATTTATCTGTGAATACAAATATGAATAAATATGCATAAAAATGGATGTACATACGCACTGTTTTGGAATGCAAAAAATATATAAAAATTACTTGAAGTAGAAAAATAAACGGAATTTTTTCGAAGAAAAATATTTCACATTACATTCACTTGTCAGCTGGCCAGCGATGAAAGCTGCCGCCAATAGCAGTCTACGACTATACGAACAGTAAATAATTTTTAATTTTTTTTTTTTTAAATTCTTGCATTTTTATAATTTTTCATTTAATTAGCCATTATACAATGATATACAAGCTGTACATATGGACATACATAATATATACATATATCTTATATTATAACACTTAATATTTTATACATTTCACTACATATTTAATATGAAAAATTATACAATTATTATAAATCACATACATGGTTGGACTACATATTCCAACCAAAGAATAAATCTAATTGTACTATGTGTACCATATGTAAATACACAGTTGCCCATAACGGTAAAAGTATTCAAAAAGTTCAATCCATTAATTGTTTAATATACTTCTAAATTATTTATTAAACAAAGAGTGCCATAAAAAAAGCATATAGAATCAGCTCAATAGTCATTTATATTTTTAACACACACACATATATAAATGCATATATATATGCATCTAATGCACATAAGAATGCAAATGCCGTTTTATGTCTAATGAAACGAATTGAAATAATCTTTTTAATTATATCTTATTTGAATTAAAAACAAGATCTGAAATTAGCCTCGAAGCCCACGGCAATTTGGAATTACAAAATATTGTCAAAATCGCCAAAATTTTGTTATTAACACATTTAATTTATACAAAAATCAAAAAAAAAAATAAATGTTACTGTTATGTTTGCTCTTCTACTACTACCTGTTGAATGTGCGTTGGCTATCGACACAGCCTTCGTATACAATATTTATATACATACATATGTGACTAAGTGGTATGAATGTACCTCATAAATCAAAACATTTTTTTTTTAGATTAAAGTCAACCAAAGTGCCTGTATTATGTATTAGCACATATACAATATATATATTAAAAGTTGATTGCTTTGTACTTTATTAAAATATTTGTCTTAATAAAAAGATAAAAATTGCAATAAAATCTTGTTTTATTGAAGATACAAATAGACTCAAGTTTTCGATGTTAACCGACAACTTGAGAACATCTACACGGAATTCAACCAGATTTATGCGCCATATTTAAGCTGGATTATGTAGTTTGTCGAAATTCTGGAAATTGGCCGGGTTACTCCTATCTTTATATATATATATATATATGTGTATATAACTCTTAGTGGAAGTGGATCTGGAACCCGTCTATAATATCATCATTAGCACCTCGCTAAATAATTTATAAATGGACAAATGGTTTATTGGAAGTATGCCCGTAATTGGTAAAGTGAGCCTTAGATCAATATTAAGGGGTTAGGTGGGTTTCTAAAGTTTAAAAAAAAAGGAATTTTCACAATTTTTTTTTTTCTATATACAATCATATATTTCATTCAAACAATTCACCATATCAAAGATACATATTTAAACAGTATTTTGTGAAATTTTTATTCGAAAATTCCGAAAGCTCAGCCGTTGGTACCTCGTCTCAAAAGCAAATGTTCTCGCCGTGGACAGCATAACTCATTATTGGTTCATCTAAAATCAAAAAACCAAAAAATATTTCGTCAGTACAAAAAGAACATATTCTTTAAATCAAATTTAAAAAAAAATTAGTTGCAATAAAAAATTCTTCGTTCAGTGACTAGATGCTGTTATTACAAAGATGTCTGCCAAAATCTGTACAAAATCGTTTTATAAATTTTCGAGAAAATAGTTTTGAGATAAACGCGTTTAAAGTTTCAAATTGACACAAACACGGCCTGATGGGCGGAACTTGCAAAGGGTCTATCTCTTAGAATTTTACTTCGATCGATTTGATATTTAAGGCTAATATTTTAAACATATTTCACAATTTAATAAGACAAAAAAAATCGATTTTTTATTTTAATTTTCAAACCCACGTAACCCCTTAAGTGACTAAACTTTAACAGAGCAACTCCCAACAAATTCGATTCAAGGGCTCCTTGAAGTATTTTTCCAGAGGTGCGGTTACGATTGGACGTCGGTCTTAAAGCAAGTAGCTCGATATATAAGTATGTTCCTAATTTTCACTTACTCCTGCAGAAATGATGGTGTTGCGAACCCGCCATGCCAAAACCATCATCAATGAAATTAGACAATGCCTCGGATGAAAGACCTCATTTTTGATGACGAACTTGATAGGTAAGGCGTAACTGACTTTTCATAGAGTCAACCTGCTGAACCTAAACTACCCAAGTCAAATAAGTAAATTATTTAAATAAAATATTTGCAATTAAAAAGGACATTGCGAAACAATATATATTTGCATTATTTAATTTATTGCGCTGAAACTTTTTAGAAAACTAATTTTTTTTTAAGTAAAAAATATTTGAGTTGATTTGGTTTTGTGTTTTTCCGACAGGGTGGATACTAGATTTATATCGGAACGAATTTTCGTCATCCCTTGTCAATTTTGGTTTCGTAACAAACCGGTTTCGGCAAACCGCCATCTTCAGTGCTTGATTTCGTTCTCCGAGAACTTTCGTTCTCCGAGAGATGACGAAAATTCGTTCCGATATAAATCTAAAAAATATTTATTACAACAATAGTCTAGACGTTATAAGTTATAGCTATTTTAGAAACCACTACGCTTGCTCATCAGACTCCTTTGAAGAATGAGGATCCGGGCTTGGGATATTAACAACACGAATCAATTCGAACGATCTACGATTTTTAGTCAACCATACCTCATTACAACTAGTCCACTGTATTCACTATATCAACGGGACTCGTCTAATAATGATTGATAGCAGAAAATAATGAATTGAACGAATGCAACTAAAATAAATAATTAGTTACTTACGATTTATCTTCGCTACAAACTTAAATTTCAATTCCATATTAAAATTATGTACTTTGATTTTCGTTTTTTAACATATTATGAAATCTTTAATGAGGGAATGCTATATTAATATTAATCTAAACGTATATTAAATGCTTGTGCTATAAGTCATTCTAATCCTCGCCAGCAGGTATAGCATCCTCCAGCCGCCGCACAAATTTAATACGAAGCTCCGTTACATTATCACCTTTCAGTTGATCCTGAGAATTGAGAAATGTTTAAACAAAAACATATAACTCAATTTTGATATGTAAATAATACTTCCTGTTGGACGCCGCAAAATTAGACCTTTTTTAAATTATTTACCTGCACAAACCAGCACTGAACATCTAATTGCACCATTTCCAGAGCCCCACGTATGCAACCACTAAGTATAGAACTATAACGCAAATTCGTCAAATCCTGTGGTAACTCAACAAATTCCGTCAGGGGATTCGTTTCAAAAACTAACGAAAATTCATCGGAAGATGCAGACCAGTTAGATATTGTCGGTTGTACATTTAAGTAGATACGAAATGCCTGTTGTATGCGATCCGCAGTTTCGCGCATCTCTAAGCACCTAGGAGCTGAGGTGCGTGCTAAAAAATCTTCTATTAGTCGCATACCCATATTATACCCTATACGTTCGAGTTGTTTATTTACATCTTCAACGTTTTCGAAATCGCGAAGCATTTGAGTTACAAGCGCACCATATGTGAGTGTTAAGAACTCTGCGTTCTGGGAATTACAATTTGTATATTAATAAAATAGTATATCCGTTATATTGATAGCGGATAGTCCACATTTACGATGCTTAAAAATTATTTTATACGTATTTATAAAAGCTAGTTTTTATTATAAAATTAAAACAGATATTAGTTCCTTTTTACATGCGTAACTTATTGTTACTTTATTGGAGTAATTGTAATATTTGGTGTTGGTGCTGGAATTGGACCTTGATGTGGAGCGATTAATTTTGGTGCAGTTCGAACAGATGCTCGAGTTTGTATAGGTTGCATTTGTGGCTCGCTATTACCATGGCTCGATCCAGTCAGTTCGCCTTTTGTCTGTGTCGAATGGAATCGACCACCTTCACCCCGTACACGATTCATAGCATGACGATGACGGGACTCGTGCAAATATTTTGAGCGTTCCTTAGGTATGCGTGACTCGAGTTTTGCTCGAGCTTGTCGTCTTATCAGTATTCGTTTGTATTGTTTAGCATTAACGTAAAGAGGTTCCTCTTCTGATTCGCCTTTGCTTGAATCGTCTTCCACTTGTACTCCGGTTGAAGCAGCCTCATTTGCAACATTATTTGTCACTGATGTAGAAACAGTTTGTTGTGCTGCTACAGCAGCGGAAGGTTGCGGTACTGCAACTGTTGCGGTACTGGCCTGTGGCATCATTATGATTTGTTGACCAATGGTTGGTGCGGTGGTCGCAGTAGCTTGAGGATGAGCCGGAGCGGTAGCAATCTGCATTATTTGGCCATTAATATTAATAAGTTGTGGTTGTGGTGTTGGTTGAGCTTGTGCTGCCGCACTGGGATCAATACTTAAGGAATTGGAGGGTGGTTGATAAAATAAAGTTTGGCCGTCAGGTAATTGGAGTAGCTGCATGGGCTGTGCCGATTGTTGTGGTTGTTGTAGCATTATTTGGCTTGTCTGTAGGGGAATAAGCCCGGTAGTCGTAGCACCATTTGTATTGGTCGTTTGTGGCTGTTGCTGTGGAACTTGTCCAATAATAATTTGTGCTCCACCTGCAGTCATCATTGGTATAAATTGTACTTGTTGTTGATCTTGAAAATTTCTCTTATTCTGGGCTAAAATAGTGATAGCTCCTGTAGACTTCTGTTGATATTGTTTTCGGTTACTGAGATTTGAGTTAATATCCATTCACCTTAATTGCGTTGATTATGGTAAGCTATGACGTGAGATCAAATTTGATTTGTCATATAATTACTGCAAAATCGAATGGAATATGAGCCAACCTTCTGTAGTGACTATCCGCTATCAAACACTTCTCTGGTTATTTTTTATAAACTTACCACTTTTTTGGAGTCGAATCGAGAAGCTTGGCGTGACATTCTAATACCGTTAATACCTTCAAATTGTAAGTATTTAGGAAAATATAGCGAAATTTGGGAACTATTTTTATTTCAACCAAATGCAATAGGAGAAAAATATTGACGCCTTCGAACGTTCAGTATTTTCTTCGCATAAAGGGGATATTTTGGAAGAAATGGAACGTATGCATTGTTGCCATCACATTTTTTTAGCAATACATAGACAAGTTCGTTCCCGAATCCATAAAATTTGCAAGAACCAGTAAGATTCGCCTGTTTTTGGATTAACCATCATAATTCAAAATAAGAAAAATATAAAAGAAAAATTTCCGTACTTTTGCAGAACACCCATTCACGCAATCTCCGTTCCCCTTTTAATATCTTTTTATTTTTTGGTCAGAAAACTTGATCTGCTGGCACAGGAATGTGTAAATCACAAACACACACAAAACATCCGGTAACTCTATTGTACAATTTTGTTTTGGTTTTACTAGTGGTTAGCGTGCTGGTGCATATTTCTCCAAATTTGCTATATTGCTGATGGTTTTTTATTTATAAGTGAGAAGACAAATAAAGTTCACAAGTCAGTGTTTTTATTTATATCTTGAATTTGTAAGTATGCTTAGAACAATTGAAGAAAAAGTATTAAAAACATGTAAATGTCATTACGATTATGTGATATATGTAATTGCATGTGTACATATGTGCACAAAGTTCCCGCCAAGAGATGGAAGCTCATGGTGCTGCCAGATGCGTTAATAATTGTTTTACGGTGCCGTCAGTCGTAGCATTTTTTAGGCATGTTTCAGTCTGACTCTACTGTACTCATTTATCTGCAAGTTTATTTGTGAAATTAAATTTCCAATTGACTGAGCTGCACTAGCAATTTTTATTTCTCTTTAAAATGCTGTCCAAGAATTTGAGCATACATTTAATTTCCAAAAATGGCTATTCTAACTATTTTCCAAAAATTGAAATCAATTTCCATGAAATTTTTTATGCTCTAGAAATTAAATTTCGATATTTATCATATGATAATATATTGCAGGTTTTTGGATTTGGAATGAAAGATAAAAAGAAATTTCAAGTATTTTTTCAATGATACCAACGTTTTGAAATTCGGAGAAGAATTTTACAAAATTCAACTTTTTTACGAAAATCAAAGTTTGCGCCAAAAAAATGTATATCATTAAAATCAATATAAGGGCAGAACACGCTCACTTTCTCGGGTTCATCTAACCTGTGTTCCCTTTTCTTGACTTATGCCACAAAAATTCCGCACATTCTACTATATTGATTGGTCTCTTTCTTGTGTCATTCGTATATGGCATTTTCGCCATACTGTCTCCATCTAAGTATGATCACCCTCGTCAGACACACTTCACAGACGATGGAAATCTCCGAGTGAGCCACCATCATCAGGTTCTTCGATCTGCAAATGGTCCTTTAGCAGCGATATTTTGCTTGCAATTATCAATTTAATCTGCTACGGATTGTCTACAACCAATACAATAGAAGCTTTGCTTTATTTTCTCTAGGTTCTTGATGTCTAGGTGGCCTTCACTAGGTTCATTCTTTTACAACGTCCGGAATCGGTTCCTGTGCAGACATCCGAATAGTAGCTTCAAGCCGTTCCTCGACCAGTAAGCCGCCATTTGCTCTTTAATCGGTCGTAGGTTTATTTCCAGTTCACGAATGGCGAACTCTAAAGCTCAGTGGTCCCGCTGAGTCTTCTTTAGCTGACCTTATTCCCATTTCTCGCTGGTGTTCTAGTCGCAGGGCGAATATCTATTATTTCTTCTTTGGCTTCAGCCTTGGAGCCGTGTCTACATTCTAAGCTATATGGCATCACAAAGTCTTCGTTTTCGACTAGGAACAATTACTTACAGCTGCTCAAAGCATCGTAACAAAAATCCATACATCGTCTAACTCAGATTGAATGATAGAATGTGCTGAGCATATACCAACAATTCGGAATTGCTTTTGCCCATCAACATACCACAAGCAGTAAGATTACTCACCGTCCTTCCGATTTGAGAGATGGAGATTATGTGGCATTTAATTGCAGGATTAGCATAAGCCTGATTTTCCTGATAAATTTTAGCCCGTCTTACAGAACTTACGAAGTGATCTAGTTTTCGTCAGTCATAGCACTGATTTCTGATTAAAATAATACATTGCTCGGCCTCGTAACTGTTCGAGTAATGAAGATTGAACAGGTGTGCGAACTGTTTGAAAATCTTCAAACAAATCTTAAACGTCTAAGGAGTTCGACGATCATATTGAGACCATTGTAAGACTTCGATAAAAATTGGATTCATGAAAAGGGCATGTTATAATCTAAGCAGAAAATATAAAATCTTAGTTTATGAATAAATTACAGAACTTTTTTTTTGGGGGGTCTGGGGATTGAACTGAACACCTCATTAAGTTTAATGGGCTATGTGGGTTTGAAAATATTAAAAAATCTATTTTTTTGTCTTATTAAATTGTACAATTTTTTAAAAATATTCTCCTCAATTTCAAATCAATCGGAGGAAAATTCTAAGAGATAGACCCTTTGGAAGTCTGTGTTAATTTGAAACTTTATTATTAGGCGATTTCTTGAGAAGTTATAAAGCAGTTTTGTTCCAAAGTGGCACACATCTTTGCAATAACATTATCTAGTCATTGAACGAAGGATTTGTTTTATTGCAATTAAATTTTTCGAGCCAAAAATTGATAAAAAATGTATTTTTTTTTTTTGTTCAAAGTCTGACAAAAATTCAAATTTTAATTTTTTATTTCGTCCAATAACGAGATTTATTCATGTACTAACGAAATATATAAATATACATATATATATTTTGATTTTAGATTAACCAATAATGAGTTTTGCTGTCCACGGCGAGAGCATTTTCTTTTGAGACGTCAAGGGAGATGAGATACCAACGGCTGAGTTTTTGGAATTTTGAATAAAAATTCAGAAAATACTGTTTAAATATGTATCTTTCATATGGTATAAAAAATAGTGAAAATTCCTTTTTAAGCTCTGAAACTCACCTAGCCACTTAACTTTTTCTGTGATTATTTGGATGGTACTCGAGGAATGATAAAGCACTCTTTTGGTATAAAAATATAAGCGATATTCGGCCGAGCTCCAAATTTTGGTATGCGTCGATGTTTTTTTTTTCACCAAATGCTTGAAAAATATTACACAGAGAAAGTTACGTTAGGCTATATGAATGGAGGGATTGGTAAAAGAAGTACTATAATGACAATGTGGTTTATGGGCGCTCTCTAATTTATACCGTTTCGTAACCAATACTACTTGTTTGTATCGGGAACGCAGCTAATTGCTATTTTTTGGTTTGTTATCTTTAAGGTATGTATTTGGCTAAAAAGCAACTATGCGTTTTCCATTTTCTACTCAGCTGTTTCCTTTGTTTTCACTTTAATCGCTTATTTTTTTGCTTGGTGCTCGTTGTGAATTTGTGTGTATTACGTCGAATTAAGAAACTGAATTTATTTTTACTTTTATTTACCTTGATTCAAAAAGTTTTTTTTTATAATCAAACAATTGTACTGATAACAACCTGCAAGTAAGATCTGATCTTTTGACTTTCGATTGTATAAAGATGTTGTTTAAAACTTATTTGCGTTTCAGTTTACTACGCCAGACATTAGAAACTATACTCAAGCGCACAAAAGAAATAAAAAATTAGATAAAAGAAACGAAGTTCAGGGGCATAGGAGCCTCTCTAGAAAACAACAATAACAAGTTGAATAAACAACTTAAGGTGTGCCAATTGTGAAAAGTTATAATAACGTCTAATATCATTTGTTGTACTGATATTTAGTGAAGCAAAAATATTTACAAACTTTTGTCGCAATTAAAAAACTTGCAGTGTTAAAATGTTGGATTTAGAAATTGTACCCGAGTTGTCGCTTGGTTGTGATGCGTGGGAATTTGTTCTTGGAATGCACTTTTCACAAGCTATAGCTATCATCCAATCACAGGTGGGCATCATCAAAGGTGTACAAGTACTTTATTCAGATACGAATCCATTGGGAGTGGACATTATTATAAACTTACCCCAAGATGGTGTTCGCTTGATTTTTGATCCTGTTATTCAACGTTTAAAAACTATTGAAGTGTTCAATATGAAATTGGTTAAACTGAAGTATGGTGGGGTACACTTCAATTCCCCAGAGGTGCTGCCTTCCATTGAACAAATCGAGCATTCCTTTGGAGCCACTCATCCTGGTGTATATGATGCAGCAAAACAGTTATTTGCATTACATTTTCGCGGATTGAGTTTCTTTTTTCCAGTGGATAGCAAATTACAAGAAGGATACGCACATGGTTTAGGATCATTAATATTTTTAAGTGGGGCATCGCCCGTAGTTTCGAAAATGACCCTCTATTCCGGAAGTAATGTTTCTGAGTCACGCGCTCCACCTCTTCCACTCACTTGTTACCATCGACAAATCTATTTGGACTCGGCCAATGTGTTGCGATCTGAAAATGGATATACTAAAGGTATAAAATTGCAGCTATTTACGGAGGGTTCTAGTCGAGCTTTGGAACATCGTCGACTATGTTTCACCAGAGAAGTTCTATTTGGCGATAGTGTTCAAGATGTTGCTATGAAGCTGGGTGCGCCGAATCGAATATTCTTTAAAAGTGAAGATAAAATGAAAATACACTCGTCAAATGTAAACCGACAGGCACAGAATAAACGCAGCGATACATTCTTTAATTATTTCACCCTCGGAATTGATGTTTTGTTCGATGCACGTACACAAACTTGTAAAAAGTTTGTATTGCACACAAATTATCCGGGGCATTTCAATTTCAATATGTACCATCGATGTGAGTTCAAGTTTAATTTAAAACGTGACGAACTTTCGAGTAATTATGAAAAAAAGATCTCCGAAGACATTGAAATCACTGCTTATGCAAAGTGGGACGAAATTAGTGCGGTAGTCCCTTCAGCCCGTCCGGTGGTACTCCATCGCGCTAGCTCTACAAACACTGCCAACCCTTTCGGAGCAACTTTCTGTTACGGCTATCAGGATATAATATTTGAGGTTATGACAAACAACCATATTGCCTCAATCACTTTGTACCGCACGATTCCACCGGTTAAGCAAACAGAGCAGTCTTACCAGCAACAGCAGGAGCAGCAGCAGCACAAAATGCAGGACATAAGTTTAACTGTTGCGTGAAAAGACACAAAACCCCAAGCAGTCTTTGACAAGAACCTATGATCGGTAACAGTTCATCAGACTAATAAATACTGTTTTTTTTAATAAATCTTTTGTAATGGAAAGATTATATGCTTAAGTTACTGTATTGTAGGAGAGACCATATATGTAAAAAAAAAATTTAAAAAATATAAAAAAAACATATATATATAACATATATATTTATATACATGCATGTATGATACAAAATTATCACTGTTACCTTTATTTAGCAATTTTGAAACACACTCAAATATTAATAATAGCACATTCACACGTACATACTACGCCGAATAAGGGCAAAATTAAGATTAAATTGAAAATGTCAAAAGACCAAATGTAATTTTTTCTACAATATGTACATAAATTTAAATATTTATTTCATTGAATTAAGAGTTGCCTTTTTTAAATTCAAATCATTAATAGATAAATTAATTAATTACCCGATTATGTTCTGTGAAAAAGGCGATTATCTACATACAAACACATATAGGCAGTTTTTTTTTTGAAATGTCCTATTATAATACAAATATAATTTATGTATTGTGAATGCTTACCGCCTAAAATCTGTCAAAGTTTATTGAAATTATACACATAGCTATAAACATAAATAATAATTAAGTAAATGTTTGAATAACAATAATAAAGTCTAATTAAATCACAGTTTGACAACATATAGTATATAAGTTTACAAAAAATAAAAAAATAAAACATAGTACATATTAATATACAAAATATACAAACAGCTCTATTTTTAGTATAATTAGCTAACAATATACTAGTGCTGTTCGGCTAAGTAGTCATTGAAGCCAGATCTTAAAAGTGTTTACATTTTTTAAATGGTTACATTGAGTTTCTACTATATTATATTAATTATACTTGCACATTTTTATTCCGTTAGTTAAAAATATATAATGTAAAAAAAAGTATAAAAATGTATTAAAAAGTAATAAAAAATTTAAATCTATTAAAATAAGTTACAAAAAATAAAAAATAAAAAAAATAAAGATCGAAAACAACTATAAACGGTTGCTTTTTTTAGTCCCAATCAGGCTTTGTGATAATCAAGATGTGAAGTGTTGGAGAAAGCCACTTAAGGTTCCCAATAGTTTTACTTATTGTAAACAATATAAGATTGTTATCTTTTAATTGCTTCGTTAATTTATGATATAAAAAATTTCAGCAACTAAAATATTATTAACACAAAATGACCGATGAAGTTTCGAAAGATGAAAAAACTCCAATGTATGACCCCAGCATTTTACCGGACATGCTGCCTGTTTATTACAAACGATTATTTCCACATAAGCCATTTTATCGGTGGTTGTCCTATGGGCTTTGTGAGTATATGTACATGTATGTATGTGCTAATTATATTTATACCAAATGTTTTTTCTTCCCTCAGCCGAAGCAAATATTTTTGCTAATCGCGAGTTTTCATACACACTTCACGATGATATTTATATTCGTTATCGTTGTTATGATACGCAGAGTGAATTGGAGAGCGACATCTGCTCAACATGTCCACATAAAATCGACATTGGTGCTGTTATGAACACCAAGTATGTAGTGTTAATTAATCGTTTTAAATGCTATCTAAATTCAAATTTAAATTTAAGACCGAAAAATTTTCGTACTACTTCAACGGCTATGCAACCAGTACAGCGTGAGTTAGTTTTTGATATTGATATGGATGACTATAATGATGTGAGAACCTGCTGCACTGGCTCCACAGTATGTTTGAAATGCTGGAAGTTCATGGCTTTAGCCGCACGTTTGTTAGATGCTGCTCTACGTGAAGATTTTGGTTTCGAACATATACTGTGGGTATTTTCGGGTCGTCGTGGAGTGCACGGTTGGGTATGTGATAATGATGCGCGTCATTTGGATTCAAGAGGGCGTTCGGCTGTGGCTGAATACTTACAAATTTCCTCTAATGTAACTGTTAACGGTACAGTTGTAGCACGCGTACAAATTGGTGAACGAATGCATCACAGTATTCGCCGTGCGCTGAAATTTATTGAACCGCTTTTTGAAGAGATTGTACTAGAAGACCAAAATTTATTTGGCGATGCCAATGGTGTTAATAAATTGCTGGCAATGATTCCCGACGATATGTCGCGTAAGGACGTAGAGGCCTATTTAAAGAAGACTAATGTTGATGGCTCGCATTCTCGCACAGTATGGACGTCATTTGTTCGTTATGTAAATTCTCTACGCACAGGCGCTGCAAGTGTATGGACACGCAAACTCAAAAATATTGTTGAGGAAATTCAATTGGCTATACTTTATCCGCGTTTAGATATAAATGTTACAAAAGGTATGAACCATTTGTTAAAGTCGCCATTTTGTATACACCCTGGCACTGGTAAAGTCTGTGTTCCGTTCAACTGTAATGCAGCGGCGAAATTCGATCCTACCACAGTACCCACCATTTCACAATTATTGCAGGAGATAAACGCCTTTGACGACAAGTCGAAAAACCAAGAGAATGGAGCAGAAGAGAAGAGCCGCATTAAAGATCACAAAAAGACTGGAATGTTCAAAGGAGTTGTAGTATTTGAAGAGTTTTTGCGCAAATTGGAGAGTAGTTTAAAAACTAAGGCCATAGATGTAAGTGATCAAACAATGGCATTTTAGACTTTATTGTCTGTCTTTCTATCTGTTGTTTGTTTTGATTTTGTGCGAAAAAAAGAGATTTTCATAAAAAAATCTTTCAGTTGCTCCCATTTTTTCTATAGAACTGAAGTTCACAATAAATCGCTTTTTTACTCATTATTATAGGATGTAAAAATCTTCGGTGATTAACTTATTATGAGATTATGAATTTCAGAATTTTTTTATATATTAAATAGTATCAGTGAAGAAATTACAACAGAAAAGTGAAGAAATTACAACAGTATGAGCGGTAGAAATTATAGCTATTTCGGAAACCACCACGTTTCTTCATCAGATGTTTGAATTGGATTCGAACTTGGAATCTCCACAGCACGAACCAATAGTTGAACCATTTGGACTACGTGTGTGCCGGATTAATTCATTGTTGTTTTTCACTTTTTCCCTCTTTCTAGATATTCACCATCAAGTGATCAGAATTTCTATAGTTGTTTTAGTTAATATCTACTAACAAATATTCTAAGGCAACGCCTTTTTTTATTGTTAGAGAAAAGTTCGTTCGTTCCGCAGTCGCATCCGTAATTCCTAGATGCTTTTTCAGGTCAATATTCAATAACATTAATTAGTTCTTCGAGTTGTATCAATAGTAGGTATAATTTGTCATCAGGAATAATAAGGAGGACCCGTTTTTTTCTGTTTATTAACAATAAACTGTTTAATGTAAATAAAATTAATGTAAGAAATAGGCTAAACAAAATTTAGTAAGAATAATTGCTAAATATCAAGTTGACATTTTAAAGTACACGTATCCGCAAACGTGGTTTTTGAATAGCTTCGGATCCCACTTGCTTAAAATCAATGTCTGCCTCAATACGATATATGCCATCATCAGAGGGTGACAAACCTTGCAATGGAACTTCATTAACCTTGTTGCCAGCACGCACTCGTATGACGCTATCACTATCAGATTCATTATTTTGCTTTAGGTCTAGCATAACTTTGCGCGGGAGGGATGTGCCTTTTCCAATCAAGACTTGTGCGTTCGCTTCATCATTACCGTGCCAAATAAAAAGATCCTCCTCTACGTATATTCGTTTTTCTGTGTCAACTAGTTCTTGTTCTTGAGGTGCGTGAAGGAAGGTTGATTGCCTTGCACATCCTATAGCGACTACCTCATCAGCGGATATGTTTGAATGTAACTGAGCGTCTGGAAATCGTGCCGCTATAGCTGACTGGAGTTTTGGTATACGCATCGTTGCTCCCAGTAATACAATTGAGTTGATGATCTTTACCTCACTGTGTTCTACCGACGCACGTTCAACGCATTCATTTAATGTTTGCATAAAATTATTAATTACCGGTTGGATAAGACTTTCAAAACGAGCTCGTGACATTTGAGCATTGAAATCGACACCATCCATAAGTGAATCAATATATATTTGAGTTGAGGGAAGAGTTGTTAATATGTGCTTACAGCTGCTGGCGGCATTACGAATTTTTGCCAAAGATCGACGGCTTTCATGTGGATCTAATTTATATTTTCGTTTAAACTCTTCGCAGATAAATTGCACTAAGGCATCGGTAAAATGTTGACCACCAATTGCATACGGCCCATATGCATCTAACAGTGTATATAAACCATCCCGCACCGCATACAATGCAAAATGACTATACAAGCCGCCACACTTTATAGTTAGAACATATTTCGTTTTATCGTTACTGTCTGTGCTTTCTTCTACGTCCTGTTCGCCAATCCCATAGGCTAGTATTGCAGCAGTGGGTTCATTGATAATTTGTGCTACATGAAAGCCTGCTTCTTTGGCAGCTCGAGCTAATTCGGGCCAAGCAGATTTTGAATAGTAAGTCGGTATAGAAAGTACAACGACGGGTTCTTTATCAGAATCAATATGATATTGACGTGCCAACTCCAACTCTGCGCGGAAAAGTTTTACTTGCACATCGAAGGGAGTCAGTTCATGTGTATTCTCCTTCAATTCATCGCATTTGTCATCTTGTATTTGGCATTTTAGTTGAAAAGTATGACTTAGAATATCGTAATCACACGGTAGCTCCTTAATTGCTGCAGTTAGTCTTTGCTCATCTAAATCTTTCGGTGCAAGGAGCTGGAAGCTGTTAGCAACTGCTTGTTTTGGTCGTGTGGCCATTTTTTGTTTCGCCGTCAAACCGCATTCAATTTCTTCCGCGCCATCCCATAGAAGACATGCTTGCGAGTTGCGATCGCCTTGCTTATTTGCAATGACTTCTGGTTTACCATCTGCTTTTACATGCGCAATACATAATGTACTATTGCCAATTTTAATACCAAATCTGGGCCACATTTCTTAAAAAATAAAACCAACGTAATTTAATGTAATCAATGTAAAATTATAATTATGAATGGCTTACTGTCAACTTACTGTGCGCGTGTTCTCAAAAAAAAAACTATAACTAGCATGCGATATTTTGACAGCTATAAGGGTTGCCAATGTAATGAGCATAATAAACTACAACTTTTTCTTCGTATGCGCACAGAAACTCCACTTTCGACTTAAGGTGCATCAGACAAACTAAAAAATTGCTTGGGATTTGTAGCCGAAATTAACATTTTACATTTCAATTTGAAACATAATCATTAATTGCTGGATGGTTCGCTTGCAAAGATTTTGAAAATAAATATATCAAATTTTATAGCGACAACCTAGAGTACACAACATTCTGTCTAGACCCGAGTCACTTTACCCGCTATACTTTTCTTCTTCACTCTTTCAAAATGGGCTAATACAGACTCAGGGTGAATTAAACAAGGCGAATTAACTATGGCAGCCAATTCAGCTAATTTTGACGCAAAGTCAAATATTTAGCGCTTTGTAAATGCTGGAGTGATTTTTGACCGAGCTCTTCCTCTAATTTGCGGCTTTGCGTGTTTTCACTAAGGCGCCTCCGAACGGCCGATGGATTTTTATGAGGAGCTGTTATTTTATGTCAGAAATACTCTAAGAGAGCTTGAAATTCCCTGCTTTGTAACCGCTTAGCAATTTTTGACCGAGCTCTTCCTCCAATTTGCGGTTTTGCGTGTTTTCACTAACAAATGGAGGGACATACAATTTATTCTAAATCGCCTCCGAGCGTCCGATGGATTTTTATGAGGAGCTTTTATTTTATGTCAGAAAAACACTCAGAGAGCTTGACATTCCCTGCCGAGGGGCGACCGCAATTAGAAAAATTTATTTTCTATAATTTTTGGATGTTGCTCGAACCTGGACTCGTACCCTGACCTTCCTAAAGGTAGTACGCAATGCTATCCACTCGGCTACTGGGGTCGCCGTGTTTTTATATAAGTCATAATTTAACCAATATTTCACAAAATTTAGCAACACGAATTTAAATTAAATTTTAATTTCATTTCGGCATGCATTTTTTAGATGAATGTATCAGAAGCCACACTATAATTTTTTGTGTAATTATAGAAAAATTAATTTAAAATTACATGTCAAAATGAAAAACTTTGAAATTTAATTTCAAAGGCAAGCAGCAATATAATTTCCATGAAATTAAATTCAATTACTGGAAGTTATTCTGTATGACCATTCTGTGAAATTATATTTCTCTTATAAAACTCAAATCCTCTGACAACACTTTCAAAATAAATAAAAATTGCTAATGCATCACAAACAGATGAAAGAGCATAGTTACATACTACAATTTTTATTCCTGCAATTACACGGAATTAACTTGCAAAAATTAGTTTCAAGGTGATCACACGGCCAAATTGAAACAAAAATATATTTTATGAAAATTGCTACGACGGCATATTAAGGCTTGAGCTTTCTTGTATTGGGCAATCAGACTTTTAATCACGTGAAGACGGTTTGTAAGCTTTATTATTTAATTTATTCTAAAAAGAACGGATGGTAACATTATTCAATAGGAAATAAAAACAAAGAGAATTGAAATAAATTTTCACAAAAGTTACGAATGGAAGAGAAATGTACAGCGACGCGAATAACTTAAAATTTTGTCGTGAAATTTATGAAAATCAATATCAAAACAAAAAATCAATGTGAAAATACTATATATATACATATATATATTCCAGAAAAAAATTGTGCTTTTTTTTTGTAAAAGAAAGGTATTTTGTCATAGGACTTTGAAACCTTTGCGTATGGCCAAATTCGATATTATAATCAAATCGTTAACTGGATGTTAGTGCAGGAAAAGGGTGCACCACCCACCCAAAAGTACCAACACGTTTCATATAGACCACCCATGCTGATTCGTCATCATCGATCAGAACAAAAAAAAAAAAAGTATCCCAATAATTTTTAATTTTTTTTATTATACCTATATTTTGCAGTTTAAGAAAACTTACAGAAAACATAAACCACACGGGCCGTATAATGTAATCAAGTACAAAAATAAGAACATTAAAATGTGAAAGAAAAACGCTATACGGAATACCATGGAATACCAGCTAAGTATTGCATTGCAGCTTTATTTTCTTTGCTCTACCTATTTGTAAACCTTGAGTATTGTTCAAAACGAAACGCGGCCGTCCCTTACAATACGCACTTACATATCTACCTGGAGTAGCATTCTAGCATACATACATACATACAAATACAAAATAGTATGACCTTTCGCACATCGCTTTCATTTACCTATCTACAAATCTAGAAGCCAGTACGTATAGAGCATTTGTTAATGCTAATTATTAAAGCATTATACTAGTAGTGGAATTTGTGCAACGAGAGAGAAAGAAAAATATATATTAACAGACTTACATCGGAAAATATTCACCGGTATAAATACAATATCTGATAACGAGTCATGGATGATAACCTTAGTGTCAAGTCTTCTGAATCTTCATTAACCACAAGTGGAGAATATGAAATTGTTTCCGAAAGTAATATTGCATCACCAATAGAACAGTTGTCAGGCAACGAATCCATTTTGTCAACACCGATGAATAATAAATCACCAACACTAAATATGGCCAGTAATCGCAATATTACAGATTTGCAACACGCAATGAAGGATGCTTTGCGCGATATAGATGCACATTCAGACACTTCATCAACAGGTAAGAACTGTATGATAAATCTAATTTAAATTCCATAGTTACACAGGTCACAATAGATATAAAAAAGAAATTGGATACAGAAAATTAATATAAAACATTCTTTTAGTGTTGTAAATTAATTATTTTCATACGAGTTATGTAGTTACTACCTAAATATTAAACAGTTATTGTTGTATCTGAGCAGAATCTGTTTTTACACCATAATTCCCTGTAGGGTATGCAGTGCAAACAGCAGGTGTCCAGCTAGATACCAAAATTAGGGCAACAAAGGCTTAGGTGTAGTATGAGGCGTATTTTTTGAAATATATTTTGTCAGTAAACCGGTTTATCTAATAGTTTTCAAAGTTATGACTGTTTGTGTTTACCCAATTCCAAAATACTTGAAATTCATTTAAAAGCAATAGGAGCAAAAAAAAAGAAAATATTGTTAAATAGACAATTTAGCACTGATCGAGACTTTATTAATTATTAAAAAAATTCAAATTTTCGAAAAAAACAACAGTTACTTACATACATCTGAAAAATTGAATTAAAAAAAATCCTTCGATAAGGCATTAGTTTAGCCGGTTTTACAAAAGCTGCATCGATTTCATTGAAATCTACTGAGTGCTTTTCGAACTACAATGGGCCGCAGTTATAAAAACATAGTTTTCAGAAAAACACGTCTAATGTTTTACACGAACATTCCGAAACACCCTAGGGTGCTTTGTAAATAGTCGATTAACTCGAAAAGTATGTGTCAGTTTCACTTCAATTTTCAGATAACGATTTTAAGATAAAAACTAAAAAAAAAAATAATAGTAATAAGTTTTGGAAATGCCGACTACTCGTCATATAAGGTTGTAATGCTTCAAATTACTAAAATATGGGATGACTATATGCATACCTAAGTACATTTATCTTCATGGTTGTGGCTCTAAATTAAATTAATAATTTCACGTATTTTGACGTTCTTTCATGAATGACTGGTCGTAGCGTATGTACATATTGAAAACAATTTGAAATGTATGTATGCACCTGCATGTATGTATGTATAAATGTATAAAAAGAACAAACATCTGTTAATAAAACAGAACATTTGGTTTCATAGCAACGTCATGAAATAACGATAACAAAAACGCCTCTCATCTCTTCATAAAGTAAAAATTACAATAATCTATCGCTGTATGTTATATTGCAGTACCCAAAGCAGTGGCGTTGAATAAACAAAAATCTCTGACTTTGCCATTGGCTGGTACATCGAGCCCGACATTGCTGGTTCCAGCCATCGACTGTGAACAGCAACAGTTAGTTCCATCAAATACGACAATGAAGTCACAGTCACAAAATCGTCATAACACGGAATTCATCGTAACACCGAAAAGCGATGACGCGTCAACTTCGGAACATAATCGTGTTGGTCAATCGGTATTTTATGATTGCATTGATGCAAGCCCAGGAGGTGTTGGTGGTGGTGGTGGTGGCGTCGAAGAGAAACAAGATCTCATGAAACCGGAGAAAAATGATACCGATGAAGAAGGTGAGCCCCGGGGCCTTTCATTACCAATTTTAGGTATTTTTCATTTAACTTTGAAACTGTTTTTTTTTTAATTTAATATTTTTGTTGTTTTTTGTTTGTTTATTATGTAATAAAGTAAATTATATAATATGTATGTTTGCATATACATATAAGCATATACATACATGTATTCTGCCAAAGTGTATTTTTTTAATTTAATTTATATGTATGTCTTTCAGTTTCGGAAATAGATCAGGGTTGCACCATATTTTCCGGTGTCACGTATTTAGGAGCTGCAAATATAAATGCGCCTAAATCGGAAATTGATATATATCGTATTATGAATGAATTAAATAGTAATTCAGAGTCAGTTGGGTTGAAGATATCAGTAAGCATACCTAACTGTTCGGACGGACTCGTAGTGTGAGTAACATTTATAACTTATTTTAATTCAAACATTAAAATTTCCTTATTGAATTGATTGAAAATTTATATACACACATAAATGTAGATTGCATGACGCTGAAACCAACACCGTTATAGCCACATATGAGATACAAAGCATCATTTTGTATTTTCGTGGTCCTGTAGAAACACCTGAAAATGGTTGCTTTGCATTTACTTGGTTACATGGCGATTCGCTGTTTCAATGCCATGTTTTCCGTTGCCATATACCCGAAGCAGTCAATCAAGTCAGCGGTGAGTTTTGACAATAACAAATAACTCTTAACAGTTGAACAATTTCTTTTATAATTTTAGCATGTTTCCAAAAAGCCTTTCGTACATATCCGCCAAGCATGACATGCAGCTTAACCTCAGCTATTGACATCAATAATTTGAATTCCATAACATCTGATGTGAGTGGAAATCCAATAAATACTGCCGGCTATGAGTTTATAGTGTCTTTGGAAATCCGTGAAAAAGTTGCTAAGAACTCTTACTCGGCTGTGCCACGTGATCGAAATTGTTTCAAATTACGCGCAAATACAGATAAAGAAGTCATCATTACCGTTAAGCAAACATCTTCAAATATTTTACAACCGTTGTTTATAGAACGTTGTTTCGGTGTGCTATTGAGCCCTGGCAAACTGGTGCGTCAAGGCGATATGCAACTAATTGATATGGTGAGCATGAGTTATCAATTGCCAACCACCGCCACTGGTGGCGGTAACGGAAACAGTGGTACGTCTGCAAGTATAGTTTCTGGTGAAAATGCTTTTGGCTCGGCAGCTATGCAACTTTGTCTTAATCCATATGTAATACGTGCTGAATGGAAGGCTAACGAAGCTGCATTTGAACAATTGAATGTGGAGGCCTCTAAAAATTTTCTTACTGTAGCTGTTGATATAGTGGTTTGTGGGATACGCGATCCGGTACGCTTTGTAATCGAGACACCGGTTATAATACAGTCGGCAAGTGAGATCCGTATTATGGATCATTTTATATCGAAACGACCAATGACGTTACGTTTCTATTTACAATTGGAACGTACCAACGATGAATTCAATTGGAAAGTTAATTCAATTGATCCCTCTGAGGAAATAAGTGAACCAACACAGCCGAACTCACTATTAAAGTTCGGAATGAATAACTTGTCACGTATTGTACGTTCCTCATCGAGTGTATCTATTGAGGATGATTGCCCAACGGACTATAGTTCTGATGGTGACGAACCGTTATTAAGTGGTACAGGTGAGGTATCGAAGGAATGCTCACAAGACAAACTAGATGAATGGGATCCAATACTAAAGGAATGGGATGGAGAGAAGAGACCAAAAAATTTACCATCATTAGTACGTTTAGGCATACCGGAAGCTTTACGTGAAAAAGTATGGCAGAGGCTGACAAATGTTGAGAGCAAAACCCAAATGCTGGACATGTACAAGATTTTAATAACCAAAGTATGTAATCGACAAAGAAAAAATAAATCTGATATTAAAGCCGATAATAAAATTTACTAAAATACTATTGCAGGAGACAAAATGTGAAACCGTAATACAACGGGATATACATAGAACTTTCCCAGCACATAAATGTTTCAAAGAGATCGGTGGTTCCGGTAAGAAATAAATAAAAAACTTTCTTTTAATTTAATTTAATTTGATAAAAAATTTTTGTTTGTTATAGGACAAGACTCACTTTTTAAAGTCTCAAAAGCATATGCCGTTTATGACAGTGAAGTTGGTTATTGTCAGGGTTTGAGTTTCATTGCCGCTAGCCTGTTATTGCATGTAAGTTGTTTGATGCGTATATGTATATGGCAATTAAAAAGTATCCGTGTTTTTTTTTATAGTTTTGAACAAAATTTTTTGGGCAGGTTTTGGAGAGATTTTTCCTTTTTTATAGTAAAAAAACATCAGATAATATATTTCTTCAGGAATTTACTCATTTTCATTTTGCCCTAAATAAGAGTTTCAACGGCATCTGGTGGCAAAAATTGCGGAGACTTTTTATTATCCAATATTTCGAAATTGTACATTTGATTCAAAGCCACCCAATTTAGTAATATTTCACGACATATTGTATTTAATTAATATTGAATTTATTTAGATGCCCGAGGAAGACGCATTTTGTGTACTGACTGCACTTATGTATGATTATGGACTCCGTGAAATGTATAAGCAAGGTTTCGAAGCACTTTACTTACGCTTATATCAACTTGACCGTTTGATCAAGGATCAATTACCCAAATTATATGAACACTTTGTCGCATGTGGCATTGAAACGCATATGTACGCCTCGCAATGGTTTCTTACACTCTTCACAGCACGTTTCCCATTATGTTTCGTATTTCATGTCCTCGATGTATTCCTTCTCGACGGCATGCCATTACTATTTCAAGTTGCTATAACTTTATTATCCATTTGTGAGACAGACTTACGTCAACTTGACTTTGAAGGTATACTAAAATATTTCCGTGTAACGCTGCCGAAGAAATGTCGAAGCCCCACTCAGGCGCGTCGAGTTATGAAAATGGCATGCGAACGGAAAATTAAGAAATTGAAGCAGTACGAAGAGGAATTCCTATTAAAAAAGCAGCACAAAGAGCGTATGGAGAAAGAGGCACAACTATATGAAAATCGTTTTGGGGAAGAAAGGCGCAAATTACAAGCGGAGATTGATGAACTGCAAAAGGCATTGATTGAGGCTAATGAACGAGCGGTGGAAAATGAAAAGAAACACACAGGCATAATTCAAGACTATAAACAGATAATTCAACGATTGGAAAATGATATGACCAACTATAATGAGACACTTGGCAACGTGATGGTAAGGAATTTGCTACAGTTATATGACTTTGACGATCAATATATTAAAGCTGTGGCATATAAAATTTATTATTAAATATATAAAAGATACTATTTTTTAAACTATTTTTTAATACTGACCCCAATTTCCACTTTTCCACTTTTAATTTTACAGAATATTGTGACAAAGTGCAAACATTGTATTCAAAAAATGGAAAACGCTGATCACAGTGTTAAACTCCCATCTGTAATAACTAGAAAAATGAGTATTAGAGAAATACAACAATGTCAGGAGATGTTAACAACAGAAAAAGAAGCACCACTTGGCCCCCTCGATCCAATAAATATTGCAACACAACGCATCCGTGAACTGGAGTTGGAATTAGCACACGCAAAACTACAACACGTTGAGGCAGAATGTCGAAATCAAAGTTTGACTCATCAGTTGACCGCCACTATTACTGAAATGCACGCCAATCGCAATAGTTGGCAACCATGGCTTTCAAAAACACTTAATTCGCTACAAGAGAAGGTAACAACACGTGGCACTCGTGATGCTACCTTGCCAACATTCCAATCTTATACGCAACATGCATCGGCAAGTACATCAGCGGCTGGTAGTGAGACTAATTCACCTAGTAGTAATCAGGTATCTTAAATTGATAGCAACAAAGTTAAAGTTTTTCTCTTTATATACATGTTACTTCTAATTTTTAACTCCAAAAACCTTGTGAAGCCTGTATAATTTAATTTTTAGTTATTTATAATTTTTGCTTAAAAGTTTTTTAAAATTCCTTAAATGACAATATAAAATTACACAAGTGATTGGAATATTTAAATAACTTTATTTGAATAATTTCACGCTAATTTTTCTGTAAATTAAAATAAATTCATAAGATTTATTGACCTTATACATAATATAATTTTTATAACAGACACATTTTTCTTAGGTTAAGCTTGAATTTAATTTTATATGATTTTTTTTGTCTCATTTATTTGCAATAGAATTAGTAACAAATTAGTTGAATATTGAATTTTACACATTCATTTATGTTTATGCATCAGTAATGAAAATTTTAAAATATAAGTTCTTTATATTCATTACTTTGTATGTATGTACATACAAATATGCGTTCGATAATAATTTCTAAGTCTTTTGTTCAATACTTCATTCTTGTATACAATTGTTTGGTTCCATTACCTTTAAATATATCAAACGCATGAAATTTGTGACAAAAATGTTATCAATATTAATATGATGTTTGAATTGTCTTATTTCAATGCTTACTACCATTACGTAGGAGTTTAAAGCATTTTCTGTAGGAGGCTCGCCAAAATTACCAGCGAAATTTCAGAACGTCAAATTACGTAATAGCATCGATAGTTTACGCAACAGTTTAGTGCCATTGGAGCATAATAGCGTTGATGGGCGGCGAGTGATTGATGTTGGTGCTAATACAACAACTGTTGGTACGGGTAACAGCGCAGCTGATCGCTTTCGACTCCTCATGGAACCGCAGCCATCGCTTATTTAAATGTCGACCTATATACATACATATATAAATGATTAAAAATTACGCTAAACATACATATAAAGATTCAAAACTAAAGATGTTTCTCATAAAAGTGTATATTTATTAAGGCTTAATAACAATAATACACACCGTAATTGCACACATAACCAATTTCATATATAACAAACATATATAATAAAACATAAATAGAAATATTTACGTATTCAGAAATGCGTTAATGCTTGAGTATGTGCATATACATACATACATGTGTATATGTATCTATATATATGTACAACATAACAATGTTCATAAGATGAAACTATCGTGCTTTGTAAACTCTCCTAAGTTAGAAAATTTAATTGGCATAGCTTTTGTGGTGAAAGACAGTCACATATATGTATATTGTGTATGTGTGTCACTAATGGCTTAGTTAGCGATTTACAAGTATTTTATTTCTTCTTTCACAAATTCCTTATTGATTTGCTTTGAAATTTATGGCTATAGTTTCGTATTTCTAGATAAAGAAAATAAAAGCATAATTGCGATTTTTTTAAATGACAAGTAAAAGTTAGCAAAATAAAGGAAGTACATATTTGTTTGAAAACAAACATTGTGTTGTCAAGCTGTGAGTGAGGAGGCGTGGTATACCGCATGGAAAAATGTATATTAAAATAATTTGCTTTTATTATTGAATTAGTAAAGACAACACAAAAGATTAGAAACACTCATACAGACATTTTTTCAAAAATAAAACAGGTTTTAATTTCTTTCAACAGATGTTTTCTTTTGCACTCGACCTGCAAAAGAACGTTAGGTAGGTTATCGATTAACAAGAAAAACAGCAACACAAAATAAGCAACTTGAGTTAATTTAATTGGTTTGAGCTGAAATCGCTTAAATAAATAACTCCAGACATGACTAATAGTGTTGCAAAGTTAAAAAATGGTACTATTGTGAATAGGCCATTGAAAAAAAAACCAAGGAAAATTCTCGCTAAACGTCAAACTGTTGGGAAATTTCAGTCAAACTTCAAAATTCAGCGACACTTCGCCTCCTAGTTTATTGAAGAAATATAAAAAACCACAAGAAATAAATGATTATGAATTATATTTCAAAATGAATTAACATTTTGAACTAAATATATTTGTTTACCAAATATTCTTCGCAATAACTTATTTTGTTTTGCTTTATTTTCATATTTCATTTTGACAGCTAACATCAGTGTTGTAAAGTAAATTAAAATTATAAGCTAGCTGGACGTTCTTTTGCGGGCCGTGTGCAAAAAAACTAACATTGCGTGCCGTTATTTGCGTGATTTTATCGAAAATAGAATGAGAACTTAAAAAAAATAATTGTGCCATAATCTTAACGCAGTTAAAAATAAAAATTAGAAAATTTTCAACATAACCTTATTTGGCAATATAGCTTTTATATTTTTTTTTTCCATAACAGCTGCTATTATCTCCTAAAACATATGCGGCATTCATATCAATCCCCTTCACAAGGTGCTGAGAAAAACAATTTTTCTAATATATTGTATATAATTAGCGCTTTGTAACCGCTTGAGCGAGCTCCGGTCGAGCTCCCTCCAATTTATTGTGTGCATCTTGATGTTTTTTTCCCAACAAATCGAGGAGCTTTTTATTTCACGTCAGAAATATACCCGGAGAGGTTGACGGTTTCTTCCGAGGAAAAGAATTAAAAAAATTTGCTTAAAGTTATGGCCTGTGGCACAACAGTCGGAAAGTTTAACCTTCTCGGCGTGACCTCTCCAAGTGGACTGGGGCTTATCGATTTCAGTGTTGCCCGAAATATAATACTAGATTCCAGTAGGAGAGGAAAGGGCAACTGTTAGCTCTTTAATATTTCCCACTTCTTCATTGTACGTTATTAAAGGGTGGCCATCTACCATTTGCCTTTTGAACTACGGCTTATTTTAGTTGATATATTGAAAATATTGAAAATTTACTTCCAAAATGGTGAATCTTCAACCATTGCAAGGAAATTACGCACTAAATTCGGGAGAAAATAACTTGCCTTCCGGGCAGTTTGTGGATCAATGCGAAAAACCGGTTCGTTATAGCATAAACATTAATTAAACATTTCGTTCATGCAGACCAATTGGTCCAAGGGCTGAAGCCTCAATACAATTCGATGCGATTTCGCCTCGCTCCATGGGCTGAAGATCGCTTGGCAGAAGATGAGCATTTTTTTCTTACCAAACAACCATGTTTTCCGATGAAGCTAATTTTCGTAGCCTTGGAAAAGCAAACGCACTTTCAGCGAGTGAATTTTTGGTGCGGCATGTAGACCGGAAGCATCATTGGTCCGTTTTTCTTTGAAAACGAGGAAGGAGCTACCGTTATCGTCAATGCCGATTGTGATTCTTTCTAAATGTTAAAGATAATGACATGGATGATGTGTGGTTTTGACAGGATAATACTACATGCCACACAGTCAACATTACAATCGATCTTTAGCACACTGTGTTCGAAAATTGCATAATTAGCCGAAACGACGATGTCAACTGGACACCTGCAGCTGTGATTTGACTCCCTTGGACTATTTTTTGTGGGGAGTGGTTAAGAATAAGTGCTATGCCTACCATCTAAAGACGATTCATGAATTAAAACACGAAATTGAAGTCGCAGCAGGACAAGAAAGACGCTGATAAAGAAATTAAAATTATGTTAGAACACCGATTTGAAGACTTGCACATCATCTTTAAGAAAGACAACTATGATCCCAGGTGAGAGAAAAATGTTATGCGGTGCAGGTAGTATCTGTGGAGAAGTTACCGCAGATATTACCTCTGCATGCATCTACTTAAAGCAGAATCACGCCCAGGTACTTCAGAAAAGAAGTACTCGACTTTACTTTACTCCATTCAGCTACATTCTACATAAATGCTGAATGTGACGTGCTAAATATTGCCTTTAAACGTTATTCGTAGCCAATCAACAACTCCATCAACTATTTTCCAGAAAACGGCTTCGTAGTTCAACCGGCACTTATAGCAAACGAAGAGCTAGACCAGACTCAACCCGGACATACCGAACGTATGTACTGCATGTAATGAGCTACCGCACGACATTAACCACCTCTTTGCATATGCGCTAAGACCTACTCATCTAACGCTATGAGTATGTCTGCTCGTTTCCTGTGCTTCCCGTTAGAAGACCTCGAATAGTAAGCGGAGGTTTCCAGCCACTACAACATCAACAACGGAAGAAAATAAAACCCTAGACCTCATGCTAGACGACCATGACGACATCGACTTGTTATGTCTGCGGGGATACCTAGCCATTACACCAACAACGAGAAGAAAATCAAGCTTTTTGGCTGCCTCCGAAGGAAAAGGCTTGGTAAGCAAATCAACCATGTTGTGATAGACGGCACATATGAAACTCTGGTGTAGAGTTGTGTACTCTACGAGGCCTTGCAACAGCGAACAGAGCTTTTAAAATACGCTTTGATAATAACTTTATGAATTTAGTACCGAAATTCATATGATTAATGTACACACAGGCCTTGTTAGAGATACTCAAGGCCGATCCACATAAAACTTGGTATCTCTTGCTTGGCAGATTAAAAACTCTCACTACGAAGCGAAGCAAACCAAGCCTTAAAGTTACGCTATAGCTTTTAAGTTTTGATATTTAATAACTTTGAAAGATATAATAAAGTTGAAATTTACCAATATATATTGTGCGGCTATTTTCACTATTTTGTGAAGTTTCTAAGGCCATACTTAGAGAATTGAGGAAATATTTTGCCTCATCTCGGTTCATCTGGTCCTAACTACTTTCTATGCTTCGAGCATATTTGTCAAAATCCAACTCAGACGTCAAGCGAGCGGAAACTCATATGTGAAGTAGCCTTAGCTCTTTTGCAACACTGTTATAGCTATTCAGCTGATACTTAACTTAAATATTGCAATAATTTTGCGCGGCATATGTATATGCGTCAAGTGAAATTTTAAAAATAAACTTTTTAAATACATTAAATTAGTTGATATCTTAGAAGTTAGTGTAAATCCTTTGTTGATACAAAATAAAAAAATCGAGGAGCCAAAATTTCTACCGCAATAGAAAGTGTTTAATGAGTGAAATTTAAAGAAAGTGGCCAATGGTTAGTGACAAAGAAAAAATTTCTTCAAAACAATACTTTTGGATCCATCTGATGTTGGTATGTACATATGTATAATTTTCAGATGTGCCGTAAAACATTTACTGTAAGTGATTTAAGAAGCGATTTTGTTTACCATTCTTATATCACAAAACTCTATTGCCGGCAGAGTATAAAGATTGCCGGTTTCACCGTTGTTGCGCATCAAATGTCAAACTTCAAATTGGGCGAACAGTTGACTTTTGCAAAAGTTGCCACATGTTTACATCGAACTTGATGCTTTACGAAATTGCTGCTGTGATTAAGACTCGAACAACCCAAAACACATACATATTTGTTTATCAAATTATATTATTTTTTATTTAAACCCACAGCATGTTGCATTCAATTTTCATATTTTCGTAATACACATTATATACCTTTGGATTTACATATTCATAAATGTGGGAAATGAATAGTCTAACAAGGAATAATAATACACACATACATATTTAGGAATATAATTATACTATGTATATCGACTTGCGTAATAACATAAAGAATACAGTAATTACATTAGAAAATTAGTATATAATCACATTCAAATTATAGCCATCTCGCTTTTCTTCTTCTTTGAAATAATTTATACCAACTTCACACTCTAAGCATCATCATCACAGCCTACTGCCAGGAGCTCTACTACTTAACCTTTATTAAATTAAATAAATTAGTTCTTCATGTTTTGGATATTGGTGCCTTGTACCACCCGTGCTATTGAACAAATGTTCCTGTTTAGGTGAAGTAACTGGACTAAAACGTAGTAGTAAATCTGCCGATGAACTTCGTCTCATTACACTACCTCCATTGTTACGTCGATGATGACGTTGTTGACTGCTAGTTGAATTTGTAAAGGATTTGCTACGCACATGACGTCTGATGTGGCTACGTCTCGCATGTTTACTTTTGCTTACCGCTCCAAAGCAAAATACTTCATGCTCACAATCACTATCCATTTCGTTGCGTAGCAAATGCTCCCGTAAATTGTCTGGATCATTTGCTTGGCTCTGGTGAGTTGGGTTGTGTGTTGCTGTTTGGATTGAAGTGTCCCCTGAGTTGGTATTAACCGAGCTATCATTATAAAGCTGTAAAATGGCATTGCGTTGTTGTGGTGTGGATGTTGGTATAAATTGCTGTTGTTGCAGACGTCGAGTGTTGATACAATGTGCAGATGGATCTCTTGATAACTCGGACCCAAAGTTACTAGCATTGCTGAGAAAAAGATGACTGTGGGGAGTAGAAAGAGAGCGTATGCGTTTATTTATTGGTTATCTCTTTGGAGTATGCATATGATAACACGGAAGTTAAGTTAGATCATCAACTCACCGTTCATGTGGTAGATTGGTCCCGTAATTCATTACATCTGGGTAATAAGCATCGAAAGGAAATGACTCTGGCACTGAGTAGGTATGACGCAAGCGTTGAATTTTATAATTATGTGTACCGTTATTTACGACGACCCAGGAACGTTTCAAATAAGTTTGTTCGCTGTAGTTAGTTGTACTCTTTGGGCGAGTTGAGATGTTTGGATCTACAGAAATATAAGTATTAATTTCATAATGGCATTGAGTGCGTGAGTTGTTCTTAAATACTTCGAGATCTAACCTCAAAGCAATTCCTTTTTTGGGAAAATTTATTACTTTAATTTAATCAGGGATTATGCATAGGTTAAGCTAAGTTATACTGGCTGGCTGTTACGCCTTACATAGAACTGCTGGATCTTCGTAGGGCCAGAAGTGGTTAAGTTTAATTGAAAAAAAAAATAGTCATCAACGCTTTGCGAGTTTTAAGAGAGCCTTGATATCCAATTTTGACACTACCTTTAGTCCGTTTAGCTGGGAGGTTGATAGATGGCTAAGACGAGTTATGGATTAGGTCGGACAGAAGCAAACGAGGCAATCTAGTGTCCAACTCATACCTTCCGCTCTGAACTTCTTACGAGTTACTAACGCCCATTCTGCTCGTGTGTGATGCCAGTAGGTTGTTACCTGTCATTAGACCAACAATCGTCCTGTAGTATTTCGAGATCTAGTGAGCGAGAACCACATTGATGTTGCACATGATCTTGGCGATCATGTCTTGTACTGGTTGCTTTGTGGTCTGGAAGCCAATATATACGCAGCTGCTTTCCTACACTCAGTTTATATACTTTTCCCAATAGATCCCTGTGCCCATTCTTTCAGTAATTTTTGATCTGTCCGTGCAGATATTGCAAGATCCGCTGATGGGTCACATGTTCCTGCTCTATACAACATCTTTTATTGTGGCTTGAAACATTCTTTCCCAGATAAAGCGTGATCATCTGATCTCTCTGCAAAGCTTCCCATTACAATGTTGAGTATCCGTTATATCGGCATTTACCTCTAAGTTGGCTAATACCTCCGATGGGTGTATGACTCTTAGAGCGTTCTTCATCACTTGGAGCTACATATGTCATCTGCATAAGTAATAAGCTGAGGTGTTTGCCTTCAAATTTTTCCGAAGCTCATTTTTCTACTGGTGACCTCGTTCCATTTTCCGCTTTAATCTTTACGTAGTTCTGTAGAGTTTTTATCCATCTAGCTCTACCCGTGCTGCTTCCAGTTTTTTCACGATTGCTCCACTTTTGTCTAGAAAGATCCTTAGATCTTTCTGTCTTTCTGTATTTACGCTTATTGAGTGAAGTGTAGTTTCAGTGGATCTACCCTACGTCCTGGCGCGCTACAAAAGTTTATCTCTAATATAGCCGACTATAATCTCTTTGAGTGCCTTCAGAAGGAATGAGGTGAGATTTATTGATCTACATTCCTTCGAATAGAGGGGACTTCATTTGCTCGCCTATATATACGTCCCTTGCCTCTCTTATAGAGCAGGTACATAGTTAAATATTGAACATCCTTCATGTATGTCATCATATATGGAACCAACACTGCAGAGACGTTCTGCATCACTGCTGGAAAAATGCCGTTTGTATCTGGGAATTTAAACGGTTCGAAGTCGTCAATTGCCCAAAGTATTCTTCGTTATCATATCGGAGGAGCTTACTCGACACCTTCTAAAGGCGCGAAATCTATACCGTCTATATAAGTGGTTTGACCTGATTTTTTCTTTTTATAATTGAAAAAATTAAAGTCCAATTTGAAATCATGGAAAAACATCTTGTAATATGCTTTTTGTTGAAGGATTGCTTTCGATCTTTGCGTGAATTATAAGAGACTTACTGTTTTCGCTGAGAACCATTGTTGTTTGCGGTATGCCTAGAGTGAGCGATATATTGAGTGAGTCATCTCTAAATTCGTCACTTCGTTCCTCAAGTTGACTCGGCGTTCCGGCACTAATAATATATGAAAAATTTTGGTTTTTTCAATGAGTATTTATCAAACTTTGCCTATAGTCTATAGTCTCGTATTTTACATATGTACTTACGAGGTGGTTGTGTTCTCCGATTGTTCACCAATGGTAGGGGATAATTCACACCCAACGGGAAGCGATGACGGGCACGACGGAACCCCCATGGATTGGCAGCAACAGCATCCCTGCGTAGTTGAGCTCGGCTCTGACGCGCCTGCAGCGCCTGTAAACGTGATTCTTAGATTTAATAAATAGAAAAATATTAGCTTTTGAAGAGCTCATGTGAGTTGTGAGTGTGAAAAGAGCAGGCAGTATATTCATTACATATACATAATGTGGGTGTAATTAATAAACATTACCACAAAGTGCAGTTGCCATTAGTACACGATTCGCCAATTCATTACGTATTTCTGCATCCGGTGTTATTGCGCCTGCACCATCTGCTGCTGTTACTGTGCCATCGAGCGTGAGCGCTGCAGCTGCTGCCGATGTAGTTGGACGATCACATGTGTGTGTATGTGGTAGAATGCATGTTGATTGTCCACAACCAGAATGATGATGGTGACGACGTCGTTGACGCTGGCGTGCGTCACGTATTTCCTGCTCCATGCCCACTTTGATAACTTCGTCATAGTCGGGCGGCGCTTCATAGCTTGGGGGTTCGTCTGGTGACATCTCCTCTTGACGATCTGTGGATGGGAAAGTGTAACCACTATTAATCGTAAATAAATATTTTTCTTAATCTACTAAGCCATATTATATACGTTCTTAAAGCTGACACCGCCGCCCTTTAAGAATTGTGATGAACAGAAGAAATACGAAAACGAGTGGGTACTTGTGATAAGTGCTACAGGGACCATATTCAATAAATTTATCTGCTTTAAAGCGAACTTTTCCAACAAATTGCCGATTTAATGCCCCGCAACCAAATATCCCATTATAGCCAATCCATCGACTGACTGATCGACTTCACCGGGACTCGACATATGGTTGTTTGTAGTACTAGATTACTTGGCTGTCCCCGGATGAAAAACGCTCATAAACCATATCGATCATGTTGTGATAGACGGACAACATTTCAAGAAGCGGGTACGTTCCGAGGATCTAACAACGACTCGGAACATTATCTTGTTGCAGCAAAGAACACCCATCAATAAACCTAAGGAAGGCGCGACGTCGAAAAGTTGCTATCACCAACTCGATATAAGAGAACTGTGCGACAGCATTTCAAGGTTCCGACGAATAGTTGCAAACGTAACTAATTCTTTTCGGCAAAGATAAAAAAAAGCTGGTACGATGAAGATTGCCGTACCGCAGTGGAGAGAAAAATGTTTCTCGGAACGCTTCGAAAGACTGTGAAAGAGACCAAGATTTGAAGGGGAAGGCGGGACTTATTTGCGGACAGAAAAAGCGTTAGGCCTAAAGCGCGAGTATGAAGAGCTGAGAAGCTGGAGTAACGCTAGAAAATTCTACGAAAAATGCGATAACTTCCAGAAGGTGTAAAGATCGGAGCATACTCAAACAGAACCCAAAGATATGATCAAGCAATTGATGCTCAAAGTATACAAAGGAGGAGACATTTTCTAGCCTGTTGAATGGAGATGAAAAAGAAACACCAGTAGATGATGATTGATTCCTCAATCGATAACAATAAAACAGACGTTCCATTACCCGACTATGAAGAAGTCCGAATAGCGATGGCCCAAAAGACAATAAAGCGGCTGGATTATTTAAATATTGCGACGAAGAACTGTCAAAGTGCATACGTATATATCAGCTTCTTTGCAGAATATCATCGGACAAAGCATGCCAGACGATTAGAGCCTATATGTACTCCTCACAATCAATAAAAATGAAAAATTAACATTTTCGATTTACCAAAAATTTAAGTAAAAAAATTAACAAATTGAAACAGAAAAAGTGCTTTTCTTACCCAATAACTCGCTGATAGTTTGCAGATGATTTTGTAGTTCGCGCTGATGGCGTGCCCTAACCCCCATACGATACAATATCACCATCCAAGCCGTTAGTACGGCGAATATGCCGAGTGTACTTATTATAAATATGCCAGTAGCCGTTTTTAGGTCAGGATATTGTTCAATTTTGGGAAAGTAATAATTCGGTTTATGCGAATACCAGCGACGATCATTCTGCAAATGAGCCCAATCCTCTTCGCACGAATCCGGTTCGTCTGAGCCGTCGCCGCAGTGATCGAAACCGTCACAATGTAGTCGTATAGAGATGCAATGATTGTTGCCGCACAAAAACTCAGAGCCAATATAACAATCTATATGACAATTACAGTTAAACCACAAATACTATAGAATTAAATAAATACTTACTTAAATAATTGAATACACTATAGGATATGGCCAATTTGGAAGACATGCCGAAGACGCCACGTAATCGTATATAATAACCCGTTAGCACCGGTACAATATGACTTTCTTTACTCATACCGTTATTAGGCCAAACAACACTTTCTATTTCGGCGGCATCCGATGTAGTGCCCTGACGTATAGTCAGATCGGAACGTGACGCCATGCCATGGAACTCCTCGACGCGCAATGATATGTGTGTCTTCATCATCATGTAATTGTTGCCAGGCTTAATAATCCATATGCAATCGTAAAACCTCACATCGGTGCTATTTTCGATCATGTTCATCATAGTGATTGCGCCACCTGGTCCGGAAACCATGCCGCCACAATCTATAAATTTCAAAATGTTTAAAAGCGTGTTTATACTGAAAAGGAGGTGTTAATAAGAAAGGCTCGTTGTTCACGTGCATCACCACACGTATTGACTTTTTTGCAGCCAGGCAGACATATTTAAGAGTATAAACAAAAAATTATCATTTATATAAGACTCAATCTCATGGCCTAAGCACAAGTTGCCGGAGAAACAAATGCAAAGAAGAATGTGTTATTAAAAAAAAAAAAATTTACAAAAAACACAAAAATAAACAAAACCCTAGTGTGCGCGGAAATATGGTTGCGTTTATTTTGGGTCAAAGCTTAGCACCCCCTGGTTATGTCTACCTTTCCCTTAGCGGTAAGGTCTCGCCCGTCACTGCTTTCACTGTGCTTTTGTTGCTAAGTTTTTTTTATTTACCTTTTGTGAAGAATGAAGAAAATAGTAAATATCGCTAACTACAATATAATCAATACCCAAGCATTATTGTCGTCGGTAAATGTGTTAGAATGGAAGACCTTCAAATGTATTTAATGCAGGCTGTAATAGTCTCATGTGCTTATCATCGATTGGCTATTATTGCCAATGGTGTTGGCTTATGTGTAATCACATAAGTGCTGTTCACATAGCTCATGGAATTTATATCATGCGGAGAAAAGTACTGAAATTCTACGTTCTCATTGGGACGGCACATGTAGATAGTAGTAAGATTTACCATCTTACCTGGTCTGACAAAAATATAGTTCATTATCGACCCGCGCTCATCTTGTAAACAATTTTGTTTTTACTATCTCAAACTATGAACTGAAAGGTGAACGGATGTCAAGCCGGCCCATCTATTTGAGTGTTTTTCTGCTTCGAGCCTTTATCTGTTCTCCTTCTCGAATCTACAAACGTCGAAATAGTATGTACGTCAATACCTACATCTACGCCCACGAAGATACTAAAAACTAAACTCTGTTCCAGATCTCTAAGGCGAAATTCACGCCAGCTGCAACGCAACTAAATCCCGAAGAAAACGAAACCAAATTCTAAGAGATGGACAAAAAATTTTCTGAATTTTCTGTTGATAATCTCTTTTCCAAAAGGATCCCAAAGAAGAACGAAGGAAACAACTTGAATTTTCTATATCAAACAGCAACGACCATGATAGGATTGGTTGTGAGATCAACTCTCCATCACTCCCAATCAACTTGAGCATGCAGACTACTGCAGCGACTACCACGCAGAACTTACTGCAGTCACGGAAGCTGCCGAATGGCTGATTAAATCTATGTTCACTAACCAATCCATTACTGTATACTCTCACAGCCAATGTGCTATCAGATCCCTACAATGTAACTTTGAAAAATGGCAAATGAATTGTAGAAGCATTCTCCAATAGAGAAAATTTGAGAAAATGCTATACGATCCGGACGAAGAGATATACCGTGCAACTGCGCGGCGGACGAGCTTGTTAGAGAAGGAACCAACTTAACTTATACGAAGACTGCTCTGCAAAGCATATGCTTATACTGAAATTCAGTAAAAAGGCCAATAATAGATAGATATCATAACGAAACTACGTGTAACATGGGAAGGCAGAATTGGCCTACGCTGGATTATAAAAGGTCAAGAGATATACTTCTTCTGGACCGGTTCGCCAAACAGTAACCAAGAACTGGGGCAATAACAGGATTTCGTTTATTGGCAGCTCTACGTGTAGGAAAGATAATTTGTTGAATACTTCGTCTGCCATTTTCCGGCACTATGTAAGCCCGACACAACTTTCTAGGAAAATATTATTCCGTCTGCACCTTTGAACCGATCACAACAAGCACTAAACCCACTCACACCAAATGCTTAGCGATCAGTGATTGGAACCATATACTAGTCTCACAACATCCGTTGTATGACAGAGACTGAAAGTATCCTGAACGCTAGAACACTTTTCACTTAGTGAATCGCTAAATGTATGTCATAAGTTCGACAAACTCCTTCGAATTGGTTAACGTATGTGATCCGAAAATTTTCAGTCCCTGCCTGGTAAACTCATTACTGTTCATACGAAAGTGCATGGTGCATTATTCCATCCCTTCTTTGAGACAACTACGGCAGTGGGTATCCGGAAAAATTCTTAGTCTTGCCGCGTGAATTCACATCGGATAATGACCGATTAGGAAACCCACTTTGTGCTAGAGTTTTTATCTTGGGTTGAAGAAGAGTTCCTATCCTTATAGGACATCCTGTAAACATAAAATACTTGTATTTTCTATTAAAAGAGTGGGTATCTTATGAAATTTTTGAATCTTCCTGAAAACTATGGATGCTATAAGTTTTGAAGCGTCTTTCTGGGAATTAATACATCCATACACTCATATATGTATATCATTTAACAAATTAAAATATTATCAATCCTGCCAGCATGACTTACCGGTATATGGCACCAAACGATCTTCTTTTAACTGCTTGGATGAGACGAATGTTATTTCGCCGCGAAAGCCTACGCCCGTATTGCCATTGCCACGAAATTGTAGTAAAAGTGATTTACCGTTACTAATTGTGATTGGCGGGCGAAAGTGTTCACCGGTGTAGGAGTCTAACATTTGACCGTTCGAATCAAATATTTCCAACGTCGAAGTGAGCCCCAGTTGAAAATCTGTAAAATCCAGACGAACTTGACAATTCTCAGATTCACACGTTAGTATATGCTCAATGCCATAATCACGCGGATATGGCATTGGAAAGTACGGTGTTGATATAATGTGTGTTTCAGTTTTGGAATAGTTACTAATTATGGCTTGTCGCGGGGAACCACTTACGATCTTAACATTTCCTGAGTTGGAGTATAAAATTAAATTTGGATTTTATCTAATAAAGCTCTTCGGCAGAGGTAAAATTAATTCACATACTTTCCGAAAAATATTGCAGCGAAAATACATGACTATTCGTAGCACGATAGAAAAATTTCAGCAAAAGTGTACGGGTTTTACTGCGAAAAACCTTGCCATCCCCGCAAAATTCCTGTCCTGAAATCGTTGAATCATATGGTGGTTCTGAGAACTGTATGTGCTCGCAAGGACACAGCGATGATTTTCCAATGCCGGAATTAGCAATGCGTTCGCAGGTTTTTGAGAAATTAACATGAGTGAAAGTTATACGTATAACACATTCGGCGCATGTTACAAGCTCCAGATTACATTGATACCAGATATCTGTGCTGCTGCGATTCTTCATTTGGCTGGGATTCGTGGGCGAGAAGAGTGTGCTCTGTGAGATGGAGGAGAAATATATATTGCATATGAAATTTTTCCAAGGAATATTTAAGAAATGATATGCTGCAGTTACACACTCGAAAAGCTGATGTGGTGACATTGCGCGCATGCAAATCTCCACGTTCACCCAATTCCAGAAAATGTCGACGTCCATTCCAGTGGTTGCAGATATCAAGATCCCGGAATGTGTTGGCAGGATATCCGTTCACCGAGACTACTGAAACCCATATCAGCAATAATAATATGTTAAAGCACATAGACGACACTAAAAAGTTATTTTTATTTTGCATATCCTTGATTTTCGCGTAGAGTTACATATGGATATATAAATGCACAAATAAAATGAGTTCAACACAAAATAAAATATCACTAATTAGGGATTTTTCAACGATTTCAACGGTAAATTAATGCTAGTCCCTGCGAACGGTTTATTTAATTAGTGCTTTTGATTTTTAATTTCCACGCACTTGTCGGTGCAAACATCTTGCACATTTGGGTATTTCCGAAAGACTGCAACTAGCACCTCGACAAATTAAATAAAAGCTAGTTTTTTCGAGCTCAATCGAAGCCCTAGAAGTGCTGGGCATAAGCGCTGGACATTGGAGATTCGTAGAAAAAGAAAAGAAAATGTAACTCAGCTGTGGGGTACGAGCGTTGAGCTGAGAAATGTGAGTGAACTTTTATACAAATTCTTTTTACTTGCGTTGGGTTAAAGACCTTTTTGCAGAGAATTAAAGGAAACAGAGAGTATATTTCCGACTAGTTGACTTATCGAAATAATCGGCTTCGTTGTACACTCTGGAGGAGTGAAGGAGCGGGTGTGTAGGGAAAACATGTACTTACTTAGACTTTTGCCGACTAGAGCTTTCTTTGTTTTTGTTATGCCATTTCACATTTCACATATCATTTAATCTTCGTTAGCATGATATAGTGAAGGTGAGTGTTTTGAATGTACGCAAAGAAAAGTCACTAGTATTCATTTAACAAATGTTCACGCAACTTTGATGACCTGAAATCACGAATATACATTTTAGTACATTAACAATTCCAAATATTTAATGATTTGCAGGAGCAATTCTTCAGAATCTTTATTAGCTGTGGAGAAATCGGGATAAAGTGAGTGTAAGTAGCCCCGTTCTGGCTCGCCTTATAATGTCAGCCTAGAAATCTAAGTACATGCAAAAATAGCTTATCATACTCATCTCATATATGCTGGAGTCAGCGTGGACGATAATAACATCCGACGAGTTGACGTTACAGAGTTCAAGAGAATAATTTAGCAGAAATATTATAAATATTCATCTAGTAGAGACTGGGGCCGCCGCAGACGTGGAAACAATGAGTTATATGAAGTAAACGGTGATTTTGATTTAGTAGACTCTCTCAATTTAGTAGATTTAGTATATGTGCGTCAATGAGCCACACCTTGCAGCGTGGTTGATCCAAATCCTTTCTATCAAGGCTGTTGCTGACGAAGCAAATCACAGTCCGATGGATTATTTCTGCTGACTCCACCATTCTTCCACCTACCAATGCAGCTCCCATGATGCCAGCGTCTTAAGAAGCCTCTTCGGATCTGCTCTCGGCATCATTACCTACTATGGGTAATCGGCAATAGGCCTCCATCGTCAAAACTCCCTGAAGACACCGCAAAATACATACTTCCACCTACGGCTTAGGAGCTACTCAGCACCTCCTAGTATCTATACTAGCGACGCGTACGTCGGAAAGCGACATAAGATTATTGCTATGGCCTGCGCACTAATCGTGAAATGAGTGATTCATCTACCGTTTGTTTTATGAACCACGGCTAATTTGAGCTTTGACATCTTCAATGATGTTCAAATATTCAGTACAAGATTTGCGGTTTACGAAATGGTTGAGTTTACGCTTGAAGAATGAATTATTGAGAAATATTGAAAGCTTACTTCCAAATTGGTGAGTCTTCAACCGTAACAGAAAGAAAATTAGGCAAGAAATTCGCTCGAAATAACTCGCCTTCCACAAAACAGTTCGCGCGTGTGCTCGTCCAGTGCGTTCAGAGGAAAGCATTGCTGCTGCAGCTCAAATTGTTCAGGAATTAAACATTTCGAGTACTTTTTTGCTCACGATTTTTCATGAAGAACTCGATACAAAGGCTTATAAAGTCTATTTGGTTCAAGAAAGGAAGCTTCATGACCATTCCATGCGGCTTCAATGAATGGGCTAAATATCGTTTGGCGGAAAGGCAATGCATCATCAACGAGCGATTGTTTGGTGCGGCATATGTGCCGCTGGTCATCACAACCATGGAGAGCGACGTAATCGATTTGTTAAAAGATGGACCCACAGAATAGGCTACTGCAAAGCCAACTGCGTCAGCGACAATTTTTTCGAGACTCACCCGCTATGTTGCCCGACACATCACCTCCTTGGGCATCAAGCACTTCGTTTATTTCAAAGGACTTCAGGAGAAGCTTGAGAAGATAGAGGACGTTATGCGCCGATAATACCTGTCAATAGCTGAGGTCTAAGAAGCTAAGCTATACCGTCGCCCAGATTTTCTGGTGATGACTTAGTGTACACTTTGCAGTACATCTTGCAGTATCGTCTCTTCGTCGTCATCGACCGCAGCTCTGTTTGAATATTGTTCAAGACTCAACTCCTACTTATCCGCACTTTACCCAACATACTTAACGTACATATACATATACTCCATGAATAAAACTCACTCATCTAACACCACTGTCCCTCTGGACCGAACCCGTCGAAACGGCTCCCCTCTTGGGCCTCCTGTTAGAAATTTGTACGTTTGAGCGCCAAAGCAACACTAAAGAAGGAGTAAAAAGCAAAAATGCCTTACGTATTCGTACCAATTTTAAAACATGCATAGAAAAAAATATGGATACACTCAAAAGTCGATATTAATTAAATCGTCACTTCTTTAAAGAACTATATCAAATATAAAAGCATTTATTGATCTTTACTGCCGTAAACAAATATGTATGTTGGTTACAAACTAGACATATACGAATGATACAATGTTTAACATTTTCTCATTTACCGCAATACCATCTCTGGCACCTCACAGATGCGAACGCCTGTTTTCTTTTGCATAGTCCGCACCAATTTTTCCCAGTCAATGTGAGAGTGCTTTTTGTAGGTTTTCTGCTAGTTTATCCATAAATTCGAATGTTTCCAAGTAATCGCTCCGTTGCACCTTATTCATGCCCTTAATACAAATAGCCAAATCCTTGGTCATGCTACCCGATTCGATGGTATCAACACAGACCTTCTCAAGTGTTTCAGCAAACTTTTTCAGGCTTTCATTGTTGTCCAATTGTGCACGATGCAATAGACCTCTTGTCCAAGCGAAGATCGAAGCAATTGGATTTGTTGAAGTTTCCTTGCCTTGCTGATACATACGATAGTGGCGTGTAACTGTGCCATGTGCCGCTTCCGACTCGATTGTCTTGCCATCTGGGCAAATAAGAACTGAAGTCATTAAACCGAGAGAGCCAAAACCTTGCGCCACAGAGTCGGATTGTACATCGCCATCATAGTTTTTGCAGGCCCACACAAAACCGCCCTCTGACTTCATGCAATAAGCGACCATGTCATCAATTAGTCGATGTTCATACCAGATGCCCTGCGCCTCATAGTCTTTCTTGTACTGCTTATCGTAGATTTCTTGGAAAATGTCTTTAAAACGACCATCATACTTCTTCAGAATGGTGTTCTTGGTGCTCAAGTAGAGTGGCAGTTTTCGGGATAATGCATACTTCATTGAAGCATGTGCGAAATCCTTAATGGAATCATCCGTATTGAACATACCCAAGGCAACACCGGCACCCTTATATTGGTTTACTTCGTGGGAAATGATCTCCCCGCCATCGGCCGGCTTAAAAGTTAGCGTCAATGTGCCAGGACCAGGTACTACAAAATCTGTAGCTTTATATTGGTCAGCGTGTGCATGACGTCCAATGACGATAGGTTTCTCCCAACCTGAAACCAAACGTGGAATGTTTTTGCAGACGATCGCCTCACGGAATACGGTGCCGCCAAGAATATTACGTATGGTACCATTGGGTGATTTCCACATTTTCTTCAAATTGAACTCCTCTACACGTTTCTCATCCGGTGTGATGGTCGCACACTTAATACCAACATTGTATTTCTTAATTGCTTCGGCACAATCAATGGTGACTTGATCATCGGTTTTATCACGATGTTCCATGCCCAAATCGAAAGTGTGCAATTCAATGTCGAGGAAGGGCAAAATCAATTTGTCCTTTATCGAAGACCAAATGATACGTGTCATCTCATCACCGAGTATATCGACGACGGGACCGGAACGAATTTTAGTTGCCATCTGAAAAATAATAAAAGAAAATCATTTGCTATATTTATTTGTACGCAAATATGATAATTCAGAAATATATGTGAACGAGTAAAAATAAGTTTGAAAACGATATTCTCACTAGTAAGCCGGGTAGCTTTTCTTCGCTTGAAAACTCAGTTATTAGCGAAATCACTATCTTAGAAATAATAAAGATTGATCTATCAAAATAAAGAAAACAAGGTTTCAGGGATCTCTGTGAAACAGTTTCGCTGAAGAGATTTTCGGCCAAGGTCGTTCTCCATTTTTTGGTGTGCGTCTTAGTGTTTTTCCAACAAATTGAGGAACCTACAGTTTATACCAGGCCAATGAACTTTAAGATGGGCTTTTAATGGGTGATGCATTTCGAGGTTCCCTACTTTTTTAAAGAAAAAAACCCAGAAAATTAAAATTTAATGGGGAATATTTAATATCATTCCAAAGAACATTCTTTGGCATTTATTTTTTGACGATTATCTCTTTCAAATTTTGGTCGCGTTCGAGCATTTCGACTGGTAACTGGCGAATGACACGCGTAATGTTTTGCTCCAAGGCCTGAATCGAAGCGGGATTGTACGCATAGACTTTAGATTTTATATATCCCCACAGGAAAAAGTCTAACGGTGTGATATCACACGATCTTTGTGGCCAATCGACCGGCCCAAAACATCTGCTCACCGAAATGTTCTCTCAATAAATCCATTGATTGATGCGATGTGTGAGAAGTGGCGCCGTCTTGTTGAAACCAAATGTCGCGAAGATCTCGAGCTTCAATTCCAGGCACCAAATAGTCGGTTATCGTGGCGCTATAACAGTCGCCATTGACGGATACGTTCTCACCGGCATCATTTTTGCAGAAATACGGACCGATGATTCCACACCAAACCGTTGTTTTTTCTGAATGAAATGTCAGCTCTTGAATCTCTTCAAGTTGCTCTTCGTCCCAAATGCGGCAATTTTGCTTGTTTACATACCCATTGAGCCAGAAATGAGCCTAATCGCTGAACAAAATTTGGCTCGAAAACGTCGGATCTTCTTGGAACTTTTCAAGAGCCCATAGAGCGAAGCGATGTCGCTTGGGAAGGTCGAGCGGCTTCAATTCTTGCACAAGCTGTATTTTGTACGCTTTCAATTTAAGATCTCGACGTAAAATACGCCAAGGCGTTCCATACGTCAGTCCGAGTTGCTGCGAACGGCGCCGAATCGACTCTCCACGGTCTTCGTGTACACTCTCAGCTACGCCCGCTATATTTTCTTCACTGCGTGCTGGACGTGGTCTATTCGGTCGAATATTATCTAATAATGAATGCTGGGTCTCAAAATGGGTGATGGTGTTGCGAATAGTACGCTCAGTAGGCCGATTATGTTGACCATAAGTTGAGCGAGGCGCGCGAACACACATTCTTTACGGGACGTGAATTTTCGTAATAAAGTTGAATGATTTGTAAACGTTGTTCAGGCGTAAGTCTTTCCATGATGAAATGCCAAACAATGCTGAACAAAAATAACATGACTGCTTGACACGTCTCACGCGTGATCTGTCAAAAAAAGGATATTGAAAAAAGTACTTCTACTTGGATCAACCTTTAGAAATGTTAAACTTTTTCCTTCGTAAGGTGAGAAGAGCAATCAGTTTTGTGAAAGAGCAAAATGGAAATGTCAATAAGGCACCAAAAACTAATTACACATCGCGTTGGGTGTTATTGTGTCAAAATAACAGGGTCCTAAGTCCGAAATGTTGATTCGCAATGTGGATAATTTTATTTACTTTAAGCAGACAATTATTTACTATTTATTTAATATATATATATATATATATATATATGCGTATGTAAGTATTTAGGTAAAGCTACGCTCAGCTTATTTCCAAAATATCAATATTATTAAACTTGCCTTACCCCAGCGTTGTTCATCATGGCAGCGGTAAAAGCACGCAGAAATGTTGGTGTATATGAACGAGCATAACGTAACGAATGCATTTTTGGTAAAAATATTTAAGATATGTAGTTGTTTTATATATATTTTAATGTAGTGTCTTCAAAAATTTTCTTTTATTAATTTTCTTCGTCTGAAAATAAGAGTGTTTTCTACATGAAGCTTTCACACAATGAATTTATAAACTAAAACTGTTTAATAAACATAAAACGAATGAAAAACGTTTCGACTTATTTTGGTTTACATTAAGTGATTATTAAAAAATATCATGCAATGCCCTGAGAGTGCTTAATATGATGGAAATTGTTGCTGTTTTTTTATTAATACTTTAAGTAGGTACACTGATAAGCTTGTCGTGGTCGTGGAACACTTGTGTGTGGAATGTTGGTTATTGATTCTCGCGTAGAATGCTAGTCACATTCATATGTCTTTGTTGCCGGCAGTACAGAATAACGTAAGGCCTTTCCTAGGGAACTTCTGTACAATGCTCTATTTATTTTGTTTTCTGATTCAAAAACCTCCTATAGTAGTTAATTACAATAATATTAACTTTAAAGACACAAGTTAGCATTTCGTAGAAAGCTTGGCCTAAAATCTATCAATTGCCGTTCAATAGCGTGTATTATCACCAAGAATGAAACTGATAACATGCGGATCGGACACATATGTATATGTACATATATACATGACACTCTCTTGGCAGTTCCTCTAAAACAGTTCTCTTATACAAAACTCATGTGTAGATATGAATACAGGCATTTATAATTTCACACACTTAATACATATATTATTTAAAAAAAAACGAATAAAATTGTACTCGACTACTTAATCTCAATGACTAATATTAAGAGTGATAAGAAACACTAGTGTAAGGTGGTACAAGCCATTGGATGTAAAGGGTCTGATGGTTTCGAAAGTACAGGGCTATATTTTGACATATGTCAAACTTAAGGGGGTATTTTGTTGTAGAAATGTGAAAAAAATCGATTTTTTTATAATTTCATGATAGTATAACCCTTTGAGAACGTATCCCTAAAAGGATTTTTCGAAATTTAAATTATATATAGCTGTTTTGCTGACGCAGCATCCAAACCAGCTCGGTCTTTACGCGAAATTTTAAACGCGTTTTTCCCAAAACTGTCAGCAATGGTGTGATTTGACACCGTTGGATTTTTTTTGTGGGACTACGTGAAAAACTGCGTGTTTGCGTGTTTATGCGGATAAACCTTTGACTCTTGAGCACTTGAAAACCAACATTCGTCAAGTTATGGTTGAGATACTGCTCAATATGTGCCAAAAAGTGGTCGAAAATGACCTCAAACGTACCGAAATTTGCAAAAATTCACGATTTATTTTGGAAACCTCAACATGGATAACCCTGTTTAATTGCCGTTTATCTGCTGAAGCGATTTTCAACCGAACTCCAATTTAGGGGGTGCATGTTGAAATTTTTCTAACAAAGTGTAGGAACTTCAGTTTTATCTAAGCTGTCTTTGAATGGCTGATGGATTTTTAGGAGGATCTTTTTATTTCATGTTAGAAATACATGCCGTGGGCCGACGGGCGATTTAAAATTAATTTTCTAAAAATGAGTGACTTTTTGGAATTCCTTACATTTCATGTGAAATTTAGAAAAATTATATGCATTTCATTCGGGACCATGTCAACCGATTAAAATCATTATACCAGCCACTACTACTACAACAACAACAACATTATACCAGCTGTTATAAAACTTCATTCTACATCTTTTTTTTTACCCAAACTATCGTGCTTCTCATTTTAGACGAGCGCCAATTATATGTCCTCCACTTATTAAAAAACTGAAAAGTTTGTATGTATTTTACTAGGGTATTAAGCCAGTGACTTTTTGAATAAAATATATTTTTTGTTTGGTAAGTAGGCGTTTTGTTTTCCTTTTTAGCTCAATTAATTTAGTCCAGTGCTCCTATAGTTTTTAACTCCTTTCCTAGGCTTTCTTAATACCTTCACGATTGTTTCATTAATGACTTCTTTGTTTGAAGCTCTTACCGCACAACCATTTCTTCACGATGTAAACAGGAAGTAGCAGAAATTTACAGAATATTCTGGATGAGGTGCGAGCATTTTTACTTCAAAACCAAAGTTAAACTGTATAAAAAAAAAGTTTGGAATAATATTACTCGGTGATGGTTTTACACTTTTCAATGTAATCGATGTGAATGATCCCCCGTGCAGCACAAATTACTGAGGCCATGAATGTCGTTCCCTATAGACTCACTTTGGCCTGTTTTGGTGCAAATTCACTTTCTTGATTGTTTAAATTTTTTTAATATGAAAATAATGGACTATCTAATTACGCTGATAGTCAAAGATTCTTTGCCACTGGAAAATTTTTTATATATGCAAAATACTTAATTTGCACATGAAAAAAGAAATAGTGCAAAGTTCACTTTCGAATAGACAAAAGAAAGTTATTTTGGTTGTTAGTTAGTTGAAACTTTATGGACTTCATTCATAAGAAAATAAAAAAAATTTTGGTTGTTGTAAGTAAATATTCGGGTTTAAAGTTTTTTATGCTGCTACACATGTATCTATAGCCATGGCATTATAGCGAATGCGGCTTCCATGTCACATTCTTTTCTCACTACGGTTATCTTTATTTAATGTATTAACACAAAAATTCATTGAACCACAAGTGAATACTTTTTCATTGGCATTTATTTTCTAATTACTAGTTTATTATATATGTATTCTCACAAAAATATACGTTTCTCAAAAACTTTCACGAGAAAAATATATAATTTAATTCCAGCATTGTCAAGTAACAGCTGATCACAACAGATGGTCTCAATGTCTTTTCTAAAGGCATTAACCCTATGTTGGCTTTGCTTGCTTTGAAAACGTGCATATGTATGTACAAGTACATAAGTATGTATAATCTATAACGAGATAAAGTGCTAGTTTTGGTGAATAAATTGTATTGAAATACAAATACATGATTTGCTGTTCTTACAGCAGTAATAAATTTGTTTTGACTTGCTTGCTGAATTCGCAAGAGCCCTTCACACATGGTGTGAAAAGTTGCTTTGCAAATTAAATTTCAATTTCTGGATGATCCCCACTAAACTATATTCCCCTACGTTTTTAGAAGTCGTGTGTGTACAAAGTTCTTAAATCAAACGTTGGTTTACTAAGGCTGCAGGACTGAGTCATTATAGCTAAATTTTCAGCTGACCTCAGGTACTTATTACGCTCGGGTTTAAACAAAGTTCAATCATGTTATCAACTAGCATAATTGCAAGTAAATTTATAAAAGAATTGAAAAAGTTAATAGTTTGATATTCTAAGGGCAAAAATGTGGTTTCACAACCGCAAAGAATGAAGATAAGAAGAAGGCCTGACCAAATATATTTTATATTATATTGTAACGTTTCTCTTAGCTACCCTCGATGATTTTCCAAATCCTTCGAGTCCGATCACTGGATTGCTAAATAAACCTACCCAATGGCTTATTTTACAATTCTTTATGGCACACAATTATTCTCTACTTCACACAGCTACCCGTTTCTAAAACACACAGCTCACAGCAATGTTAAATCCACTGCGTTGTCGTCTTTCTTGTTGTTGTTGTTGTTGTTGTAGCGGCATCGCCGAAAGGGTGACAGCCCTTGGCCGGATAAAATCCGGGTCAACTCCGGTGCGTAGAACCGGCTGTCGTGGGAGTTGTCGTCTCTCTTATGATAGAGGGTGCCAATCTTTTTATACCTGAAGATGACCCAAACATTCTGTTCACGCGCTCAAGAATGCGCTGATTATTCGTCTGCCTGCGGTAGCTGCAGCCGCTCCGTTTATCCTTAACGGCGGGGAATTTCCTTTACTTTGTCGACCCTTTTGTTTGTCCGTGGTAAGGGTAATTTGCATCATAATTGCCAAATTGTTACTTTTTTCCTTTAGAACCCGCCATTTTTTTTTTAAATTCATATATTGAAAAAATCCTACGTATGTACTTCTGTAGCTATTTTTATTTACAAGCGGAAACCGCTCAACAACTTATTAAAATAAAAAAATTACAGAAGCTGCGTGTCCGGCCGTGGTTCCCGAAAAAATGGAGACATCCTAGGGAGAATGCTGTATTGCCATTTTTAAATTAATTTTTCTTAAAAAATAGTTGTAAACAGTTAATTATATGTATAATAAATGCCTTTTGTCAAAAATCAGATTTATTTAATAGTTTTCCCGAAAATAAATCTCAAAAAGGCATATTTTGTGGCCCTCTAGAGTGGCCTAACTCCTTAACACTCATAAAAAGTTATTATCAACAAAACATAAAAGATAAAAATCTATAAATAAGAGTTAACTTGTGATTTTTATTTTATGACTTATAATTATTACGGTCGCGGCATGAGCAATTTAGTTTGAATAGATAATTTTGTTTTGACATTTCGTACATTTTGATAAATTAACTAGACATCCCTGCTCTTCACTCCTGGTCAGGCAAAACACCACGATTCCTTTATTTTATATTCCAAGCATTTGGAAATTTGACACATACTTCTAAATTCGACTTATCGCCACCTTCAGTGACCAAGAGTGTATCTAAATTACAAAATATATTTTAGGCCAATTTTAGCACTCTGGTCATCTTAATCACATGATTATGTGATTGCATTTGTTGGCAAGGGAAACTGCAGAGCAAAATCTCTCTTTCAGCAAATTTGTGGATTTTAAATTTGTTGTAGTGATAATAACATTTTTTTATATGAAAAGGTACAAAGTATTTCGATCCAATTAATTGAATGTTATTCACCGGCTCCTTTTGTGTTTAAAATGCATTATTCAGATTTTACACTTTGGAATGAATAAATTAGTATATATAAATATCTAAATATAGAACAAAATACGTTATCTAGTAAAATACAAGAATTAAATAGCGTATAAGTATGTAAAAATATGTATTTTGCTAAGGCATTTAAATATTTAATAACAAACATATTTACATATGTATGTATGTACGTATCATGTGTGCACTAATAAGTGAGAAAAATCAAGTAGGGTTAAAAGGGAATATGACCATTCCAGGTTGAAAAAAGACACAACTTGTTTGACTTGAAAATGCGTACATATGTACATACATACGTAAATACACGGCTTGCATTTAATTTGGAGAAGACGTGGCAGTTGAACATTGATCCCACCAGGCACCAGGTCAAATACATGAATTTGCTAACACTTTGTTTAACACATTGTTAAATAAATATTTAAGGTAAAAATTGCATCTTCAACATATGTACACACATGCATATATACATCTATGTATTTGTATGCATACCATACTTATGTTTCTCTGAGCCACCCCCATTACACACTTAAATATTTGCACCGTACGTTTAGGCACACATTTGTGAGTTTGTCTAATAAGAATCTATGCAAAAGCAAATAATGACAAAGCAAATAATTTCCCGATAGCAGACCTACTGATAAATATAAGATTCATATATGTTATGTGCACCCACCTTGATTTATTGTTTTTGTATTTGTTTGTGTAACTTATTTAACGAATCCAATGGTATACAATTCTCTTAACTGAAGTCAACTCTCAGTACAAACTACCGGTTAAAATAAATATTAAAATATTGTATTACTTAATAAAGGCAAATTACAAAAGTAATAAACCACTCCCAGCAACTGATATAAAAACACTGAACAGACGGTTGAAAAAATACAATCAGAAACTCTTGAAACTGTGTACTTGGTATAAATCAGACGATACCAAAAAACAAACGAAAAACACAAACAAAAATCAAAAACCAGAATGTATTGAGTACTCGGGCCAACAACAATAATAACAAAGTCTGTGATAAAATCGTCTACAAGTACCACATGCATATGTGTTAATGTATGTACGTCAGGGTTGCATTTGGACGGTACGTAAGCAGATTGGTTAGCATTTTAGTATTAAAACGCTTTTTAAACAACAAAGCAAACTTTTTGGTAATTATTAATTAAAAAATATCAAATTAGTTGACTTAATGTGGACATTTAAGAAAACAAGATGTGTCAAAAAAGCTAATTTTTCAGAAGAGTGAACAAACATGCCAGTCAAAAATGAATATTATGCATTAATCAAGCGCTCTTTCAATGAATTGTTTTCAATTTAGCTCTCTTGAGCAAACAATTTTGTTATAGCGGATTTTTGTACAATTTAAGAAATCAGGTTTTGTTTAAATATGCATTTTTTGAATACTCTTCAAAAATTTCGTTGTCAAATGCGAATCCTAAAAACTACTCCGACAACAAAGACTTTTGTTTATCCATTTAGTTTTTTTTATGATTTTTTAACGTTTGTAAGCATTTGAAATTACAAAAAAAAATCAAAATTAAAAAATTTGAATAAATAATTTCAATTATTTAGAAATATGTAAGCAATCCATTTGAATTTTATAAACATATCAAATTGAGATTGTGCGATAAATAATATAGGTTTGTCAGCTCTCAAGTTTATAAGTTTTCGCAAATAATCTATATCTTAGTAAATATATTAAATTCACGCACATAGTTTGAGTTTTTCAAACATTACTGTAGCAATTATTCCAAAATTTGTGCGCCTGAAAGGGTGCAACAATATTCATAGTTGTTTTTCAATGGATTTGCTAGCACGTACAAGACTCATTAGGGGACTGGTCGAAAGCAAAGATGCGACCCATTAAGGGACTCGCATAAATGCGCATTCGCATTCAAATTACCAGAAGAAAACGCTCAACTTGTATAGTGCCGTAATTGGTTTTTCATGTATGCATTTTTATGTAAGGTATGCGGAGGTGAGCTAACACTGCAATTGAACTGAATTTGTTAAATTTATTACAAAATAATTGCAAATAAATTTAAAAAAATATATAAAAACATAAAAACACTAGAAATGCCAAGTTGGATTTTAGCTCGAGTCATGCGAATAATACCGCAATCAACGGGAAATTAGTGCGAATTGTTCCTGTTCGTATACGAACTTCACTACAAGAAAGCGCGACGCTGCGTCGCTTAATGCACGATCAGCTGCAAAATATGTAAAAATTTAGTAAATTCAAACAATATAATTGCATATACATGCAACATCTGCTGTAGAGATAAACATTCCATGATCGGTTGCTTGAGATTCATGTCCTGAAGTAAATAAAATGTATTTAAAAAAATTCATGAAATTCCTAATTTATTATACAGTTTGAACCTTATCAAAATATGTGAAACCCTACATCATTCAAAACAACGCCTCGTGAATTTTTGCAAACTTCGATCCATTTGAGGTAATTTTCGACCACTTTTTGGTACATTTTTAGCGGTATCTCAGCTATAACTTGACGAATGTTGGTTTTTAAGTGCTCAAGAACAGGAAGAACCATAAAAAAAATCCAACGGTGTCAAATCGCACGATCTTGGTGGCCAATTGACATTGCCAAGGCAAGGAAATTCCTCTCACATATTCGTTCGTGTTGGGTGACATGTTGCACCGTCTTATTGGACCCTCATATTTTCGAAGTCATGTTCTTCCAGTGCAGGCCAAAAAAAGTCGGTTATCATACGACCATAACGCTCCGAATTGGTAGTGACAGTCTCGCCATTATCATTTTCAAAGAATTAATGTCCAATCACACCTCCGGACCGAATACCGCACCAGACAGTAAGTTTTTTTTTGGTGTAATGGCCTCTCTTCAAAAATTTGAGAATACTCGGAGCCCCAAATGCGACAATTTTGCTTATTTACGTATCCTCCGAGCGAGAAATGTGTCCCGTCGCTGAATAAAAATTTTGTTGGGAAAATCACGGTCCACTGCTTGTTGTTCCAGCACCCAATTAGCTGGCTTCAGTTGTTGTGTGAGCTGGACTTTATATGGATGTAGGTGCAAGCCCAAGTACAAAATACGTCATAATGTGCCGTAAGAAAGTCCCAGCTCATGAGAGCGTCGAGAAATAGACACATTCGGATCTTCGGCTACACTTTCACTTACAGCAGTGATATGTGAGGTAGAACGAGCAATACGATGGCGCACAGGGCTTACAATATGTGTAACCGACCCAGTCTCCTCAAATTTCTTTAAAATTTTACTAATTGCTTGAGTAGTTGGAATACTATGTGTAGCATAATCTCCTCATAAAGCACGAAGCGTGGCAACGTTTGAATCACCATTTTTGTAGTAGGTTTCAACAATTTTAACACATTGTGCGGTTATTAAGCGAACCATTTCCATAAATCCGACTTTTAACTAAAACAAAACATGTTTGTCACACCCGTTAAGTTTGACAGATGTAAAAATACAGCCCTGCACTTTAAACCACTAGCTGGATAACCCTTTATCAAAAAATTTAGTGGCAAGATAATGAGTATTGTCATGGCGTTACCGTTCGAAGTGGGAACTGGCTACTATGTGCTAAGGCGATATCATTTGCATAGGCAATGACTGTAAACGCCCAATCCATTCCTATTAAAAGAGGGTTTACCGTGAGGCTCCACAGTAATAGAGAGAGAACTCTGTCCTGAGGAGTGCATCTTCTTAAGTATCTGGATACTTGAAACCCTTTCAAGTACACATTAATTATTCTGCTTAAGTTGATAAAATCAATTAAGGCATTTGAGAAACTACGAGAAAATGACGCTCTACACAGACAAGGTGCTCGAGAACACGTTAACTCTTTGGCGAATTTAGCATGAAAAGGAGGTACCTCTACGTCGCATTGTCTGAATTTGGTGTATCCGCCAAACTTACATTGGTAATATTAAGGCCAAGAGGTAAATTATGCAATTAAATAGCTATGATCTCGCTCAGAGGAAAAAGTCCAAACTCTACAAGGCGCTCATCATTTCCGCCCTTCTTTAAAATATATAAATGCATAAGGACGAACATAACCGCCCTCGATATACTTTCGCTGACACATTTACTTTCATTAGGATCATAAATTTGCTAACTAATATTACATAATTACCTAAATATGTACATATGTATGTACTTTTTATCGTTCAAATGTTGTAACGCTTATTCACTACAGCTTTATTGTTGCCAATGAATATTTATTATGCTAATCGTTTGCATTACGTACATATATACATATGTACATACTTAAGTAGTTATTATCAAGCACAAAATATAAACTTATTTAGATTGCGTGCCTTGACTATTGGCTAGAAGACATGTAATTGAAATTCTCTGCAGTTGCCACCTTGCGATTTTCACCATTTATGTAATTACCCGTCATATGTAAATGTAATAACACATACGATTATGAATGCACGATATTGTAATGATTGTAAATAAAAAAATTTCGAATTTGTTAAAAAAGAGCATAAATTAAGGAAATAAAAACTAATGCCAAACGAAAGACATCACAGCCAATTGGCAGGCAGTAGGCAATTTTAAGCTCATACAAATATGTTTACATGGGCATATGCATGTAACAGGTCAATTGGAAAGTTCTCGGCCTAACACATACATAGATGGTGCTACTAGAACTAAATCCACATGTTTTTTAGTTAGCCTTAACCTTCAAAAGACGCGTATATAAATTCGACAGCTGTTGGATCATTGGCTTGTGAATTAAAGCATTTTGAGTAAAGCAACTTTTGTTAGTGTGAAAAAATTGATAAAATATTGCTTTTTGCAGGAAAAAGTACAGTTCAAGCAAAAACTTGGCTTGATGACGAGTTTCGTCAAACATCAAAAATATCCACAATCTGCGTTTGAATGACAGTAAAGAGAAATTGAATGAAATAACAGGCACTCTAAAGCTATCAACTGAATGTATACATCATATCATTCACGAATATTTGAGTATGAGAAAGCTGTTAAGAGATGATCAAGCGTAATAAACTCGAGATATGTAACACTGGATGAAACATGGCTCCATCATTTCACTCCGAAGTCCAATCGACAGTCATTCGAGTGAAATCGATTGCAAAATTTCAGCCATATTCTCCAGTTCTGGCCCCCAGCGACTAATTTCTGTTTTCAGATCTCAAAAGAATTCTCGCTGGGAAGAAATTTTCCATTTTGAAGCAAAGAACAAATCGTTCCACAAAAATGGTATCGAAGAGTTGGCGGGTCGCTATATAAGTAATCAGTGTATCACTCTTGAAGGGAACTATGTTGAATAAAAAATGTGTTTTTGCCAAAAAAAATGTGTTTTACTATGATAGTCCGGGGACTTTTCAATTGCCCGTTGCTACGGGTATATGTATTTTCATATACCATCTGAATGTATGTGCGTAAATATGTAAATAAAGTTGACATATTGCTTGTAATTCACAATTTTCCCATGTGCACGTTACATTATTTGTATCATGACATAAACGTACGTATATATGTATGAATATACGTGCACATATGTACATTGTATGCACCAGTACAGTGTTGTGGTAAACGAAATTAGCTGAACTCCCCGCACGACTTAAATTGATGGATATACATACATATATCTTATACGGTTTTATTCTATTCTCATATAAATATTTATTGCAGTGTTTTAGGATTTTTTTGCTAATGAAGTTCATGAAGCTTTATGACCATCTGACGTAATTTCGCTTCGCTTAATAGGCTGAAGTTCGCTTAACACAAGATGAGTATTTGTACTGAGTATCGTCTTTTCCGAACATTTTTACCTCGGCGGTTAAGTTAACACCTGTAACCATGGAAAAATCTATGCTTACTCTACAAGTGATTTTTTGGTACGGCATGTGGACCGGCGCAGTATCATAGGCTCGTATTTCTCCGAAAACGAGGAAGGCGCTGTCATTACCGTCAATGCCTATTGTTACGCTGCCATGCTCAGTGATTATTTGTTTCCAAACTCTGAAGAGAATGACATGGACGATGTGTGGTTTCAACAGGATGAAGCTGCGTGTCACACCTCAAGCGTTAGAATCGATCTTTAGTGCACGATGTTGGAAAATTGCATAATTACGCCAATAATCTATTCTATTCATGACTTGAAACACGAAATTGAAGTCGCTATTGCTGCCATAGAAGACCACACAATCGAAAAAGTGTTGGAAAGTTGCAAAGGTTGACAGAACAGACTGGGCTACCGCAAGTCCAGCCGCTGCAGACATATGAATGAAATGGTGGCTCATCATTAACTGGAATATTGAGGTATTTTAGTAAGGAAAAATCAGTGAGAGATATTTACCCGTCTTTATTATAACAATTTTAAATCGCAAATTTTCCGTGCTTTCATGGACTGAAATCATATTTGGTAGGGTGGCGTTCGGAATGACTATTGCTCAGCCGAAAATCGTTTCAGCGGTTATATATGCATTATATATGCATTTGGAATATATATTTGATTAACTTTAGATTTTCCAAGTGTCCCCGTATTAATAATGCGGTCGCAATAATAATAATTATGTTCGAATGCTCAGTTAGATCGAAACTCAAATTATCGAAGATAAAATTTGTAATTGCTGTTGTCCTTCGACACGAAATTTTAATTCCTCCGAGTGTATTTCTGACTTGAAATAAAAGCTCTTCATAAAGATCCATCGGCTGTTCGGAGATGGCTTGGAATAAACTGCAGGTCCCTCCATTTGTTTCTAAAAACATCAAGTCACACACCACAAATTGGAAACGGAAGTCGCATCAGCGGTTTTAAAGAGTTAGTAGCTGCATATTTTTTGCACAACACAGTATTTTTTGGTTTAGTCTAAACGCATGCGCTTTTGTATCAACGCATGTAAAGCATTTTACCAACGTCTCACTTGCACATAGCACTTAAACTTATATGTTATATGAGTGTCGCTAAAAATTGTAAAAGCAATCGTACATTCATGTATGTATATATGTACAAGTATATACAACATATTTACATATTTTTTGTGCTTTAAGTGTTTTTATTTAATTTTTATTTCCTCAACACGCAAAACATTTTACCGGCGACAGTTTTCAATTTTATTGACATTTATATATGCACATATGCACATACATATGTACTCGTACATATTATTTTGGCAACGTAATTTTTTCAAAATGTCAATGAACGAGAAAATCCGGTCATTGTGCGTACAAATATATGTATTGTATGTATTATATAGGGTTGTTTCTAGGACCAAGCTTTCCATTTTACATCTGGTGTTATCGTTTTACGTTTATGAAAGACACATATAATCAAGAAAACAATAGAATGGGTGATAGTCTAAAGTGACGAACAAAGAACTTTCGTTTTCGTATGAAGTATTTCAACAAAACAAAAAATTATACTTAAATTTAAATCTTTAAAGTGACTCGCTCTATTGAAGCCCATTTTATTAGAATAGTTTCGTTTTAAATCCGTAATTTTTATTACAATTTCTCCTCGACTTTTACTGCTCCATTTCATTTATATTGCATATTTCGCCTTTGTCATATTTTATTATGCAAATTAACTTTTAGTTTCAGTTTAACTGTCAAATCGCTACAAACTTAAGCATACATACGTATGTGTATATTTGTTTGTATGTAAAATAAAACAGTCCAAAGAAATTATCATTCCAATGGTCGGATAGCAAAGAAATTATCGTTTTATGCATACATATAAAATATATCCGACGTAGATGATGAGTAAAAACTTAATGAATGAAGCGAACAATAGAACCAGTTGTGAATATACATATATGTATGTATGTATATATTCATTTATAAAAAAAAACTAAGTTATTTGCAAAAGGAAAGGTTGTAGAAGTAGATGGTATATTATTATTGATATGCAAGAAGGTGAATAGTTAACGGTAAAATAACATAAATGTAAATAGTAACACATACCTTTCAACAACAACAATCATAACTATAAAACTAACAATTTTACTAAACAAACAAATATGTGAAGAAAAAAAAAAAATAATAAAAAAACTTAAATGAAATAAAATAAAATAAAATAAAATAAAATAAAATAAAATAAAATGAAATAAAATAAAATAAAATAAAATAAAATAAAATAAAATAAAAAAAAATAAAAAAAATAAAATAAAATAAAATAAAATAAAAAAATAAAATAAAATAAAATAAAAAAATTAAATAAAATAAAATAAAATAAAATAAAATAAAATAAAATAAAATAAAATAAATTAAAACAAAATAAAATAAATTAAATTAAAATAAAATAAAATAAAATAAAATATAATAAAATAAAATTAAATAAAATAAAATAAAATAAAATATATTTAATAAATAAATAAATTAAAATAAAATAATATAAAATGAATTTATATAAAATAAAATAAAATAAAATAAAATAAAATAAAATAAAATAAAATAAAATAAAATAAAATAAAATAAAATAAAATAAAATAAAATAAAATTAAATTAAATTAAATAAAATAAAATAAAATAAAATGAAATAAAATAAAATAACGGGTAATCCATTTTCAGGTTATCATGGCGCGATAACGGTTGCCATTGACGGTTACGTTCTCACCGGCATCATTTTTGAAGAAATATGGATCGACGATTCCCCCGGCCCACAAACCACACCAAACCGTTGTTTTTTCTGGATGATGATGAAATGGCAGCTCTTCAATCTCTTCAAGTTTCTCTTCGTCCCAAATGCGGCAATTTTGCTTGTTTATATACCCATTGAGCCAGAAATGGGCCTCATCGCTGAACAAAATTTCGAAAACGTCGGATCTTCTTGGAACTTTTCAAAACAGAGCGAATGCGCCAAGTCGTTCGAACGGCGCCGAATCGACTCACCACGGTCTTCGTGTACACTCTCAGCTACGGCCGCTATATTTTCTTCACTGCGTGCTGGACGTGGTCTTTTCGGTCGAATATTATCCAATAACCAATGCTGGGTCTCAAGATGGGTGATGGTGTTGCGAATAGTACGCTCAGTGGGCCGATTACGTTGATTATAAGTTGAGCGAAGCGCGCGAATTTCATTCTTTACAGAACGTGAATTTTCGTAATAAAGTTAAATGATTTGTAAACGTTGTTCAGGCGTCAGTATTTCCATGATGAAATGCCAAACAATACTGAACAAAAATAACATGACAGCTTGACACGACACACGCGTGATCTGTCAAAAAAAAGGCTATTGAAAAAGTACCCCTCCCTTCACCTTTAAAATAAAATAAATAAATAAATAAAATGAAAAATAAAATAAAATAAAATTAAATTAATTTAATTAAAATCAAAGACAACAAAATAAAATAAACTAAATTAAAATGAAACAATATATAAAATTAAAAAAAAAAATGAAATCTTGCAAAAATGTTCTTAACCAGAAAGCGCAAACATTTCACGTTATGTTTTTAATCTATATATATAAAAGAAAGTTATTTTAGTTACTACGCTTATAACTCAACCTATTTGACCGAAATATCATATTTTGGCTTTGATTTTCTGGAAATTTGGTAGGTAGGTAGCTTTACACTTACTTTAACATAACCACCCGATTTTCTTCCGGGACCTGGGAACTATTCTAAACAAATTTAATTATGGTTTTATTTACTTCAATTTCGTTACCTAAATTAATATCGTAAACAATTTTCCTTCCGGGAAGTGGATCTGAGCCCGATATATTCCAAAAAGTCAAATTTGTGGAAAGTCAAAGAGCAACTAATCTCTGACTATATTTGACACGAAGTATGAGTGGGTAAAAAACAACTCAGCCGTTGTAATATTTAAATGCTAGATTTTAAACAAAATACAGAAAGCGACAACAACGTGGGACCGGATCTTTTAGTGTTTCATAATTTCGAGAAGCGCAAATTCCATTTTTAAGTTAAAACGCGTCCAAGGATTGCCTTATATTCATCAAAAGCAGCTTAAATTCAAGCATCGCGTTCATGTGGATGCTGATTCTGAATCATCTTTCGCAACGAGCTGTACATACATATGCACATATCTATATTTCTACTTAGCAAGCTTAACATTAGCAGCTGTTAGTGTAAGAGGCAAACGGAATCGGGTTTCGCCATCGGTGTCGGTTTCTGGGCATTTCGGACTGGCCCAGATATTTATTCACTGGTCTGTCGGATTTACCGTTTATCCTTAAGGCACGCACATTGGTATATTGGCCGGGTGGTTGAGGCTCGACATCAAAAAAAAGGATAGGAAAATTAATCCTTTTTTTTTTTTGAAATTTGAAATACTCGTACATATTCTTACATATTGTTTATACAATACATACCTTAACGCTGTTACAATTATATCCAAGGGCATATGTTATGTGATCCATTTGTATTTCTGTTAAATAATTTACGTTAAGAAATGCACTCATTTTGTATTAGAAAAAATACAATTTTGCTCACCGCTTTATTACTGCTGTTCTGTACTACTTCTTGTATTTCATGAAACTTCACTTTGTTCTGATGAACGCATCTATTTGAAATTAATTAATCAGTACCCATAGCTAACGAATTTTAATGCTTTTTATAAAGTTAGTTAGACAACAAAAATGTCATGTAATTTATATGAAGTAAGAAAAAATTGATTAAAGAAGTAAAAGCTTGCTGGAAAAATGGGAAATTACGTTGAGTTACATCTCGGTATAATTATAGAATACCGAATGATTTACAAATAATAATTAATAAAGAAAAAGAATTCAATTCATTTTGAAATTTAAAAAAAGGTAGCATCCAAGGCCTTATATGCGATATTGAGGAGGCTTATCCCTCGGTATTAGCACAGATTGTGGCGTCCCATGTTTTGTGGAGTTCAGTTTTTCGCCCTCATATGTGAATAGCTCAGCCGGTAGGTTGAGTATAAAAACTTCTTTTCCTTATCATCGATTAGAGATTGGGGGGCTTACAATTTCCGAGTATTGCACTTTCACTGCCATTCAGCAGCCTGGAGAGGTGGTTTCTCCGTACATTAAGTATGCTCGGAACATAAATCACCAGATTACCTCTTTCGTTCTTGCATGAGTACGCTCTGGTCTTGAAACCTTCTGTAGTTTCTCTCATATTTTTATTGAATTTCCGAGCATTATCTCTGTCGGCCAGATTTGCAAGCTCTTCATCTTCAATCATATCGACCTCGTGTCTTTTATGTCTCCGAATTCGCTTTGTTATCTTCTTCCGCTCTCGGTATCTATTCCACTTCGTACACGTCGTAGCCGATCGCAAAGTTGTGATATAAGCAGTATGTGTTCTGTTTAGGGGAGCACGAAATACTGTTCGACAGTATCCTTTCCGCGAATTGCTGAAAGCAGAAGTGCATGTGGAGTAGAAAATTGGCTATCTATCGGTTGTGAGTGCGACTTTTCGATGTCGAACCTTCCATGTGTTTGCTGCTGGTTTTAGGTCTTCGAAAGGTGGGAGACGTGTATTCGGTCTACCACAACATGATCGATTTGGTTTCGAGTTTTAGGATACGGTGACAGCCATGTAACTTTATGAATTGTGTCGGAATCTGATGCAATAGGCAACCATAATTCGGATTTGATACTGTGGTAGGGGCAGTGCTTGTAGATGCTTTCTAAAATGCATCTTTTGTCACATCTTGTTTCTCCTTCAGCGGAACGTGGGTGGAAGACAACGAATGGCTTTAAAGCAGACATTCGTCCACCGTGGTGAGCTATATTACTCAACGGCGGAGTCTCTCTTCTATCACAACTTCAAATTTATGCTTTAATTCATATAACCGTTGTGGTAGATTTCACAAGGACCCACCTTCTTTCGTTCTTGTCGCATACATCGCATATTTTGGACGACGACGATATCTTAAAACGTTTGCAGAGGCCGCTATCAAAAGGGGATGTCTCATTCGAGGCATATTGCTTAATTCAGATGGGGGTCAGACGTGGTGAATTTCAAACTGAGGTGACTAGATCCAATCGGCTCGTTAATCTGATCACTTCGGCATAAACTTTTCTTTCTGGCACTTACTTACATACATAATTTAGACCAAAGTTATTATATCACTTCTTGCTTACGAAAGGTATATACCAAGATGCAAGCGCTCGCTGGCCTTTATGCGAAACGAAACCATTATTTGCTTTTGAAAAATCGCACATTAAATTCATCAACGTCAATTCGCCAAAGTTATTAATATTCAAAATTTTCCACTTCCTAGAAAAATGTGATGTTAATGATGATGCTGTGCTTTTATGCCCTCAAATAATACGCACAACAAAGATACCATACATATGTATGTATGTATGTAATGTGTACATCAAAAGCATAACTGAAGTTATCACATGTAACACACCATGAATATCTACAGAAAATAAATAAAATAAAATAAAAATGGACATTTGTACCTAAATAACAGTAATAATGATAATAATTAGTTTTTGCCCGCGCGCGTCAGCTTTATTAAAAACTTTCAATTAATTGAAAGTGTTTGCCATTGAATATTCCGACTCACAACTAATAACATACATCAACAATGACTGCTTTTTCAGCTTCCTACACTCTTATTGGATACCTCCAAATAAATATATAATCATGCGTAGAGACATATGTACGTATGTATGTATGTCGGTTCATATGTTCATATGTATACAAATGTGTATATGTACAAATGTATATCGGCTATTTGTCTTCCAGTTCATATAAACTTTCACTTGGCATTTCATTTTTTTTGCCATAATCGTCTCTTCTCTTCTAGATTTCAATTTCTTTCTGTTGTTAATTTTGCTCGCAAAGTATGAATTAAATATTCAATTTTGCTTTGTCGGCGATTTGCAATCAAACTGTGCCAACAATACATGTTCATATGAACGCATATACATATATTTACCTATGTAGACGTATGCATAAGTACCCAGTAAACAGTGAAAACCTAAAGAAGTATAAGAAAATTCTAGTTCTATAAAATAAGAGATCAAATGATACCAATCGCTATGTGTTTGCAAACGCGTAGAAATCGTCTTCCTCTGCTTCCATCAGCGCATACTGCAAATAATACTTTCAGAACTGGAGTGTTGCTAAAAGCAAGATTTTTTTTCGAGAATCAGCTATAATCTTCGCCCACGCCTCCGCATCATATAGCAGGACGGGAATGATGAACGACTTGTTGAGTTTTGATCTTTGTTCGCCGGAAAAAGTGTTAATGCTGGTAGCAGTGACGTGAGAGCCATGAAGGAGAAGAGATAGATTCACCGATATCGATCAAACCAACTTAACTAATACGTGCACTGCACGATCAGGATACTGAAAACTCACTGCAAAAGAACGGGATGTTTCTTAAGTGATTTTAGTTACAGCTACAGGGACATTGACGATGTAGGATCTGTCAAACACGACCTCTGTCTAGGTCCAGCACAAATCACCATGCGATATCACTTTCTCGAAGAACAATATTTCGACTGCCTCGTAGAGCTAACCGCAGCAAGCAATGTTCAGCTCATGTGAAACGATTGGCCAGGACTTCAGGGGAGCCACCTCAACATGTCGCCGAAGTCTACTTGCAGCGTCTATTCGCCAGAAGTGCCGCTGCTAGCGGGCGTCGGTCTTTAATCAATTGGTGTATTATATACATATGTGTATAAGTGCTAGACCTTTGAGTGGTGATGATGTGCGCTGAGTTACACCACGTAAAAGAGTCGAACAAGAATAACCAATAGCAGTCTTGGGGGAAAACTTTCCATTTCGATAACGACCACGAAAGCTGAACTAATTGTTGCTCACAAATATTTTTAAAGTAATTATGCGGAAGGGTTACATTTTTAACTTGCTAGAACCAACTCAGGCAACCATGGACTAACACCTCAGCATGAGTCGTTGCGGGATCGTTTTCCTCTAAAGTGAGCAGCGGAAGGTCAGGGTCATCACTGTCGTAGATATTTTAAGATGAGATGGAATCATCTATGCACCATCTTATGAACTGTACTGCGTTTGCGAACCTGAGGCTGACAATTTTCGGATCGCATGCGTTTACCAACACGAAAGAGTTAACAGAAATTGACATCTGACAATCTCATGACATGAACGAAGTGGGAAATGGTCTAGCGTTCAGAATGTTTTTACTATTTGTGCTAGGTGAAATAACTTGCGTGTCTTAGGATCAGCCACCTAACCTAGGAAGGAAGAAGTCACACAAAGAATGTCTGGTACAGAATGGTTGGGATATATTCTTACTAAATCAGGTGTTGTTCACCATCAGTTTACAGAGCCGGATAATTTTCACAGTGAACTCAAATTCAGTGAAAGCTTAAAACGAATTTCTCTTTGTGTACATAGAAGGAATTTTTTTTTATAACCGTAGAATATAATTGAAAGTTTTATGTGCAATTTCTATTGTAAAAATTTCCTTAATTCGTAGAGGAGTTTACTTGATTATTGTTGATACGAAAATCGTAAAATTTCTCCACATTTATACAAATATATATTTAACTTTATTTGTATACAATCATAAAATTACCAAGCTTCATGCATTAAGAAAACACAAATACGTACGTATGTACATAGTCTTCAAACTGCACGAGACGGTCTACACTTAATGAAGGTAAGATGGATTTGTGTTTGTATGTCAATTTGCGCTCCTCACCACAAGTATTATTAACACACTCATCATTTATTTTTAAATTCAATTGTTTTCGCAAAATCACAATTGAAAATCATTACCTCTGTTATTAATGCTTGAAGCATGCTTATGTATGTATGTATGTAAGTATGTATGTAAGTAAATGAGTAGAAAAATATGGACCCAGCAAACACAAAAAATTTCTCCACTTTGGATAAGCACACAATTCTTAAGCTGGTTTTAATGTTCTTGAGTCAGAGAACGGATATTGATCATATTGGTATTTAGTACGTTCATAACTTCTAAAGTCAATTAACCCCTCTATTGAAACTTATAAGTAATGAAGTGGAAAAATATCGGCTCAAGTTGAGACATCTACATACATATATGGGGAATGTTTAATAACAGTCGAAAGAACATTCTTTGGCATTTATATTTTGAAGATTATCACCTTCAAATGTTGGCCGCGGCTACGTCTCAGATGGTCCACCCGTTGAGTGCAATTTTCGATGACTCGTTCGAGCATTTCGTCTGGTAACTGGCGAATGACATGCGTGATATTTTGCTCCAAGGCCTGAATCGAAGCGGGATTGTCCACATAGACTTTAGACTTTACATATGCCCACAGGAAAAAGTCTAACGGTGTGTTATCACACGATCTTAGTGGCCAATCGACCGGCCCAAAACGTGAAATTATCTGCTCACCGACGTTATCTCAATATATCCATTGAATAATGGGATGTGTGGGAAGTGGCGCCGTCTTGTTGAAGCCAAATGTCGCGGAGATCATGAGCTTCAATTTCAGGAGTCAAATAGTCGGTAATCATGGCGCGATAACGTTCGCCATAGACGGTTACGTTCTCACCGGCATCATTTTTGATGATTCCACCGGCCCATAAACTACACCAAACCGTGGGTTTTTCTGGATGAAATGGCAGCTCCTGAATCCTTTCATGTTGCTCTTCGTCCCAAATTCGGCAATTTTGCGTGCTTACGTAGCCATTGAGCCTGAAATGGGCTTCATCGCTGAACAAAATTTGGTTCGAAAACGTCGGGTCTTCTTGGAACTTTTATAGAGCACATAGAGCGAAGCGATGTCGCTCGGGAAGGTCGAGCGGCTTTAGTTCTTGCATAAGCTGTATTTTAAATGCTTTCAATTTAAGGTCTCGACGTAAAATGCGCCAAATCGTTCCAAACGTCAGTCCGAGTTGCTGCGAACGGCGCCAAATCGGCTCTCCACGATCTTCGTGTAAATTTTCAGCTACGGCCGCTATATTTTCTTCACTGCGTGCTGGACGTGGTCTATTATGTCGACTATTATCCAATAATGAATGCTGGGTCTCAAGTTGGGTGATGGTGTTCCGAATAGTACGCTCAGTAAGCCGATTATGTTGACCATAAGTTGAGCGAAGCGCGCGAAACACATTCTTTCAGATCTTGAATTTTCGTAATAAAGTTGAATGATTTGTTGTTCAGGCGTAGGCCTCTCCATGATGAAAATAAAATGACAGTCATGCGTGATCTGTCAAAAAAGGCTATTGAAAAAAATCCCCTATTTGGATCACCCTTTATATATAAATCTTACGTTCATTTGTATGATCCGCATATCTCGAAGAGTTACCGACCGATTGACTTGACATTTTCAGGATGGCTTCAGCCAGGAGAGTGTTCTTATGTTCCGCGGACTTGGGGCCGATCTATCACACAAAATCTTATTTTTCTTCGAATTACTTTAAATTTGGTGGAAACATAGGTGCTTTTTGCCTAAACTAACACGGAAAACACTGTTTCTTCCGGGAAGTGGTTTTAGAAACGATCTATTGAAGAAAGTCGAGTTTATGGTTCAATTTACTTAAAATGGTAGGTAGGTATCACTTTGTCTAGACAAACAAATATCGGAATTTGACGAGAAGCTTGTTGGTACTTTTTTATGGGAATAGGATCACAGATCAAGAGATCGGCTAAAACAGGCTTGAATTTTATAACGGTATAGATCAAAACTCCGCACCATATAGCAGAACGGGGATGATGAGTGGTTTTGGTCCCTGATAGATGAGCGAAGACTTTACTTTTTAGTTGCCTAAGAGTGATTTTGCGTTGGATTTCAAGGCTGATATTGCTCTTGTTGTTTAATAGGTGCAAGTACTATAGTCAAAATCAGCTAGAGAGACAGTTGATTTAACTACGCCTGATGGGAGACGCAAAGCTATCTGGAAATATAAGTATTATGTCTTCGTGTTACTATGTTTGTGCGTAGGCAAGATGTATTTTTTGAGATTACGCTCAATAAGAGACATTTCTCATGTGATTTGCTATATCGGTATAAAAAATATGACGACATGTAACCGCACAGTTGAACCTACGTACTAACTACATCTCTACATCACTTTGGCTGTGGAACTGACGAAATAGCCCTGCATGCTGGCGATTAAAAATGGATCCATTACGACAACCCTAAGCACAAAAAGTCATATGTGAAGCTTGGCCAATCAGTCAAATCAACGGCAAAGCCGAATAGTGCTCTATATTTGGTGGGATCGCTGTATTATTAGCTTCCAAAACCGGCTGAAACCATTAATGGGGAACTCTACCGACCACTACTCATCATATAGAAGCCGTTCGGGATTTGCATTTGGTTGGAGGCAATAATTTTCCATCATGAAAACGCTCGGTCTCATGTTGCAATACCGGTCAAAAACCATTCGGAAAACAGCGGCTGGTTAGTTTTACCCTACCCGCCTTACGTCCCAGACCTTACCCCTTCTGACTCCAATTTATTACGGTCGGTCGATATCGAACGGCCTCACTGGGATACGGCTCGCATCAGAATAGGGAAGCCGGCGCAATTATTTTGGGATGGAATCCGCAGATTGTCTTTTTATTGCCATGCATATCCTTTTAGTTGTTGTATTAATGCCACCTTGTAACATTGGTTATTCATTTTTGGTAACTTACTGACCACATCTTTCCAAATACTTAACTAAACCATTTGGAGAAATTTCCCTTTTATCGAAGATAACTTTGCATACCGTAAAAGCGGCAAAAATAGGCTTTCTATTGATATTGTAAACGCATTGAAAGGAATACAATTATCTTTTGAAAAAAGCAGAGACAACGTCACTGCTCTTGTGCTGGCATTCGTGCAAACTTGCAGGTGATTGGGATACAACGAATTCATTCATGAGTTGCATGGACGAGTAGCGTACACATGTAGCCACATGACTATGTATGCCTACTCGAATATCTCTACAATGATTAGGCGTAGGCGAAAATATGTATGTATGTATGTACTTGGATACTGTGCCAAAAACTAAAGAGCTTGATAATCGGGTAAAGATCCATTACTGCTGTTGCTGCTGCTGCTACTACTGGACAAGACACGCACGGCAGCAAAGATATCGCAAAAGTTTAAACGATTGCTGGGCGGCATGTGGAATGTAAGCATAACTGAGTCTATTATCCATTGCCGGTAATGTGAAAGCGGTCTCTATCTCATTTTCGCTTACACATTAGGGTGTTCATTATTAGGGAATTGGTTATTTTATATATTATGAGCTTTACCTCTGCTGGCTTTGCTGTGCATACGTTTCCGTAAATACGATTATTTCGGATAGGTCGATCCTTGATCCACATCTTGGAAAATTGTCTTTCTTACAAATTTACGGGAATCATAGAAACAAACCGACACATTTTCAGTATATCTGTCGGATAGTTTCGGTGATAATATAAAACTATATTAGCGTTTAATGAAGCTCAAAATAGAGAGTAGAGTAGCTCAAGTTAGAACAAAGCAGGGCTGTTGACAAAAAAGTGTACAGAAAATTACAGTAACTCAAGGCAGAAACCTCACGAACCAAGTTGACATCAGTCTGATCTCGTTTCTTTTAAAAATTACCTCATTTGGGTTCAACCAGAACTTCTACAAGGAAGCATTTTGTTGTCGTTACTGTGGCCTTGACAAACCAACTACTCTCGCTGTTCACAACGGAAAATCGAAGCACATTCCCATCATCTATCACGGGTAATTTTTGCGGCTTTTGAAATCGCAGCTCATTGGGCTGATAAAGAAGTACTTTTTGTAAACCCGAAAATATCTCAGGTCTGCCGCTTTCCGTGAAAGACAAAAGTTCACCAATTTAGCCCATCATCTTTAAGAAGTAACAAGAAAATACACTCCAACTCAGTTAAATACATTGGTGCAATCCATGTTAAAAACTCAGATGGAGGAAACAGAGCAAGTAAAGCGCCATGAATGTGGAGTACTTGCGCTATTGCTATTGTACCAAGGTAGGGGCTACGACCCAAGTTGTCTATTGACTTTACAAAAGTGTCACAAGTCCATACTAATAACATACGTTAGGTTTATCGTAAGTACCCGCCGTCGACGGCCTAATCTCACGGTAAACCCTTGTACAAAGAATCAGTTTTGCGACGCTGATTAACGCCACACGAGTACAAACATTGAGCAAGCATAATTCATGCCAAACATACGCCGCGAAATTAAAACGCAAGTCCGCACAAAGGTAGCAAATCATGCCCATTTGAATACGATTTATGCTCGCACAACGCCTGCACTGTGGTACCAATTAGTAACAACATTACCGCCTTGGCAAGAATCAAGGCCTACCCAAACCTCTGCCTTTCTATAGGTCGGGCACCCTTTCAAGCCACAGTCACTACGATACTCCCCGACGGCCTTAACGGTATCAAACAGATTGAAGCAAGTTCCGAGGGCTTCCTGTTTCCTTTGGTATCATTTTGAAGTCTTGGGTCGGGCTTCGTAGCCGAAACTACTACCGTTTAAAACTTCTATGCAGCTCTAGAATGTTAACCAGGATCTTAGTCTCCTATACGCCAGGCGAATCCAAACCGTGGGTGTATTCTTATCCTCCCAGCACACAGGGAGCAGGATCCATAATAATGTATGGAGCACGAGTATGGTGGGCGACATTGAAGTGGTGGTTGTCCTGGAGAACAGGAAAAACTTATACGACTATGCAAACTGGCGCTAAGCAAAACCTAAAGCTTTGTCAGGATTGATAGAAACCGCGCTGAACCGTTCGGTAACAAACTAGGCTTCAAACAAGGTGACTCTTTTCGTGTGACCTCTACAACCTAATGCTTGGGAAATTAGTAAGAGATGCAGAGCTAAGTAGAGAAGATATAATCTTCTATAACAGCGTACAGCTGCCGATTTTGATATTGATATCATTAGTCTCAAACACGTCGCCGTGAGTTCTGCTTTCTCCAGTTTGGATATGGAAGCGAGGTGAATCGCTCTGTTGGAATATAACGAAAAATCTATTGTCATCAAACAAACAGTCATTGATCCCACGTCACTATTGGGGGTCACTACTTTGAAGTTGTAGAAGATTTCGTCTATTTAGGAACCAGCATCAACACCAATAACAATTTCAGCATGAAAGTCCAATGCAGAATCACCCTTGCCAAAAGGAGCTACTTTCTGCTGCAATATTATGCAGGCACGATTATTCAGCTTTGATAGTGTTAGAGAGAGAGAGGTATTTGGGGAGGATTTATGATGCACCCGTAAGCGGTACCTAGTTTAAAGAAGACAACTTTGCATACTCAATCCCGCAAGTCCCAGTTTATAACTTATTCTTTTATGAGATGAAGCTTCGCTTAGTTCCCACCGGAGCAGTTACGCCCCTAGTATTTCTATACCAATCAGCAAGTTCGGGTTCATCGCCAGCGGCAAAACACCATCAACCACCAACCGCTTTACACTGTCATTTGACAATTTTGCTATCGTTCATAAAGAATTAATGGGTTTCTGCTGTATTTGTGGCATTTTTAATGATCTTTGAACAAATATTGAAGTGCAATTTTGTTTGTTCATTTATTGTATTGTGTTTAGTATGAGAGTTTTGAGCTTTTGGTATGCAAAGCGTGTATGTGTGCATGTACATATGTATGTTTGTATGTATGCAGTCATAGGTTGCCTTTTGTTAAGCATCTCTTGGCACGTACCATCATTATATGCTCGCCTTATTGCATGCCAATAGTATCAATATGTAAGTATGCATGTAACTAACATATGTACATAAATGGCATACAATTGGGAGTAACTACAATAACTACAATAACTACAATACAACAAAACATAAAATGCAACTGTTAACTTGGAAAAGGGAAAATCTACAATACTTGCACTTTCATTTGGAATTTGGTTTGTTATGCATGCATACATACATACATACATACATACATACAGCCGTACATTCGAGCGAGTAATATTTGAAAAATAGCTGTAATGATGATGAAAGTGTTGCTCGCTTTGCTTGTAATGCTAATGAATTTTTGAGGTTTGCCATTTAAAACTAAAAATTGGTAATATGTTCATATGTATGTTGGAGCAGGAATGCTTACAAAAGCAAATAGGTTTCATGAATGCTGAAAAAATCGTAGCGAAGAAAAGTTTCCGTCGGTTCAACAGGTGATAAGTTTACATATGCAAACATCCAGATTTCTGTATGTGTGGCTGTGTTTATTTCTTTTTTTTTTGAACTATTGAAAGTGATATTTATTTGGGAAAAATTATGTTTAAATTTAATGCAACTTTTGACGTTGCCACTTCTTCCAGGTACTTATTACATTTTAGTTACGTTGAAAATGCTCCTAAAATACATACATATACGGGTACTATGTCTGTTTGTTTTTATTGATGAAGTTGTATGGATCGTTGATTTGACATTCCATTCTTTTATTACTAGGTCTGCCAATGTCAAAAGAACACATAAAGTTCCAACAGGCAGCATTAAAAAAGAGAAAAGGAGACCGTTGTTAAAACAGTTCATGGTTTTTCACCTCAATGCAATGTCTTGTAGCAATTCGCCAGCATCCGACTGAGGAGAAAAATAGCGTGCCCAAAAATTTCTTTTAGGTATGTATATATACTCGTACATATATATAATTGGCGTTTTGTAACCGTTGAAGCGATTTTTGACTGAGCTCCTTCTCCAACTTGTGGTGTGCGTTTTGCTGTTTTTCCAACAAATGGAGGGTTCCTTCCAAAGGTGTAGAATTCTTCCTCTTTTTCTACTTGCTTTGCATAGTGTACGACATCGATTACTTCCAGAGCTTGGATGTTCACATCCATCTGGACAACATGATCTAACCAGCGCAGCGCTGTCTTATAATTCGCTGAACGAAATCAATGTCGTAGCATATCTCATACAGCTCATCATGCCATCGTTTACGTTCTTCGCCGAAGTTCTCGAAAACTTGTTGTGCAGGCTCATCAGATATCGACATCGTCCACTCTTCTGCAACATGTAGTGAATTGAAGAGTCTGGTCTAGAAAGGGATGTGTCGATCCTTTTCTTATGGTCTTATATCAAAATTTTTCGCATGATGAATATCTGTTCCATGGTTGATTTACCAGGTCTATATTTATAAGTACTGATCAGGCTTTTCACATAAAACGTTCGATAAGACTAAATATGCGATACTGAGGAAACTTATCCCAATTTTGTGGATTGTGCAGAGCACACTTGGACTTAATGGTCCGTTATTCTTTCGTTCGGTCATATTCTGCGAAGAAACTGTATAAGTAGTTTGTCAGTTCTTCGTGGTCATATTTAACTGGCTCAGTCAGTAAGCCATTTCCTCACTCCGCTTTGTTTGCTTTAATCCGCTTTGTTATTATAATAGCGATTTTGAACTTCGTCATAGTAGGGTATTGTAACGTCTTCTCCATAGTCATCAATTGGGAATTCAGGTTTATCTGCCCTTTTACTGCCATTTATTTAGCAGGCTATAAACTCAGTATGCTTTGAACATCGATTACCAGATTAATTTCTTGGTTCCAGCATGAGTATTCTCGATCGTGAAACCTTCTTCTATAAATCGCCACATCCTTTCATAGAGTTTTAGAGCATTACCCCTAATGGACAGCTAATCAATCTAATCAAGCTCTTCATACCCCACACATTTCGATATTTTTCTTCTGCGTATTTTTCAAGTTTCTTCTTCAGCTCTCGGTATGAAGAGAGCAAGTATCGAGGTCGATCGCAATGTTGTGAGGTAGATAGTGTGTTTTCTTTCCGCCTTACATTCTTACAAGCTCTTCTTTCGGCATTGTAACAAACCAATCGTTTCTGTATCGGTGGTACCTAAAAAGTTTGAAAGGCCGATCTACAGTTCTTTTATATCATGTTGCTTTCGGAAAGCAGGAGTGCAAGTCGATTAGAAAATAGGCTGGTTGCCTGACACAATTGCAGCTTTCTAACGTTGAGCGTTGTGTTTGTTAACGGTTTTTTTTTTGCTACACAGAGGTTGGTAAGTAGCTTTGCTGCTACAAGATAGTAATTTGAGTCGATGTTAGGCCCTAGGAACGGGCACATGTCTAAAACACTGGAGACATGTTGTTCGTCCATTATGACATGATCGATTTGGTTTCGAAATTTTAGATACGGTAACAGCCAAGCTTAATGATCGTTTTTGTGCCGGAATCTGGTGCTACAGGCAACCATTTTTCGAGACCCAGCGAAGTGGATCATCCTCAAAAGTCATCAGCATTGTCCTCTCCACTTTGCTAAATACATATTAACATACACATTTCTGTAACACTTTAGGTTTTTCTTGGAAACGTATTAGAAACGTGTGCGCATCACTACAATGCACCGAAACATTTTATTTCACCACCAATCACCACCTTCAATCAATATCAATAGATAAAAGAAAAAGTTCAAAAAGAAACAACTGAAAATAAGATGAAAAGGTTTGCGAAAATTTCCAAAAAACTTGCTTTAATTCCTCTTCAAAAATGGCATGTCGATCCAGTCAATGCCCTTTATGAATTTTTACTCATATCACTTGAATTCGTCTTACAGCGCACACACACACACACACACACACACACACACACACACACACACACACACACACACACACACACACACACACATTTTTAATAACATTTCGTTGCAAATGCATACCTCATAAGTGTAGATAAATATAGAGTTGGTAACTACAACTGGTAATTGTCAAATGTATGTAATTGATTTGTGTTTCATAACAATTAAATAACAACTCAACACTGAACACTTTAATTTGGTGTTACCATTGACAGCGTTGAAATGAACCGCTTTCTATGTTGTACTATAATTACATATTTACTTGCATTTGCATAATTAAATATATTCATACATATCTACATAAATATTAATTTATAATCGTGAGTTATACAATTTTTGTTACAGAAAGTTAGTCCATGTAAAAATTAAAATTCGCTAAAAACTTGATTCATTAAATTTAATTCCACTTCCAAAGGCATTGTGCGGCTTAAGGTTGCGTTAATGTAGAAGACTACAGTGTAATATGACAACTTGAGAGTACTTTCTTCCTCTCTTCTTCTTTGAAGATCAGTTACTGCTGTTTTGTGGAAAAAGTGTTTAGTTTTCTTATGAATATTGGATCGAAAACGATCATACTTTTGGCTGAGATCCTCCTCCGATTTGTAGCTTATGCGGCTTGATGTTTTTACCAGCAAATTGGAGGGACCTATAGTTTATTCTAAACCGCCTCCGAACGGCCGATGGATTTTTATGAGGAGCTTTAATTTCATGTCAGAAATACACTCGGACGGCTTGACATTCCTTGCCGATAGCCGACCGCAATTAGAAAAATTAATTTTTCTATAATTTTGGATATACCTCGGTCTCGAACCCATGCTTTCCGAATTGTAGTACACTATGGTAATCACTCAGCCATAATACCGCAATAGACGAAGCGTATAATATGGACTAGGTTTGAGTGTAGTTAGTGTACCTACCCACCATTCATCATATTTTTTATTAACTTCTTATGCGGTTATAACTGAGTTAACAGCAGTATGCCCGTCGTTTGCCTTTCCGCCGAGAAAGATTAAATTTTCTGGAACTTCAAAGTTACTAAGGGTTATGTCAACAATGATGTGGTAGCGAAGACGCGAATATGCCGGCTGTTTGATATTCTGTCTTGCCTTCATTCTATACCCATTCGTCTCGCTTCCTTATCCACTCTAGAAAAAACCGAATACTTACTTTCTCATTTTAATTTGAGCAAAGTCCAGACATTCGATATAAATATAATCCCGAGCAATCATCAGGCAACAGACCATGGTATTTATGTTAAACTCCAAGCGAACTGCAATCTCTGGTAGGAACAAATGGTAAAAAGTAGCTATTTCAAGCAAAATAAATAAAATATGGGGAAAATCTAAACAGAGCTCGAAAAAGATGTAAATCGGCCGTGGTTGGGCTGCTTCGACTCTGTAAAAAATGTAATTATTCGTCCTGCACTCGGCTCGGGCTCATTTGCCTCAGCAAAGTGCTTGCTAAGTTTGGTTTCTCACACCAATAGCAGGTGATCAGAGGAGACCACATGCAATGTGCTTCATTAATCTGGTTGCTACTTTTTAGAAAAGAGATTTCTCAGAGTTCGCCGCATTTACTGGCAACCAATCCCAAGAATCGTGCTGTTTCAACACACACATATCAAACAGATAGACGCGTTAAAGGTGTTGGTTTAAGGAGGGTCAGAGTCATGCTTGAAACTCGTTGCATATGGGATAGGCGATGGATATTTCATTGGTATATAATTACGAGTTTAGTCAACTTCAATATTTTGATTTGGATTGCCCCAAAAATACGCAGGCTTTTCAAGGTAACTTCCCCATTCACGGGGTCTCTCACGGGGTTGAGACAATTATTAATTGTGTTGTATTGAAGGTAAGTGCACGTCCTGCTTGGTGTGTCTTGGCGGTGATTTAACTTTAAACAGAAAACGTTTCCCTATGAAGGTGACTCACATGCGGTATTGGTAGATTTTTTGTCATACTTCTAAGGGCGATATCCCAGCTAGTCGATAGTTTCTATAAGTAAATCTGCGTAGATGGTTGCAACTTAGTTGATAACCAACCGGCCGATTACCTTCTTTATAGGCAGGGAATGTTGTTATGTCTTTGCCAAAGATGTATTGAGTATTTTGTAACGGCTAGGCATCAGGCTGTCGAATGCCACACTCAGTAATTTAGAGTTGTTTGTTGTAGGAGATTTGATGTAACCAACATTGGCACTTTGGAGTGTCGGTTAGTTTCTTCATCTGGCTGGTAAAACAAACTAAGAAAGTAGGAGAGCTCCAAACATATGTCATCTATAATCTAGCCAAGCAGTCATCGGAGGGATCTTTTATAAAAATTAAAAGGAAGTGGGGAGAGCACATCACCCAGCGGAAACGCTCTGATTACTTTTTCTAATTTTAAACGTATCCCTTGAATAATTTCTGTTATAATTATATTTACAAGGTATATATGCCTTAGTCATAGTTTTTACTGCACTATAAATGTAACAGTAATTTGAAGTTTTCTACCATTTCACATATGTGTTAAAGTTAAACATCAAATAACCACAAAATGCGCGTGAAAGTGGAATTTTAACGGTCTAATTTGTTTATTATTTTTTGGTTTTAGTCTATGCAAGCCAAAACTAGTACGTACAAGTTCGGAGGGCAGCCGCAAATTCGTTTAAATATTCGCAATGGTAGTAGCAGGGTCCAACTACTCTTCTCTCGTGGAGAGTTGTTGGAGAGATACAATGAAGAGAATTAAAAATATACCCTGCAAAAGAACGTTACATAGGTTATCGCGGAACATGAAAAACAGCAACACAAAATAAGCAACTTGAGTTCATTTAACCGGTTTGAGTTGAAATCGCTTAAATAATACCCAACTGGACTAATAATGTTACAAAGACAGAGTGTTGCTACTGTGAATGGGTCGCTGAAAAAACCTTAAGGAAATTTTCGCTATACGTCAAACTTTTAGAAAAAATTTATTCAAACTTAAAATATGAATAAATAACCAAAGATTTTTCGGAACCTTCTGTTTTGCTTTTCATTTAAATATTTCACAAACAGACTTTTTTATAATTTAATTTCAGTTAGAAAATTAAAAAAAAATTAATTTGTATTTTCCCCTTGTTGTCTTATTCAAATAAAATCATATTAAAAGATGATTTATTTGTTCTAAAATCGGACACGATCCGTTTCGAAACCGAAGTTCCGATCGAAATGTGAAAAACCGGAGTTTATATTCCGTTTTTCGACATCATTTTGTTTTTGAAGCGCAGATATGATTTTTTCCTTCCAATAACTTATGTGAAATATGAACTTGTGTCTTATAATACCGGGAAGAAAAAAATTCTACGGCATTGGTCGAGTGGTTGAATAAACCATGTAAATCTGGAGTCGAAGATGACTCAAAGGTACTTAGTTTCAAATCAGTGCTCTATCATGATTCCACCTTTTTTATTTCTTTCATATCTTTTAGAGTTATCTTTATATTAAAAGCGACGATGGCTGTTTTGATGGTATTAAGATTTCGACCTACCTTCGGGCACCACCTTTTAGTACATAGAAGGAGTTTCCTCTGTATTATGTCGTATATTGTATTCTCCCTTTTTACTGATGGTTAATTAGTTATGTTTCTTGTCATACGTTGCTAGAACTCTTTCTGTACTTTATATTCGATGGTTGCTATTGGTACTGGAACTGGAAAATTGCTTTCGAGCGCTTTTCTCTGTCTTTTGTCAGGAGTTTGTGTATTTTAACAGAATGGAGTATATACTTGCACAGGACTTCCTGAATTTTTTTTTCGCTTTCCTTCCCTTCTTGTTGTAATTGGTCAAGATCGATCTATATTCAGTCCATTCTCTGGTCTGTTTTGTCTCCTGGGAATAGACAATTCTTTATTCTACCTTACTTTACTTTCCTTTTTCGGTTAGTTAGTCTGTAAGTTGAGTGGTACGAATGTACTATCACTTGGTTTAAAGCTTCTAGCACTTTATACTCTAGTTCCTGTGTGTTTTTCGACTTTAATTTCAAGCCAGCAATACTCACTTTATAACGAAAGTTACTACCGTATTCTAACCAGTTAGTTTTCCTGGGATTTCTGAACGGTCTGCTAATATTAATAGATATTTGAGGTTATTCTGTGAGCTGACATTGCTACTTTTTCTCTAACTCTAGTCACAGCTGAATTTGTGAATATGTGAGGGTCATTATTTATTAGATATTTACCTCTGATGGTGTTGGCTGAGCTGCTCCACATTATGATGTGAGCGTATATTGACAGATTGACAGCAGTCCACACGAGAACTTCAATTTTGTACGCTGTGATGGTGCGATCTTCTTTTGGGAAATATACTGATCCCACTACTCTACCAATACCAGAGGCCATATATGTATGCTACACAGATTTATGTCATCTAAACCATACATTTTTTTAACTTTCATATAAATGAGGGCAAATACAAACAACAAAGTCTATCAAATGAAAAGCTAATAATATTATGCTACTCACATTTACCGTAATATACAAGTATTTATATGTACATATACACTCGTAAATATGCTACATGTAGAACACCAACAACTAATTATAACAAACAACAATAATTCGCTCTCATAAAGTGAAAATTAACGCTAAGTTGCAGAGATAAAGTGTACTCCTATGAGAAGAGCCATTGAACACATACAAATGAAACCCACGGGAATAGTAATAAAAAAAAATAATATTTAATATCCAAAGAAAATCCATTTTCCTCCACTTTCATTTCCAGTCAAAATCGACACGGCAATGTATGTTAGTCAATGAAGATGCTGGCGACTACTACTCGTACATACCAACTACTATGAGATGCTGCAACTAAAGTCAGTCAATTTTCTTCGACCATTTGACAAAGTGAAGATCGAAGTGGGAGGAGTGAATGCAGTTGAAATGGCCTGCTGAGACATATAACATATGAGCGAGCGAACGAAAGTTTTCAAAATTCTTTCTTTTGTTATTAGTTGCTGTGATGGCTATGAAGTGCCACAAATGCGACGTGTTATGGCAATAAAGTTGGTAACTTATGTATATGTATGTATGTCTGCAAGTAGCAATATCATCACAAAACTGTTTTGTTACAACCTTATGTATGCTGCTAGTACATATTCGGCTGGTTTAGATTGAAACAATTGTGTTTGCTAGAGATCTTCCTCTTCCACTAAAATGTCAAATTAGCAGATCAATAAATCACAGAATCATCATTCATAGCTAGTCAATGAGAGCAAATGTCGCACGTGTGCCCTCAGGCGGCTATATGTATGAATAGCATAGAAAATATATATGTATAGATATTTACCTCCGCCCAGTAGTGAATAGCAAAGGTAGTATGTGGATAATTAAAAAAGTCTCTGTGGTTTTTGTCACTAGATGATATTGATACTCGAATTACGGGCAACACTCATCCGACCGTATCAAAGTAAGAGATGTTTCAAAGCTTATATTTCAAGCAATATTTTGTGTGAAGCCAGTTCTGTAAATCGTCACTCGTGTAAAAAAATAATTTGGCTTGAAAATGCTCGGAATTCCCAAAGATATACATTATCTAATGCCTTTTTACGGTATAAGCAATAAAAGCGCCGCGAAAACGTGCGTGGCGTGCAGTGAAAATGCCGTGTGCGAATGTCCGCCCTTGGAGTGATTTACTGGATTCCATACCGAAAATTTTGATGTCGAAGGTAATATGATATACACAATATGAGAAAATACGAGTATATGAAACGAATAAGACCGGTGAGTGTCCACAAATGACTTCAAAACCTGAATGGCCGGCAGGAATGTAATGCTGATTGTATGCAGGGATTGGAAAGGAATTGCCCATTATGAGCCATTAAAACCTGGTGAAACGACAATTCTGAGCTCCACTATCAATAATTAACCAGCTTACAACAAGATCATCAAAAAAAAAAATGGATCCAGAATTGATCCATAGAAAAGTTTTGATTTACGTCATAACAATTCGAGATCACATATATCTTCGGTGACCAGGCAAAAACGGCCATTAGATGGTTGTGTAGTTTTGATGAACCTACCATATAGCCCGGACCTTGCGTCATCTGACTAAAATTTGCAAGTCTCTGTTTATGGTAAAAAATTGGTGGACCGAAGAGCCGCTGAAAATCATTCGGGCAAGGGCTTCGCTGATAAACCACAGATTAGTAATTGTCAATATGATCTTTTTTTTTATAATATGAAGTTGAAGTTTAAAATTTCAATAAATTTTGTTCAAAAATATAAAAGAAAAAAAATCGCGGAGACTTTTTCGGATAGATAAGTACCAAGATGTTGCGTTAATTTGAAATCAATTTTTTTTATATCAGTTTATTTTGGAGTACTCCCCGTCCCATATGGAGTACATTTTATGTTATATGCATATATTTGGGGTATTCACGTTTGCTTTCAGGTTAGTGAGTAGCACACTTTGATTAACCTGTGATAGCTACTTTTGCTTTTCACTTCAACATACAATAACCACTACACATACATATATATGTGCATACGAATAATTATGTATGAACGAGTATCTAAACTGCTGTTTGTGTGATATTGGACACGTTAACGGTAATAATTGCAAAGTGTCGCTGTCTATTTTACATACTACTATTGTTGTTATTGTCATAGTCACCGTTGTATGTTGATTTTTATAACTTTTATGAAGACAAATTACAATTATAATATAATTTTTTCAATTTAATTTTATTTCGGTTTTCATTCATATCAGCTTTCTGATGGGCATTGTTGATTTGACTTGCTTATAAAAATTTATTCATACATACTCATTGTACATATGTATGTTATGCATCTTTGTATGTGATGCATAATTTTTGTAGCTATCGTGTTTTTCAATCAATTTCTTTTTCTGGTGGTTTATGATAGTGCTGTCATTGTTCATTTAAGTGGCTGTTTAATCGAATATGGTTAATGTTACGCTTTAATTATGTACATACATATATATATAAGTATACATACGAGTATAGTGGGACATGCAAAATAGATTTAAGAGAATTTTAAAAATCAATTTTTTGTTTTTTGATAATGTGTACGAATTTATACCCCTCGCGTAATGGGGTTGAGTCCTGGGTTTGGTACCATCTTATAAAACCAACCCTATAAAAAGGAGAAAACCACCTCGGATGTGAATGTTCTAATTCTGATGGCTACCACGATCAGTAAAGGGTGTTTTTTTTATAGAGGTATAGAACTTTAGGTTGGCATTACTTTTCAAAATGGCGATCGATTTAACAGCTGTCAAGTGATTTATTCTCAATTTGGTTTGGCAATTCATCATGAATAGACTCAAGCCTGAACAACGCTTGCAAATAGTGCAATTTTATTTCGAAAATAATGGTTCTGTGCGGAAAACGTATCACGCACTACGTCCATTTTAGCGATGTTTAGCAATGAAGCGTACTTCTGGTTGAATGACTACGTCAACAAACAAAACTGCCGCATTTGGAGTGAAGGTCCAGAAAAACTGACTGTTTGGTGCGATTTATGGGCTGCTGGAATCATTGGTCCGTATCATTGGACGTAGTGCGTGATACGTTTTCCGCAAATCATGATGAATTGCCAAACCAAACTGAGAATAAATCACTTGACAGCTGTTAAATCGGTCGCAATCTTGAAAAGTAATGCCAACTTAAAGCTCTATACCTCTATAAAAAACACCCTATATATTATGATGGAGTTTGATTTGAGGTAATGAGGATGGCGAACCCTAATCTCCAATCGATGTCGATGATATAGACGACGGGATTTGACGGTATATGAGCTGAGTTTTTGAAATATGGTCAAACAAAAACATGATCGACGATTGGAGACTGGATGTGTTCTGTCCAATCCATAAGAAGGCGGCCTACAGCTTGTGTCTAGCATATTTCGTGAAAGTGGTAGCAGCAGCAAAAAAATAAAATTAAAAAGTGAGTGACTTTTTGCATAAAACATATTTTTTTTGGCAAATAAGCAATGTTGTTTTCAACATAGTCTCCTTTTAGGTCCATACATTTAGTCTAGTGTTTTTCTAATTTTTTTGTTCCTTCCAGAGAATAGGTTTTAAAGGCCCTCAAAATAGATGTTGGTTTCTGCGTTGTCCTCTTCATTCGAGTGGACTGAAATCGACCCGAATCTCTTACCGCCAGCCTTTTCTTCATGTCTGGAAATAGTCACCGGAGGCTAAATCTTGAAAATATGCTAGACGAGGTAGCAGTTAGTATCCCAACTTATGAATTTTTACCAATGTGACTACACACGTGTGCACCCGTGCATTCTCAGAACTTTTTTCCGTCAAAGGCGATCGTTTCTGCTTCAAATCAAAATCAAATCTGTCCCAAAGTTCTGAATACAGCTGTTGTTGTTGTAACCGACAGACCCACCTTGGCCTTCTTTGGTGCACGTTCACCCAGAGAAACAACCCTCTTGATTGTTTTTTGGTCACTGATGTGCTGTAGTGAATCCATGTCTACGGTAACGAAACGGCGTAAGATTTTTTTTTCGATTACGGTTGATTATCGCTAAGCACTCCTTGAAAGTGGTTACATGGTTGCGTTTATGGTCGTGTGTGAGCAATCGCGACACCCATCGCGGGGATGGGTTTTTCATGTACCCGCTCAGTTGAGATGAAAATAGCCCCAGCCCCCTCACGTACTTTTATTCTCTGATCTTTCAATATCATTCTATGGAATTTATCGACAACTTCTGACGTGACGACCATTTTTGGGCGACTTGAACGTTCGGCGTCACTTGCACTGGAACGACCACAAAGGAATTTAGTAAACCACTTTTTAACCATTGAAATTAATAAAAAAATAGTGCTTAATCAGCACACGAAATTCACTTCTCTTCATTTTCGTCAAAAGTCACAAGGTCGTCTGCTTTCAATGGACGTCAAACCTCCCTAGAGTTAAATGAAAATGCATTTGTACTTGCACACGTACTTATTCCATAAAAATTTAGAGGCATTATTTCGTAGTATTATTTGAACTTTATAAAAACTCTTTCTCACTTTGCTGGCTATACTCGAGCATATGTAGACAAGCGTATATATGTACATATGTATGTATTTATTGCCAGCTAAATTTAAATATAATTTTAAATTGCATTGTATCCTTTATTGGCGTTTTAATTGAATTGAAAAAAAAGTAATTTGTTTGCAAATATCACTTCCGACAATTATTGTATTAAAACTTTTCATTTAAAGCATAAATATATATGTTAGTATGCACTCACTCAAGAATTATAATACGGTAGGCTGAAGTAGGGAAACTGAGCAATCAAAAAATTAAACTCTTATGTATCTACGAACACTAAATTTAGCATATATAGATATCTATATATCGCGCTTTGTAACCGCTGAAACGATTTTCGACCGAGCTCATCCCCCAATTTGTGGTTTTACGTCTTGATGTTTTTACCAACAAATTGAGGGAGCTACAATTTATTCCAAGCCGCCTCCGAACGGCCGATCGATTTATATAAGGAGCAACTTTAATTTCATTTCAGAAATACACTCAGAGGGCTTGACATTCCCTGCCGAGGAACGATCCCAATTAGTAAAATTAATTTTCTATATTTTTGGATGTTGCTCGACCCCGGACTGGAACCTAGGCCTTCCAAAATAACCACTCGGCTAATTAGCCTATATATTTACATATATAAAGGATCTGAACAATTTTACATATGTATATATATGTATATACATGCAAAAACTACTTCCTTGTCTATTGAAACAAAGTGAAGTGAGTATAAGCTAAAGTTTCCATGTTATTGTAGTTTAGGTTAGGTTGAAATGTTTGCTGGTTATCAGCTCTTATAAGCCACTTCAACGGCCGAATTGTGATAACACTGAGGATCCTAATGTCTCCCATCCGCTAGTCAAACCAATATGTGGATTGTGCAGAGGTGTCTTAAGGTAGCAGGTTCTTCCTGTTCTTTACAACTTCTGCAGAAGTCGTTTGGTGGTACGCCCAGCCTCTCTTGCTGCAAATAGAAGACGCACTGTAAGAAGACCCTTAACTGTAGATATTTTCTTTATTTTAGCACAATAATCTCTCGTGGTCTTCTTTTATCTCATAGTGGATACATTATCCTCGTCACTTTGCAACCATTGATACTTTTTAATCTTAAATTTACGGCTGTAGCAAATAACTCTCTCGAGTGATAACATAATGTCGACGGATAGTAGATTCAATGTTTCTAATGGTGTGGTCCGCAATGCTCTACTATTACTACAGTTCTCTGCAATCTATGAAATTTAGAGGTCGTTGATTTTTTCCCGAGTATTGACCACAACTCCGTTAGACCAAGAAACTGTAATGAAGGCAAACGAACTATCAAATGTTGAAGGCGTTAAATGCTTTACGTTCCAAATTCTGCAGTCGGCTTAGATTTTTATGCAGAATTAGTCCTAGGTATTTCACAGACTCATTAATACGCAAATCCGTTCCTAAGAGTACTGAAGTTAGTAACTTTGGAGCTGTATATATATATATATATATATATTTTTTTTTTGAAGAGAACAAACTCCATCTTCTGTGGCTGATTAATCACGATAAATCTGTATTTTTTGAAGACAAATATGCCATAGTATTGCAGAAATTATTAGAAAACAAGCATTAATACCAATATTGATATAGTTGGACAGATAGCTGTTACTCAGGCTAGACTATAATATCGGTATGAACGCTGACACTCCAGCTTTGGATGTTTTCGATGCAATATTCCCTGTTATAAGGACAGGAACGGAAATACGAACTAATGGCTTGGCTTTACCTCATGGCCCCAATTAGCGCCAAACATGGAATAGATGAAACGACTGATGTGGTTTTTGATTCACGAACGCTCTGCACCGCTGTAGCCGAAAGGCTAGCAGTTCGTAATATTATCGATTGGAACCAAATCTGATATGAAATAGAAAGCTCTCCATAAATACCTACCATATATATAGCTCCCTCCGTTTGTAGTAAAATATTAAGTCACATATCAAAAATTGAAGCAGGAGATCGACCGAAAATCGTTGTGGATTGGACATAAGGAGGTGCCACAACTCAAGACTTGATACCTAATGGATTCCTCATGCTTTGCGCCGAATTTGCGAGAGAGTTGAACACTCAAAAAGAAAGTGGACTATCGTTACCCTATTCCCTTTAAATTCCCGGCTGCTGCAAACTGTTGTTATAGGGTGGGCCCATATTTGATGCATGGTCTCCGAAGGGCTCATGACACGTTTTAGTGCCTGTAAACCCTTGCCAGATCTGCTTCACTATCTTGGTTCTATTTACTCAAATGGTTCCGTTTCAGGTTCCTCAAGAGATGCTCTGAACTCGGCCAGATTTTGGATTGATGACGAGGTTTAAACTTTTTATTGGCGACACAATACTAAAAATGGCGCCTAGCTATCAGAGTATAGAGCGGTCTTCTGTTTTCTCTCGTAATTAATAATGTGCTTCGAAGATGCCAGCTGAATTTGGCAGACGAAAAGAGAGGGACCCCGTCCCCACTTCGCTGTTCAATAGTGATCAATTATTGCAATAAATTACTAGCTGAAATGTTCCGTATAGAGTGAAATAGTATAACAAAATGTTCCCACCATCCGTTCCACAACCTAAACTCACTTATGTGCAAGACACTTGTGTTGCTTGTTGCAAGTTTTTTTTTTTTTTTGCTTACGGTATTAAAGGATGCAAACGGTGTGCCGCATTTAGAGGTACCATCAGTCGTGACCCGATTACTCTTGCAATCACCAAAATAAGTTTTGGGTTTGCCCCTAACCGGTCATTGTGTTTTTAATGTTATTTTGAAATCAGCCCCCCATAAGAATTTATTTTCACTTTGCGTTTTGAAGACGTTTCGGCAAAATATTCATATCTCAATGCCTGCAAACTTACTGATATATTTGTATATCCTCCATTAATGGGCTCAATCTCTGTCGCATTTATCACTGTTTGTACCTACATACATATGTATGTATGTATCTACATGGACATATTCAACGCAGACAATATTAATGAGAAAATTGCGGTACTTACTTGTTTGTTAATGATGTTGATGCATTTTGTGCAATTCTTTGGCTTCTTCACATGAAAGACAACGATTTTCGTACAGTTAACGATGCGGCAGCAAGGCGAGGCAAGCAATCGAAATATGAAGCGAAAGGGCTCTGATTTGAGTGGACACAGGAAGGTATACTACTGAACGTATGCACATACATGTATAGCATATACGACACTCATATTAAATATTTCTTTGTTTGTGTGTGTGTGTGTATGTATGTGTGTGCATGCGAATATTTATTAAAAAGCCTCTACCAAAAGTAAACAATAAAGCAAATGTGGCATGTGGTTGAACGCCCACTTGCAACAGAGAGGCTGCCAGTAAGTATGCCTGACACACACTCAATACTCACAGTTGAAGTCCCGCTTTATGCGATGGTACAATGAAGATGTGGCGGTTTTGCGATTGTTTGTCGGGGCATAAGGAAAGCATTTAGCGAGCGGTGGTGGAACGGGTGGGGTAGACCGACCGATACACCGATGTTAATCAAGTGAAATGTGAATGCGAATGCGAACAAGTGGATCTTTAAGAATTTACCGTTACTTTAAGAGAGGTTACACATGCCCAACATACTCGTATGATAAAGGCGAAAGGGAAGAACGATCAGGCCAGCAACATACATACATACATACCATACATAAGTATAATTCTTGGTAATTGTTTCGTGGTGTATTTTATCGTTGTTGCTGTCGTGTTTGCGAAAAGAAAGCGCAAAAATAAAAAATTAAAGAATATTAAAAACATGGAATTGCTTTTGAAAAAAAAAATTTTTTTTTGCGTCCCTTGGTACACACTGTTTTTACTCGTAGCATTTACTTTTGGTTAATATCTGCTTTTTACTGATTCTTAAGTGAGGTGGTACGAACATATATATGTAGCAGTAGTTTATTTTTTTATATTTTCAAATTTCTGTGCTCAAATCAGAGGCCTTACACGGAGACATCACTCAAAGGCTAAATTTTTAAATTTGTTATCAACGTGTTAATTATAAAGGGTGATCCAAGTAGAGGTACTTTTTTTTTAAATAGCTTTTTATTGACAGATCACGCGTGAGTCGTGTAAAGCTTTCATGTTATTTTTGTTCGGTATCGGCTCCCATGTCACTGTGACATACACTACTTTGAACTCGTAGATAATTTCGTCTAACTAGAATCAGCATTAACAACCACAACAATGTCAACCTTGAAACCCAATGCAAAATCACTCTTGCCAACAGGTGCTACTTAGGACTGAGGAGTCAGTTGAAAGATAAAGTGCTTTCTCGACGAACAGAGAAAGAACGAACCAAACTCTCATTTATCATTGCCGAGATCTTGTACATTTGCAACGACGAATAGCGCAGACAACGGAACGATGATGAGCTATATGAGATAGTTCAGTGAATTGAGAGACAGCGTCAGGTCATTCTATCCGGATGTATGAGAAAACACCAGCTCTGAAAGTATTCGATGTAGTTCCCAACGGTGGAATTAGAGGAAGATAAAAATCTCCCTTCCGTTGGACAGATCAAGCGGAGAGGAACCTGGCCGCACTTTTATATTCATTCGGCGAAATGCTGAAAGGGATGCAAGTGCCAAGTGTCCCCTGTTTCAGGCTCTTAGGGATAGAATTTTGGAAAATTCTCTCTTTTCGAATGTCTACGTTATACTTATAATGCATCCTAAAAGTTTTAGACTTCTACGATATATAGATCTCTTTCAATATTTTGAATTGTTATATCTCAGAACCTAACCTTACGTAACCTAACTGATCTAGAACTTTTGTCTGAATTAAATTTAATGTAAATCGTTTTTGTGACCTTTGTCTTAGTAAATTTTTTCCAAGCATCAGAGCTTTAAGGACTTTTTAGATATAATTTGCGATGGTATTTTGAACAATCCTAACACTGCTACGAAGTTTTGTTTCCACGGGTATGTAAATTTAAATATGCGCAATCGGTTTTCGGAACAATATAATTTTATGTTCGAAAACAAGTATGAATATAAATTGTAATGAGTAGGTAGGGTCGAAAGTCGAAGGAGAAAATGTTAATTGGATGTAATTTCAAACAACTTCTTTACTTAAAATTGGAATAGAAAATATGCCTGTGTATAACGAAGTGAAAGAATTGAGTGTGAACCTAACAATAGAGCAGTTTCTATGAAGAGATATGGTCTCCAACAATAACGCCTATACTTGGTTAGGACTACAACGATTGCCATACATTTTGTGATTCAGATTCGAAAATTTGTACTATCAGACTTTAAAGTTTTCCTAATAGAATGAAAAAAAACTACTCAGAATTCATTGCTATATCGGAGATAAATCTGTTGTTTTTATAGAATATTAAAATGTCTGCGGTGAAGCGCTGCCGCCTAAAGATTAGGGAAGTATGAATGATGAACTTTTTAATGCATAAATAAGTAGATTTTTTCAAACGTTATTCCTAACAAATACCAATACCAAATAACTTGACATTTCTTGAAAAATTGAAAAATGAGTGAAATTTCAGAAGAATATGTGATGTGTTTTTACTATCGAAAAGATAAAAGCGCTACAGAAAAGTGCCGAAAAAAATTTCCGGTGGTGAGAATGCTGTAAGTGAATGCACAGTGAACAGGAGTGGTCGGGGGAGGCTGGCAAACAAGGTGATGCTGAGTATAACATTGGAAAGTCTCCTCGGCCTACCATAGTGAAAAACATCTTTTTGCCAAAATTCATTTTTTATTCCACATAGTTCCATTCAAAGGTGATACACTGGTTATTACCATTACCATTTTTGTAATTCGATATGACTTTTGCTTCAAGATAGGACTAAGTTTGGCGATCACCTCTTAATTCGACGAAAATTTCTTCACAGCGAGCATTATTTTGACATCTGAGGACAGGAAATAGTTGCTGCGGGCTAGTTTTTGAGAATACGGTGGATACGAAAGCAATTAGAAGCCCAATTCATTGATTTTTGCCATCGATTTCACTGACTTGTGACACGGTGCATTGTTTTGGTGAAACGCCACTTTCCTTTTCTTCAAATGCAGTCGTTTTTTAGCGATTTCATCATTCAAAAGGTCCAATAGTCGTTCCTTTTTAAAGGTAGTCAGTGAATATTCTTCCATGTGCATCCCAAAATACAGACGCCATAATCTTGTCAGCCGACTTTTGCGTTTTTCCACGCTTTGTACCGGGTTCATCGTGTGCAGTCCACTCGGAGGACTGTCGATTGGACTTCCGAGGGAAATGATGGAGCCTTGTTTCACCCATTGCCCCATATCGACGCAAAAACTCGGGTTTATTACGCTTGAATATCTCCAACACTGCTTCGAATCATCCACTCGTCGTTGGTTTTGGTCAAAAGTGAGCTCGCGCGGCACCCACTTTGCACAGACTTTTCTCATTTGGGTATCTGTGGATAATATTATGTACACGTTCAGTTGGTATCTTTAGAGTGCCTGCTATTTCAATCAATTTCAATTTACGGTCATTCAAAATCATTCTGTATATTTTTTTGATGTTTTCGTCGGTAACAATCTATTTTTTTGCATCCATTGCGTTTTCGGAACTCATTTTACCACGTCTAAACTTAGCATATCAATCTTTGATATCTCGTCAACATGCCAAGTTTTTTCTTCAACTATATTTTTTCCCTTCAAAAAGCAATATTTTATCAACACGCAAAATTCCTTTTTATCCATTTTTTTCACAATAACAAAAGTTGCTAATGATCCAACAGCTGTCAAATTTATACACGCGTCTTTTGAGGGTTAGGGCTAACTAACTATCTAGTAGCGCCATCTATGTGTCAGACTTTTCAATTGCCCGTTGTGGTGGGCGATTAAAAGAGAATTGTCTATTATGAGCTGCTACAACCTAAACAAATAACCATCTTATTGTAAAGCTTATTGTAAAGCTCATCAAAAAAAAAAAAACCTCCAGAATTGATCAACTGAAAAGGTCATCATGAATGACAACTCTAGATATTGACAGAGCTATTTTTGATTTTTATAGCATGTAGCCTGCCGGACCTGCCACCTTCTAACTAACATTTTTTTGTTCTCTGCAAAATTCTTCTGATGTTAAATAATTGGCCGAGCGAAGAGCAGCTGAAAATCATTTGGCCAATATTCTTCGCAGACAATCGACAGAAGTTCTACACTATTGAAATTGTGGAGCTACCCGATTATTGCTTAAGGACGTATATAATACTGGTTAATACATACTTTAAGAAAATTTATTTTCAATAAAAAAATATTTTTTCCTAAAAACAGATATAACTTTCTTAATTACCCAATAAATAATGAGAATTCAGGGTCAGACAAATCGGCGTGCCCTAATGTATATATATCTATATACATATGTACAAATGTACATATGTATGTAGGTGGGTATGTGAAACTGCAAATCTCAATAATGTGTTCTGAATGTACACACATTTGCATGCGCACTCGCCACGCAGACGTATTTATATGTATGCAAACACCTGTGTAGTTAGTGGTGTTTTTGCAGGAAATTTTTATGACTTTAAAACAGCAAAGCTTAAGATGCAACGAAATATTCAAGATGGTTAGCATATTTGCATATATTACATACAAACGTTTGCACCTATACACATATACATTTGCAAGCGTCTGTATACCAATGTACATACACTGCCATTCATACTTACAATTAAGCATTTAGTAAGCGGTATGTGGAAAGTTCACATGCACTCAAATGAACATGTGCATCTAAATGGTATAAATAACTAACACATGAGTCTGTATTTGCATTTATTTATGATTGTGTGAGTATCTCTTTGATTTTCTGCTTGAATTTCTGCTCATATGTGCCTTTCTCAGCTTGCGACTGCACTTGCTCGCCGCTTGGCAAATTAAGTAAATGTAAAGGAAACAGATATCACGAGGCATCGCTCCCATCAACGAATGCGACTAAAGTAAGCCAACGACTAACAGGCAACAGCCAACAGCCAACAGCCAACAGCCACCGTGAACAGTCAACAGGTAACAACTAACCAACTGAATCAACATATGTTAAGCCGCAAAAGCACGAGCGCGCCAACAGCAGTAACAACAGTAAAAGCAAACGTAACAACTTTTAGCAGCAACACCAACAGCAGCAGCAGCAGCAGCAACACTCTGTTGTCTGTTTGCTGTTATTTCCTCATCCCCAACAGCGGCTGCCTGGTTGATAGATCTTCACTTCCTCCACATTACCTCATTTATTCCGCTTCCATACACGATGAGTAAGCCTCTAAGTATGTATATACATACATATGCATGTATGCACACATATATGTATGTATGTAGTATACATGTGTGCTTACAGCTAAATTGTAAGTTCGCCGCTTTTCTTTCTTTCTCTTTGCTTTTGACTCACTTTTTTTTGCGCTACGCTTCCAATTCTTTCTTTTGTCGGCGTCTCCGCGGCCGATGCTACTGATTTTGTCTTGTACAGGTAGCGCGCGCAGTTTATAGCAACGTCAGCTTTACTTTGGGCTTCAACTGGCCGTTGTGCGCGTGAGTGAATGGCGAGTGGTGAGTGTAACATTGACGACAGCTACGGCCATGACTTTGGCTTTGATGGTGACTCTGACTCTGACTCCGGCTCTGAATTTGACTTTGAGACTGTGAATTTGAATTCAAGAGTCGTCACACCATTGAATATTCGCTCGTTTCACCAAGTGGCTTTTACAAGTGCTATCGATGCCCCTTTATTGTTCACTCGGCGTTTTTGTTTTGTGCTCTGCTATTTGCTCTTCTGTACTGTATGTGATGTGGATTTCGCTTTACCGCTGTTGCCACTTCCACTGCCGCCACTGCTTATTGTCCCACTGTTTCGCTGCCGTTTTGGTGCGGAATCTTCTTCTTCAGACCACTAACTAACCATCCACCCGGCAAGCCAGCCAGCCAGCAAGCGGACAATCTCTAGCTCCAACAAAGCCGTTCTTAAATCCGTTGATGTTGGGCTCTTCTTCAGTTTGTTGCTGACCATCATATCGATCGGACGTGTTTCACGCATTGGGACATTTTGCCCACACTACAAATGTACAAGACTATATAGTATGTGGTAACGTGCACGCACAGCATAACATAAAATAAATTACAAAAAGTTCGCAACATTTTCGAAGGGCAGAGCGTACTTGGGGAAAAATTTGGCTAAAAAAAAGTTGAATATTACTTTTTAGAACGAAGATCGTGTTGTGCTTGTTGCTATATAAAATAAAATTATTCATATATGAGAGATTTGTGTTAACAAATAGACATCTGAGAAAGTGTGAATTATGTGCGATTTCTTTTGGTGCATAATGTTTTTGAAAACTTGATTTTAAAAATTTCTTAAAGTGATTTTTGAACGAAAACAAAACGTTCCACTAACACTGACGACATTCGTGTACAACACCGAGCTACAACCAAGAACTAAAGCAGTTTTTCGTGCCGTAAGTTTAAAAATAATTAATACATGAGAAAAAATAAATAAATAAAGTAAAGTATAATGAAAAATAAAATAAAATAAAAAATTATAAATAATATAAATTAACCAAAATAAAATTAAAAATTAATAATAATAAAAAAGCAAAGAAAAAATTGAAGTTAGAATAAAATAAAAAGAAATAAAACTAAAAAAAAATTTAAAATGAAATAAAACTAAAACAAAAAATAAAAAAGTAAAATAAAATATAATAAAAAAACAGTTTATAAAATAAACTAAATTAATAATAATCAAATAAAATAACCTAAATTAAAAAAGAAATAAATTAAATTAAATTAAATAAAAAATAAGAAAATAAAATAAAATAGATTAAAATAAAATAAAATAAAATAATATAAATTAAACCATAAACTAAATAAAATCAAACAAAAAAGGCAAAAAATACAAATATGAGAGAGTAAATAAAAAGTAAAAGAAAATAAAAATTAAGTAAATTATAATAAAAAAGAATAAAATAAAAAATTAAATTAAAGAAAAATCAATAAATAATATTAAATTAAATTAATGAAAATAAAATTAAATAATAATGAAAAGAAAAAGAGATAAAATAATATAAGGTAACAAAAAAAAAATTAAAAAAAATTAAAAAAAAAAACAAACAAAAATTAAATTAGAATAAAATAAAATAAAATAATAAATAAAAAAAAACTAAGTTGAACAAAAAAATAAAATATAATAAAATAAAATAAATAAAATAAAATAAAATAAAATCAAAAATAAGAAAGTAAAAAAAAAAAAAATGAAAAACAATAAAAAAAAATAAAAAAAAATGAAAAAAAAGAAATGAAAAATAAAATAAAAATAAAATATAATAAAACAAAAAAATACAAAAGTGAGAAAAAATATAATAAGATAATAATAAAAAAAAAAAAAATAAAATAAATAACTCAAAAAAAAAAATAATATAAAAAATATTAAAAAAAAGGAATAAAATAAAATAGAAAAGAATAAAAAATATAAAACGAAAAGATAATTAAACCAAATTAAATTAAATCAAATTAATAAAATAATTAAAAAAATGAAAAAAATTAAAATAAAAAAATAAATTAATAAAAATAAATTAAATTAAATTAAATTAATAAAAAAATAAAAAATAAAATATAATATAATAAAATAAAATAAAATAAATTAAAGGAAAAAAGAAAAAAATGAATAAAAATACAAAAAAATGAAAAAAAAAATGAAATGAAAAGAAAAAAAAAATAAAATTAAAAAAAAAGATAAAAATAAAAAATAAAAATCAAAATAATTAAAATAAAGCAAAAAATGAAATCAAATAAAAAGAAAAAAATTAAATAAATTAAAACAAATTAAATTAAAATATTTGATTAAAATCAAGTTAAAATAAATTAAATTAAATTAAAGGAAAAATCAAATAGAATAAACAAAAATAAAATAAAATAAAAGCATTTTTTTTTATTTGGACAATACTCATTTCAGAGTTTGCTAAATTTTTTTTAGTCTTGACCATTTTCAAATTATAGCGTCTCTACAACTACATATATGCATATATAAAACACAGTGGGGTATAAAAAGGCGTGTGCATACTCATGTCTAGGAAGTTAAAAAATAATAAATTATTGATCATTTTATGAGTTATACTTGTCTGTTTTTGTTACAATTTTAAAATGTTAATGGATAAACATTTATATAAATTATAATTAATAGCTACATTGCGATTAAAAGATCACGAAAAGTTTAAAATTATAATTTTTTAATTTTTTGATTATTATTTCCCTGATTGTATATAAAATAAATTTTTTAAGCACTCTTTTCTCGTTCAAAAATACAAATTTGGAATTAATGTTCCTTATACTACTTTTATTTGTTTTATTATTTATATATCAAATTTTTTTATAATAAATTTTAATAAGTGTTAAAAAACAGAATTCCAAACAAATTTCACATATATAGAAATTTCGTTTTTTGATACTCCTGAGTTCGTTTTAAATTTTTATTTATGGCGATAGCTAGGTGGCACATGCGTCGAGATATTCAGAATATTTATGTTTATGGTCGTACTGTAATAATAAAAATAATTTTTATTACAGTTAATTTCTACTTAATGAATTTAAAAACCATTTAGAAGATACGTTTTTATGTATATACATATGGCTTGTGCATTTTTATGATACCAAAAAAAAATTTACACATACAACACATACTACCTTATCGTGGAATGGCTCATAACTGCAGATTTTAATACCCTTCACATACTTACATATATACACACATGTACTTGTCTTCAGAATGTCACGCGAGTGAAGATACTCAGTTGGCATTTATGGTAAAACAAAATATTCCTATGCCGGCAGTCAGTGCAAGCATGCAAAATTGTATTTAGTGGAAAAAAGCTGCAATAAAAACTAAGTATGTACATATGCTTATACTTGTACATATGTATATATGTATGCATGTGCAACCGAGTAGCTGCAAAATCCACAGCTACTTTTGGAAAGTGGTTAGACCAGCTATGCATGCTACACGTTTTTTCTCTAGCTTTCTGTTTGCTTGGCTTTTTTGTTTTTTTGAGTGTGTTTGTTTGTCAGGAGTATTGCGGTTCTTTGCCAAGGGTCACATGCCACAACCATAATACTAAGCGTTAATATGTGCGCCGGCCGATAGAGATTTTGCGAATGCGCTGTTGTTGGGTCAAACATAGCTTGTCGGTGGTTGACTAGCAGCGGTTGCCTATCCGTTTTAGTGGTGATTTCTAGATATTTGGAATTTCTATTTCCCAACCGTTAAGGTATATTTAATAAGTAATTATTTAAGTAAAATAAAAATTATAAAAAAAAAATATAAATTTAATATTTTATGTACTATTATTATGTAACTATTACTTTTATAAAGATGGATCTTAGAAAAATTAAAATAAATAAGCGAAAATATATTTTTGCGCAATTTCCTAAGCCTTCTACGACTTGAAGTATATATAAAAAAAAAACCAGCATATTTTTAGTATATAATAGTACATACCAATTGGAGCCAAAAATGTTTTTGAAAATAATTAAGTTATGAGTTTGAACCCTGGTCAGACCAACATACTACCATGCGCAGGGACATGAGCTCGTATCCTGCCTAGACATCCAAATTTAATGCAAAATAAATTTAAATAAATTTTTTCTATTTGCCATCGCCCTTCGGCATTAAATTTAAATCCCTCCGAGTGTATTTCTGGCATGAAATGAAAAAATCTCAGCACAAAAATCCATCAGCCGTTAAGTGGCGGCTAAGAATACACTTTAGGTTCCTCCGTATGTTGGAAGAACAACAAGAAACATTACAAATTAGCTGAGCAGTTCTTCGGAAAATCGCTTCAGCGGCTATAAAGTCCCATATATATTCGTATATTGTATATTTATATACATCTATACATACATATATATTGTAATTCATTGCCACCAACATCGTGGCAAACACAATTCAATACAATGCCAAGGTAGCCAACCGCTTGAGATGTTCAACATAATCATTTTGGCATTACCATGCCATATTGGCCGCCTAACGGTGTTGAAAATCACATATACCACCTTAAAAAATACCAGCTTTGGTAGCTGCAACAACAAACAGCAAACATGTTGTTAGCTAAACCAAAATAGCCACTAGTTGATGTTGTAGCATTTGTTTTTTTTTTATATTTAGTCTGCTGTAAAGACGGGTCAGTCAGTCATTTAGTTAATCATATGTATGTATACAAGTACATACCAGCTCATTGTGATCGCCCGTATGTGGCGTGTGAGCGGGTGTGTGCGTAGACAGCTGTCTAGCAATTCATTAAATTCAAGAAATAATAGTGAGCTTCCTAAGCAAAAAGCCATCAGAGCAGCCAGCAGCCAGCAGGCAGCAGGCAGCAGTCAGTAAGCAAGAAATGAATCGAGGAAGCCTTCGACACTACGTAGACATTTTCGTTCCACCAACCAGTTGTTGCTCATTTGGTCGTTTCATCGTTTGATCGCCAACTCATGGCAAGATCCACCATTTCTATCAGCTTATTTGTGCAACACACCTTTTACACCGACGAATTGTATTGTATATGTTTGTCTCTCTGCTTTTTTGTTTTTGTTTGACTGACTAGCAAAGTCTATAGTGCACACATATACTATAATACACTGATATATACTAGTAATGCATAAATTCGTATATATATATATATACATACATTCATATATATGTACATACCAATATCTAAACATTTTGCCAATTCACCTTTGTCTTCATCTGTCTACAATTGCCTTATATTCAAAACTCGGTTTAAGTGTTAAGCTGTAAGCGTACTATATCCTGCTTGTGTGTGCCTACCTACCATACATAACCGACAGCTCTCTATTTGATCTGTCCACCACCACCTACCTACTTGTACTTCCATCTACTGCAAATATATTCGGTGCAGGCCATTCGCTTGTTTAGCTGTTTTTACTATTTGCAGTTTGAAAAGTCACCCTTCCATTCACCACTGCACCCACCTTTCAGCGATCTTTCATATTTGAGCCGCCATTCTATACATATATGCACATATGTACATATATTCTGCATATCGTCCATTTTAGTATGATGATTGTTGACTATTCTTGTTGTTGTAAGCAGTCATTACATCGGTCATAAGACATTCTTCACATTCTACGACGTTGTTGATTTGCATTTGCATTACGAGTGAGTTATATGTATATACACGGGAACGTATCGAATTTTTGTATGTAGAAAAACCAGCAATGATGCTTTTTGACAGCTTCCATTAAAAATATGAGTACATATCCAACAGCTGTAAGTAGTAAGGTAGTAGGGAGAGGCATGTCCAAAAAGAAGAGACAGTCTGCGGTTTTCTGCCATGCTTAACATGCATTTTGTAGATACATACATACATAAATGCCTTTTGTGAAAACGAAAATTAAAATTTTATACTACATAAAGTAATAATGTTGCTTCAGATGCGGCGGCAGGCAACATATCAATGTCTACAAACGGCCAACACTGACAGTTGCTACTATTCTTCTTATTATTTTCCTTTTTATTTGTTATGAATATAACAAGTTTAAATTTTTGAAAGGAAACGAAGTTTTCGTACTTCAACTCTATTTCAGGCTAAAACCTTTCCTGGCGTATTTCTGGCGAGAATTCAATGAGTTTTATGTTTAGAATCCATTTGGAATATAAGAGAGCAAGATTAGCTGTCATAAAACAAAGTGATATACATATCTATACAGACCATTCAAAAATACAATAAAATTCATGAATTTTAATACAGAGGAGCCTTGTTAAAAGTTTCTAGCGAAATTATAGTCACTTTTATTTTCCGAAAGTTGCCATATTATATAATTGGCGCTTTGTATTTTCAGAGATTTTGAAATACTATTGTTTAGCTTACGTGATAAGCAGAATGTCATCAGCGCAGAATTTTTCGCTTATTTTCGGATCTCTTTAACTGCGCCATGATCTGAGATGTAAAGTTGAGTTTAATTCCTTGGCCTCACCTAGAATAATTTGTCTGAGTAGAACTAATTTTCTTGAATGCGTCTATTTTCATGAACAAAACTAGGCGACAATGCTATTTCTAAGATTTTAGATCATCATCATCATTTCTTTGACAGTTCACCAAGAGCATACAAAAACGTAGTAAAATCTTCACTGAAACAAGGCACAACTGAAATAAAATCGACATAGCGAAGTGTAAGACTAACCTACTGCAATAAAAACACACATTTTATTCCATTAAGGTTGAAAAAATTTTTTTTTGCAACTCTTAAACTCATATAACTTTAAAATAATGATAAACATTCAAATAAAACAAAAATATGTTGAATTCATGAATTACCTAAAGTTTCTCTGACAAATCTGGGAAGTCATCGAAACGCTTGACATAGAATTCAGTTTGGACAACTTTTTGAAATTTTTTTTTAATGTATCCCAGCCTTGCAGCACTCAATAAGTTGGTTTTGTATTGTTTTACCAATGTACGTTGTACTCTTGAAGACGACATCTTCAGATGAGATTCCAGAATGTGATCAACCATGAATGGAAGCTCAGAAATTTTCTTCATTTTTCATAGGAGCTCTGTTTGATAATATTGGTTTATTGGCTTTGTGTCCACGGAACGAAATATTCTCTCTGCCTGCGAAAATATTTGTTTTCGCGATTGTGAGCAATCTTTCTTTTATTTTTTGTCTCTTCGTATGATTGTTTTTATTAACGATTCTATGGTTTCTCGAATAGTTAATTCCTCTCTCAAACCTATTTCTATGTATCTTCACCTTAGTTAAATAAATAAATCCCAAATTATTAGTATTCCCAACGTCTCTCGACCTCTCGTCCACCTGCACGATTGATGCAGTCCTTATGAGGAACGGAACCTTTTTTTTTTTAAATTAACATCGAATCACGATGTTTGTTGGAGTTTGTTAAATTTCGGACACTAAAGAAGTTCAGCTATAGAACGAAATTTCATCTACACATTTTTAAATATGTTAAGTAACTTAAACTGTTGTAAATAATTTATTGAGAGGCGATAAAACTATTTTCTTGATATGAAAAAGTTAGTCAGATATATCAAATGAGCTGGAATGAGAGTTGGAATCAAGAAACAAACAATGCAAGAGTACATAAAAATAAAAATTGTTCTTATATGCTTTCAGAAACTGTGGACAAGAGAACTTTGACGTTCTAAACGAAACATTAAATTTAATTTCAGAGAGAGTGAGGGACTAGAAATTTAGCCTGTTATTGTTTTAGCCATGAAAATAATATCAAACTTTTCCCTACGACTGACAAGAGTGGGGAAATTAACAAGTTTCAGATGACTATTATAAGGAGGAAGAATATATTGAGAGTCTCAATTCATATTTCTTAGAGAAAATAGTAGAAATTGTTTGTGAATAGATTCGAATCTATCGTATTCCATAACAAGTCTTACTAATGTTGGGAGCAAAGCTTTATTTTGCAAATGCTTCGAGTCCAGATTCGATCGACACCCAAAATTTTAGAAAATTAATTTTTCTAATTGCGGTCGCCCATCGACAAGGAATGTCTGAATGTATTTCCGACACGAATTAAAAGCTTCTCATAAAAATCCATTAGGGACCCAGTAAATTCAGCTTCTTGATTAGTATACTAGTGGCACACTTTATCAAAAGCTTTGTTGAAATCGGTGTATATTACATCAAGGCTTGGGTTTCCCCCGAACACATTGATGGTATAAGAAGATACGATCTTTACAGCGTAAAGTGGTCAAGTCCAATTCATACTATAAAATCTTCAAAAATACATATTTTTTCTTGAATCACCATTTTAAATGTTACTCTTTTTTTCAAATATGATAGTTGGTCCTTCATCCTTGAAACATGATTCCTACAAAACAATTTTGATACTAAATGGAACTAAACGGTGCAGCTAGAAATACAGGCCAATAAAATCTGTGGATAGTTGTTGTAATTTTGTAATGTAATTATTTATATTTATATTTTGAACAAATAAACAAAATTAAAATTAAAATAAAGTTTGCATTTTAGTAGCAGTTTTTATGGTCTTTTTCTGAATTTTGGTAATTTTTGAATTCGATTTATCTCATGTACAATATTTTTATGGCATATAAGTAATCTAATATAAGGCGTAAAGCTATTGGGGATATTTTTCATCTGCATAAATAAATGAAAATTATACCAAACACTTGGAGTTAATGCCATTTCCTTTATTTACAATTTTTCTAGTTATTATTCACTTAGTCAGTGGCTTTGACAATAATAATAGTAATAATAGCAAACAGAGAAAAATATTAAAACATATAATTTGTTTGTTAATAAAAATTAAATACTATAAGCTACCACAACTGTGCACCACAATTCAAATACAAATTTCTAATAACCAGTTGAAATTATTTGGTTTGCTAAAAATTAGCAACATGCTCGTCGTTACACTTTCCAACTTTCTAACTAAACTGACTTTTACTGTTGCAAAGATGAAACATAATTATACCTTTCATGAAATCTTTTGGTATGAAGTATGTAAGTACTACAAAAAGAAGCGATAGAATTACAAAAATTTATACCGTTCGGATCAGAACGACGAGCTGAGTGATTTAACCATGTCCGTCTCTCCGTTTTGAACGCAAACTAGTCTCAGATTTTGAGACATTTCAAACTTGGTATGCAGATGTATTATTATATTTGTACAATCATTTTTCGGAACCTACCAGATCGGACGACTTTAGCATACCGCTCCATACAGCCGTTTTGTTCAGATGTGAGGTTATGCGTAAAAAAATGTTTCAAACAAGCATATAATAGCTTGAAATTCTACTAAATATTGGTACTGAAAATCATCGATGACGAAGGACTAAATTAAATAGCCTCGATTCAGACGATTTTTTGAGATTTTGGATCAAAAATCCATCAGAAATGTATCTAAGAGCGTGAAATTTGATATTATTTATCGGCAAACTATATCATATAGCGCCCTATATAAATTTTCCAGATATGTTCATTAATATTTTATCCCAAAAAGCAATACGTTGAATTCTTGAAAGGTATAAAAACTTCGGCGTGGCATGGAAGGCAGTATTTTTTCTGGTTTTTTCGTTACTTTCAGGTTAAAAAGCGCTTGTGAGTGACTTGCAACAAATCATTTGCTTACTTGTAATATTATTCGTTTAGTAAATAACTAAACGTCAATTTTATTTATTAATTTTCAATTTTCTTATTTCGTTTTTTTTTATAGACAAATATAATTGCTATAGCTATAGCAGTGACAAGATTTCATCGCTTTGAAATAACTGTATAAAAATGCTTTAGGAATCGAAAGTTTGAGTACATACATACATATATGTATAGTTTGTTTTAGAAATTATAATAAAAAAATTCAAATTAAAAATTTCACGGTTAGCGCGAATATTCAGTGTCGTAATATGAAAATAATGCCCTAGGTTCGTTGCTTAAGTCTTTTGTTTATAGATAGCTTTATTTTTTTTAGTTTTTATTTTATTACTAAAGATATTGGAGCTTTCAATATGCACTTTTTCAAATTTTTTTGCTCGAAATATAATATAAATTTATAAAGTGAAGGAAAAATCTTACTATATGCGAGCTCTGCGAGAGCTGGGTGTTGATAGCGTCAAAATTATAAACGATATATAAGTAAAAAGCAAGGAATTAAATTTTGTTCAAAGAGAACACATAACTAAATTAGAAAAATAAAAAGTAAAAAACGGGCATAGTCATGTCAAAAACTTTCTGTGCTACATGCATATTATACGCGATCGCATTTCTTAGCACATTTTTGCTTTTAGTACACCTTTTCATTATAAATTACGCTTTTATTTTTATTTCAAAAACAATTTTACTTTTAACCTTCTTTTTTGTTGTCTAACACAAGATTGACGTGACGACTTTTCACCAGTGTCTTCATGGTGTCTTTTGACCATAACTTTTTTGTTTTTGTTATAATAGCCATATCGGTATTTGGAGCACACTAGCGTCGGCAAGAACAATAAACTAAAGCCACACTTTTTTTTTTTTACTAACTAACCAGAGGCGAGCAACTACGTGGTAATAAGTAAATATGTATATTTATTATACGAATATATATATATGAGTATTTGTTTTACAGGTGTTTGTGTAAATTTTCGGCTCAGTAAAATGCTAGACAACTATCTCCCTCTGTGTGTGCGCTTTGTTAAGTTAACTGCGAAAGCAGACATCTTTATGGCTTAATTAAGTTTTAAGTCAATGTGTTAAAGATTTATTTAAATAACTCCCATTTTAAATGCCGTTATACGTAAATGAACCAAACACATGTTTGTATGTACGAAGAATATTTACGAACTAGTTGACACAATTCTTTAGATTAGCTCAGCCCACCTTGGGTGCACTTAACTATAATAACTTTTACAGTATCACTCTGCTGTAGGTGAGGTTACCAGAGAAATAGACAAATACACACTCACTGAGGATGAAAAAACGGGGAAAATTTTTATTAAATTCAAGAAAAATTTAGTTCATATTAAAGCTTTGGGTACCTGAATAATGAGCAATGCGAACAGGTCATTATTTGCTCGTTACTCGTTTAGTATTCAACGAGAAAGCAGAACTACTGAAACGTATCACAATAGGTGACGAGATATGGGTCTAGGAATATGACGTCAAAACTAAGGCGCAATCATGGCAGTGGAGGCATTCTAGCTCGCAAAGACCGCAAAAGGCTCGAAAAGTGCGGTCGAACTGAACGTGGTGTTGACTGTATTCATGTATCATGTATTCCTACTATCAGCTCAAACAGTCAATAAGGAGTACCACCTACCACCTACCACCACCTGAAGCATTCGAAAAAAAAAACTACCGGATTTGTAGAAAAAACACTTCATGAACTTTGCATCACGATAACCCAACCGCTCACACGTCATAGCTTTTTCGTGAAAAAAATTATACTTTAACGGTGTTCCAGCCTCCATATTTGTCAGAAAGATAACCCTAAAGGGCTGTGGATGACATTAAAAGCGATCCGTTGAAATAACGGGGATTGGAAGAAGTGCTGGTACAAATACATAATCTCTAATGGTGACTTTTTTTGGAGGCAACAACAATTTCGTTCAAAAAATTTTAATTTTCGAAATTGAATTTGAATTTGAAAAATATGAATTTTCGAAATTTTTTGAACACACCTACTACAAGTATATCGAGTATACACCTAGAACTCCATAATTTAGCGAGTTCCTTAAATCATATGCACAAGAATCCAAAATCTAACAATCCAATAGCCTCGGCTAGTTCAAAGACCGCCAAAATTTTTTTGGATTTCTGCAAACGACCCCTTCAACCATTCATTGACATCCATAATGCTATTTTTTCATTGTATTCAGTAATGTTTATAATTTTATCATGGCAAGATATACGCAAGAACAACGTTGCTGATTTTACCTTGGAACAAATTGAAAACGATAACGATTTTTTCTAAAAAGTTTGAAATATTAATTTATATCCATCATAAACATATTTTTTTACTTATAAAAATTTGTCAAAGCAGGCATATTTCTGTCAATATTTAAAAAAAAAAAAAAAAAAAAACTTCCGTGAACTAGTTTGTACATCTCAATGTACACTCTAATAAATATACATACAAGTATACTTATATTCGAGTACTTGTACATATTTAACTATTTTCCAAAAAAAAAAAAAAATAATAACCGCTAGTCAGTCAACTAGTGATTCTTCAGTGGTTAGTAGTTGGTGGTTAGTTACTTACTCAATTAGGCACCAGTTAAACTGTAATAGTCAAGGGTGACAGCGGCTGTGTTTTTGTTGTTGTTGTAATGAGTATTAATACAGCGGCGATGAGCATTGATAGTGTTCATGTGAAAATTTCCACTTTCAAGTGAAAGGTGTACCGTATCGAAGTGCAGTGATATGTATGTGGGGTATATGTATGTATATGTGTGTATGTATGTATGCAGTTGTATGTTACCTCGTTGACGCTTGCTGCCGCTCGCGTGCTTCAACAAACACTCCATCCATTGAGACGTTGGCTTTGCACTCTTATTTGCACTCCCATCTGGCATGAACTTTGTGAAAAGACTTCTTTTGAAGAAACTTTTTATGGAACCTCAATTTTATGCACGTGTACTACATATATATATATATATATATATATATATATATATATTAAATACAAACAAACATGATGATATATATATTATATATTTGAGCGTCTATTTTCTACACAGCCATTTATGCCAAAGCTTGTACATAACGTTTTATGGTTAAAAGCCGTTTGAATTTAATTTCTTTCGTGCAGTGAAAATGAAAGAAAAGTAAAAAAAAAACACGATTTATTTTAATTTGATTTTGACTTTGTTTTCCTCTATTTTTTCGGTTTGTTTACCAATTTCCTACATTAAATGAGATTTATTGGAGAAAAACCTAGATACGTACGAGCATTCATACATGTGAACAAATTAAAAAAGTTAACTGCATTTTCCAACTACCCCTGCAGCGGTAACCCGTGAGTTTGATAACTACACATACATGTACATATATATGTACATATGTAGAGGATTTTTAGCACACAGCTAAATAAACAGCTTCTCGCTGTGGTCTTTTAGCTTAAAAATCTCTCCACATAATTAGAAATATGTTAAATTTGTAATTTATCGAAATCATAAATTGCAAGACATACGCATATACAAGTACATATGTAAGTACTACTCGTATGAGCATACTTTACAACGAATGTTAATCTCTTCAGGCAAACCTCAAACTTTACATTTAATGATTAAGCTATGTATGTATATATCGTAAGTACATTTCTATGCATTTTCAGTATCTCTTGTCCAGCCATAGCTCTAAATAAGCCAGCAATTAAGCGTATAGTTAAGTAAGGAACATCACTCAACATGTTAACTGTTAATAAAGCTTGATAATTTTATGGGGTTTGCTGTAAATTGGCCATGCAAATTGGCATAGAATACCGCACATACCTACAGACATAATAGCAAATACTTAAATTATATAGCGCGTCATGTTGATTAGCGAAGTTGGAGTTTTTTCATAGAAAAAAATTCTAATTTTATTAGTGCTGGAAATTTTTGAAAATTTTTTATAAGCTTAAGTAACTGATATTTTTCTTCTTAACTAGCGTAGGCAGCGCTTATGCGATTTTTGCCGAATCAAAAATAGCGCGTCAGTCGCTTCTTCCGGTTACTTCACCAGCTAATCCCTTTTAACGAAGTGGAGTTCCTTCTCTGCTTCCACCCACGGCTACTGCATCGAATACTTTAAGAACTGGAGTAGCCGCTGTCTCTAAATTTCCTGAACAGCTCATCATTTCATCGGCTGCGATATTCATTGTTGTCAATGCGCAAAGGACCACACCTTTCTCTCGAAGACTTCCAAAGTCGATTCATTGATTTATTAATGGCTTAGCTTCTACACCAAAAAGGAGGGTGGAAATCATAAGCGACTTATAGAGTTTAATGAGAAGCCTTGTTTGGCCTTCCCGATTCTGACAGAGTTCAGTGTCAGTTTACATAGTCATATAAGTTTTTCGGGGATATAAAACTCAGACATAGCGGCATAGGGGTAAACTTTTTTCGTTGTGACGAAAGCTGCTTTGAAATCGATCGTTGTGTGTCGCTTCTTTTATCACGGCTCTTTTGCAGAATTTGATGCTTTGTAATTATATGACCAATGATGAATTTGCTTGTACCGATCAGGCCCGATCAGTTCGTTCACCATTTTAGTCTTTCACACAAAGTGACAGATATTGGCGCAGATTCTGTGATCTTTCATCTTAGAATAGAGCAGAGCACATGCAAGGTTCCAATCATTAGTCATCCTTTTCGGTCGGTATTTTGCAAAGTGGCTGATGCAGGCATCTTGTCAGTTCGTCGTGCCATGCTTGACTAGCTCAACTTTTGACACCCGTGCGCTAATGACAACTTTTTCTAATCTTTTTCTTCTTTTTCCCCCGTTTTTTTAAAAGCACAAACATGGTGTATCTGGGACTGTGTTCTAGTTCAAAGACTTTATGGCAAGTCTTAGGAGATATGAGTCCTCGAGGATGGTGGCACGCATAATACCATCAATTCCTCAAAGTACATTCAGCTAATTTACGCCAATTTTTATATACATGCATGTCCATTTACATCCATCTCATCTATGCTAACTGCGATGTTTTCACTGAAATATAACTTCTCTACTACCACTCTGACCTTAAAATTGTCGTTTTTAGGCAGCTATAAATCATCTTGTGACAGAAATCTGGGCGTGGGTATTCTAGACATTGTCGGAGATAACTTGTTTGAATGATTGAAAGTCTCTTAGCAGAGTATAAGTTATATTACATCTTGATTCCATGGATGAATTCGAGGGATATTGTATATTTTTCTGTAATTCCTCTTTAGAAAACCCAACTTTTTATATCTGCCATCACGTTCTTGGTGAATTTTTGCAAATTTCGATCCGTTTGAGGTAATATTCGACCACTTTTTTTCACATATGGGGCGATATCTCAGCCATAACTTGACGAATGTTAGTTTTCAAGTGCTCAAGAGTTAAAGGTTTATTCGCATAAAAATGGTCTTTCGCGTAGCCCCAAAAAAAAAAAAAAACAAGGAAAACGGTGTCAAATCGCATGATCTCGGTGGTCAATTGACATCACCAAGAGGCGAGATTCCGCGTTCGGGAAATTTCTCTGTCAATAAAGTCATATTTGCTCCTGTTCTGTGGCATTCGGCAACATTTTGTTGGAACCATATATTGTCCAAGTCGCGTTCTTCAATTTCAGACAAAAAAAAAAGTTGGTTTTCATACGATCATAACGCTCCGAATTGACAGTGACAGTCTCGCCATTATCGTTTTGAAATAAGTAAGGTCAAATTACACTTCCGGACCAAAGAGCGCACCAAAAAGTAAGCTTTTTTGGGTTTAATGGCCTTTCTTCAATTATTTGATGATTATCGGAGCCCCAAATGCGACAATTTTGCTTATTTACGTATCCACCGAGTGAGAAATGTGCCTCGTCGCTGAAGAAAATCTTGTTGGAAAAATCTCGGTCCACTGCTTGTTGTTCAAGAATCCAATCAACGTAACTACATATTACGGCGTTGTGAAAATTCAGCTGGCTTAAATTGTTGGGCGAGCTGGACTTCTAATGGATGTAGGAGTAAGTTCATGTGCGAAATATGCCATAATGTACCGTAAAAAATTCCTAGTTTTTGAGAACGACGAGAAATAGACACATTCGAGTCCCCGGCTACACCTTTCACTTACAGCAGCGATATTTGAGGTGGAACGAGCAAAACGATGATAACCAAGCCTTAAGATATTTGTAACGGGTCCAGTCTCTTCAAATTTCTGTAAAATTTTACCAATTGCTTAAGTAGTTTCTACGATTATGTGCACCATAATCTCCTCTTAAAGCACGAAACATGCCCACCTTTTATTCACCATTTTCGTAGTAGGTTTTGCATAAATGCCTTACTTTTAACTAAAACAAAACTTTTTTGGTTTGACAGTTAAATTTGACAGATGTGAAAATGCAGCACTGCGCTTTCGAAACCATTAAATGGATAACAGTTTATAAATGGCACATATACCGACATAAGTACATGTAATGTATATTAAATTTATTGATAATGATACCTACGCAAATGAAATATAACAATGTAAATATATGGAAATACCTACATATATAAATCTCTATAAAAAAATATAAATTAGTTTGGCTTGATGTTTGAACTACAGTTACTAAAGTACAAAAGACATACAAAACAAATTAGTATTAGTATTCCATGCTGAATTGTGCGAAAATCACTGACACGTGCCCCATTCTTACTACTTCACTCAGGGCAAGTCAAGCCTTTTCACTTGGCTAACAAATCTTTTGGTTTAAACATATGTATGCATGAATGAACATATATAAAGTGGGTCATTCTGGTGTCATTTGATAATTAACTTTTTTGACTTTTGAATTAAACGGTTCGTCGACTGGCATTAGAGACGTTGCAAATAATTAGATTATGACTGAAGTGGCTAGTCGGCAATTGGAAATGGAATATTGATATGGTACTTTGCACTCTAAAAAAATTTATTTTTTTTCATTTAAACATTTCTCTTAGTACTTATAAGTCTAATTTATGCTCAAACTTCAACTTGATTTTTTATTGTCTTTTTTTACATTTCTTCTCTACGACCTCTGCTTGCTCCTTTGTCCCAAATACAAAACTAATTACTTTACGCAGGAAATCGCAATGCGGCGGCACTTTTGTGGTTAAACTTTTGCCGCTCTCGCAGCATTTTCATTGCATGCCATATAGTTTTCGTTGTAAATTATTTTATTTACATGCTAAAAAGACAAAATTAAGAAAAAGTATCTATCTATATACTTATATATATGTATATGTGAGAGAGTTAAACATTTGAAACGTACCGCTACGGTTCAGTTGAGTTCAGTTTAGGTGAAGTTCATGTGAAAGCACTCGGCTGCATATGCGACTGTCTTCTTTTTTTTATACATATATTTAAGTATGCATGTGTGTTTATATGTAGATTCATATAAGCTTGTGTACATACATATGTATGTTACATCTTTCATTCATGCACTAAAGTGTGCAAACATTTAACTGAAAGAACATGTGAATAAGAAAAGTCAATATAAACATACATACATACACATACATACATACATATATATATTTTTTTAGTATTCAAACTGAAAAACTTATTTTCCATTTTCTTCATTCTTTTCACACTTAAACGCAGATACCAACAACGATAGCAACAACAACACTACAGCAACCCATATGTTTGTTTGCCGTCAACGAAATGCAAACGGATCGCAATACAACATAATATTATTTAACATAACTACATACATACATATGTACATAAAGTGAGGTTAACGTGCACATCCAAAAGGCCTCTACGCCTCAAACGCCCTTTCACTTGATTCTCATTCAACTCTGCTGTTCAGTGAGAACTCTTTCGTGTGTGTATGTGTGTGTGTGTTAAGTGATACATGCATCTACTTACGCATATAGTATATTAATAAATATATATACATGATCATAAACCAACAAGGAAATAAACTTTCTTAAAAAAAATCTAAAATCTTACAAGAAAGCGCCAAAAGAGTTAAAGTAACATAACCGCTAACTAACAGAAAATAAAAAATTAAGAAAAAAACAAAAACAGTCAAAAACAAGCGAAAAGAGCAGACATTAAAACAATAATAATAAATATAAAAAAACACATACCTTAAGAAATATTACTTTGGTGCAATTTGGAAGCAGCCGCAGTGGCCTTAGTGGCAGTGTGCGCATCTCAACATGGCGTACACACGACGACAACCTGCCCGAAACGCTTTTACGGTTAAGCGAATCTTAGTGGTAAGTGAATTCTTTTGAACATAAGACAATCACACATATACATACCTATATATATACAGATAACTTTATTGCATGCCATTAAACTTTAAGTTATGTTTGTATACATATAAATTTATATGTATACACCTATGTTAGCATTCTATATAAATACCTATGTAAACAAGTAGACGTCAGGGTGGTCCCATTTTGTATGAGCAGTAAAACAAAGCCGAAAACAAAGTGTCCCTGAAATCTTAAAAAAAGTGTTCAAAAATCTTCAATTTGCATTACCAACCTACCTTGAGCTCCAAGGTTCAACTGGAAAGCAACTGTATATCTATTAGTTTTCAGGCCAAAAGGACAAGGTGGGGAATGAAATAGTTGTTAGATTACCAAAATCCCTATCGGTCTGGTGAAAGATCCTAAAGACTCTGTACAATGTATTTTCCGAGAGAGCTGTAAGACGGATCACACGCGAACAGTAGTAAAACATGCAGGAAGTGTTGGGAGGCAGGCATTAGTGAGAGCTTGGAACACCTCCGACCTTATCTAAATCATGCCTTACACATCTAGATTCTTTGCTGTTTAGTGGAATAGAAGATGTCTCAAAACTGTATATCATAGCTGACGCCCATCTACTCCAAATTATACTTACACTACAGCTGCAGACAGCCAGTGCAACCTAACCTAACTTAAGTTGAGCGTTTTATCTCATTCATTCTAAGAATTTCTGCTAAATACATATATGTATACGAGTGGTTGTGCGCCAATCGCAGCCAACCAAGTAAAGCCGGGTTCTTCTTCACCTGATATTCTCAATAGAGTGGTTGTCTTCTTCTTCCTATGCATCGTATCATTTCTACTTGGGATTGTATCGAATCCTTTCAAATCTGGATTGCTTTCATACCTCCGGACAACATGAACTATGCCGTTATAGTGGTACATAGCTCATTATTTCATCGTATTTGGTATTCTGTGTCGCACATACGTAGAAGACCATAAATCGTTTGCAAAATCTTTCTCTCCAAAACTCGTATTCCCAACTCAGCGGATGTTGTCATCGTCGGAGGTTGGTGTCTGCACCGTATAGCGGTACTGAATGAGCGACATGTAGAGTAGTTTGGTTCGTAGAGAAAGGATTTTTCTTTTCAATTGCCTACATCCATAGCAACATCTGTTGGCAGAGGTGTTTCTGCTTTGTTGTGCGCTCTTATAGGAGATTGTACTTTCTCGGCTTAGCTGTGTCGCTCGGTTTATTTTCTCCAACATTAGGTTGAAGAATTCACATGAAAAAGAGTCATACTATCTGAAATCTCATTTCGCTCCGAAGGGGTTGGAGAGATCATTTCTGATTCTGACATAACCGTATTAGTTTTGCGGGATATCAAACTTAGACATAATTTCTTTTTTTTTTTTATGGAAGGCTGCTTTAAAATCGACGAAAAGATGGTGTGAGTCGATTCTTTTCTCACGGGTCTTTTTTAATACTTAGCGCATGGGGAATATTTGGAAATTTGCCAAATTTAAAGCCACAGTGATACGAGGGAAAGTTTTTATACTCACGGAATGAGAGAGTTGCAGAGGGATGATTAATCTCATTAGGATCGTAACTTGTTCAGTGACTCATAACTGGTAAAAATTTGGCGGGCTTCAATTGTCAACACAATACTATCGATATAATATAAAGGTTATATTGATGAGACTTATCCGACACTAGTTGGCGTAAATTGTGAGATTCCCCTTTTTGTGGATGGGACAGAGCACACTAAGGCACGTACTCGTCCGACCAAATTTTGCAAAGAAGCTGATGATGCATATATCTTGTTAATTCTTCGACACCATTTTTGAGCGCCTCGGCTGTATTATTCTTCAGGCGATCAGACTATTTCAAATGAGTACGACCAGCTCTTCACTTCTGAATAGCTAGACTTTTTGGAACGTGGAACCGACAGATGGCCATAGATCATCAAAAAAAAGGGTCATTTTTCATTGGGTCGAACGTCATTGATTGATGATTATTTTGAAAAATATAAAAAAAAATTATCGAAGAATACAATATTAAAGTGCTATTATTTATTACCTTACATATGTTCGTGGAGAATCATGTAAATTTCGTTCTTTTTAGAAATCATCCAGCAACACATTATTTAGTGCAAATATTTCTCATACACTCTGTTTATGGTCGCTATAATAAATTTAATATTTTCGCACAAATAAACTACACATTTCCATACAGTGACTTACAAAAGTATTACGCATATGGTATTTTAAGTACAAATTACAAGTTTCTAGGCGCTGTTAAGATTTTTTTGCCAATTACAAAGTTGAGGGGACACGAAAGGTTACATGAAGGGAGGGAAGGGTCCCGGAAGGCCTAATATATGACCACCCTGTTTATGAGCAATCCCAAGTAGAAATGATCTTCATGATAATATAGCATATCAAAACCAATAATTTTGAAAATTAATTGCAAAATGGGACTTTCTATACCTAACAAAATCAAAACAAAAGATTTTATATTTCAGAAAACCGTACTTTTTAGTACCGAAGGCAAGCATATCATTTTTGGATAGGTTAATTGTCATGTGATATGCAGATAGTGAGGGCACTGTATCTGTAAATATTCAAATCCATTGCTATGAATGGCACAGGTCTTGGCATAGAAAGAGGTTGAATATTTGTTTAAGGAGTAGAAAACTAGATTTTATAGAAAGTACACCGCACCTTTAATAAATAAAAAGTTATATTCTATTCAAGAAATTAGAATTTTAAATAATTATTTTTTAAATAAATTCGGCAATGAATCAAATGCATAACTCTTAAAGAAGTTAAAATGTGGAAAAAAAATCTACGAACACTTTCCCTTGATACTCATCTATCATATCAGGGAAAATAACAGCCAAAACCTTTAGATTATAATGTTTATCAAAATTAATATTAAATAGCGTGTAAACAAATTCCGAAATGAATTTTTGTCAATTGCAAAATACTTTTGTGGGCTATGAATTATGACATTTTTACGTTTTCGTATGTTTAAAGGGCAAATTAAATATATTTTTTTCGTTTTTATAAAATATTTAACTAATAATGAACTAGAGATATAAGAATGTGGAAATATATTATCAAATAAATTATTCCTTAAATGCTTTCGCATGCAGAATACTTCTGTGAGTCACTGTACGTATATGTTCCTACTTGAAAAATATTGATTTGATAGGCCACATGCTGTTTGCGCTAAAAATCTTGCATGTTTTTAAATATTTCAACGCTAAGCTGTCCCATTAATTTGTTAAAATTTCTGGTTAGCTTTAATTTACAAATTATTCGCATATTCTCCAGCACCTTTGCCGGTATTAGTTTTATTTTTTTATTAATAAATTTTACAAAGAACATTTGCATACAATTTTTTTTAAATTTTTTCATTCAATCTATTGTAAGTTTTTTTGCAAACCCGCTTTTAACTCCGTATTTAAATTTAATTTCATTAGAGCGTAGCAAATGGATTCGCCCGAAGTGCTACTCTTTCTCGTCGCTATTTTTTAGTTTTTCATTAATTTTTGGCTGGTAAAACCCCACCATTCATTCATTTCGGATGTTAGCAGCAAGTCGTCGACAGCGATTCTTTTCAAGAAAAAGTTCTCAATACGCAGAATTCTCGATGCTCAGTGGAATGCTGCGTCTAAGGTACATATGTATACTGTCATACATATGCATAGATGTGTTAAGATATTTAGGTAAGCATATACATATGTAGTACATTTATGTATGTATATAATAATTTTTATTACCATTCTTTCGCATAAATTTATTGTTTGAAAATCCGTTTAAGCATCAAAGTGGAATCTAAATAGTTGACCCCAAAAACTATTACACAGCAAAAAAAAAAAATAAAAATATTTCGAAAGAATGCAAAAACATTTACTGAGTGCTGTAGTCTTTTTGGCTCGTATATTCTGTATATATGATATGTACAAGCACGTGCAACTGCCAACAATATTTCTACGTATATGGTGAAGGTAAATTCGCGAAAAGTATAGAAAGTTTTATTAAGAAAAATTTTATTATTCAAAAATAATAAAAGAATGTAGGATCAATTTTTTTAAATTGCTAACAAATTATTTCTACCACTTTCGATAAAGAAAATTTGAGGAGGCTTACAGCAGATTTTAAATTTTTATAAATTTTTACTTTTTCTTAATTCAACAAAGAACTTCCTAAACTGCAAAAAAAAATTGTAATAAAAAACAAAAAGTTTCTTATTATTTTTATAACATTTTTCTTTGATAATTAATTATTTTAATAAAACAGTTGCATTAAAAATTCCAAAATTAGCAGAGCAACATTTTTTTTTCATATAACCCTCAAGCCTTTATGAAGGGTGATCCAAGTAGAGAGATACTTTTTCCAATAGCCTTTTTTGAGAGATCACGCGTGAGTTGTGTCAAGCTGTCATGTTTTTTTTGTTCAGTATTCTTTGGCATTTCATCATGGAAAGACTTACGCCTGAACAACGTTTACAAATCTTTCAACTTTCTTACAAAAATTCACGGTCTGTAAGGAATATGTTTCGCGCGCTTCGCTCAACCTATGGTCAACATAATCTGAGCGTACTATTCGCAACACCATCACCCATCTTGAGACCCAGCATTCATTAGTGGATAATATTCGACCGAATAGACCACCTCCAGCACGCAGTGAATATAGCAGCCGTAGCTGAGAGTCTACGCGAAAACCATGGAGAGTCGGCGCCGTTCGCAGAAACTCGGACTGACGTATGGAACGACTTGGTGCATTTTACGTCGAGATATTAAATTGAAAGCGTACAAAATACAGCTTGTGCAAGAACTAAAGCCGCTCGACCTTCCCAAGCGACATCGATTCGCTCTATGGGCTCTTGAAAAGTTCTAAGAAGATCCGACGTTATCGAGCCAAATTTTGTTCAGCGATGAGGCCCGTTTCTGGCTCAATGGGTATGTAAAAAAGCGAAATTGCCGCATTTGGGACGAAGAGCTACCTGAAGAGATTCCAGAGCTGCCATTTTATCCAGAAAAAACAACGGTTTGATGTGGCTTGTGACCCGGACGGTGGAATCATCGGTCCATATTTCTTCAAAAGTGATGCCGTAACTTCAATCACGCCAGTTGCCAGTCAAAATGCTCGAACAAGTCGTCGAAAATTGGACTAAATGGATGGAACATCTGAGACGTAGCCACGGCCAACATTTGAAAGAGATAATCTTCAAAAAATAAATGCCAAAGAATGTCGAATGATAATAATCAAATGGATTACCCTTTGCTTCGCAAATTCACGCCCTACAATTCGATATACATACGAATTACGTGAAAAGAAAATGGTGCAGAGTAATTAAATAGTTAAAGAGTTTGATTGTATATTTTTTAGGTGTAAGATTTTTAACGTAGCATAACCGTTTGATTTCATGATAATGAATAAATTTTCGCTTGCCTTAATTATTTATGGAATATTTGAGCAATTTACTTGACGTATCAATGGGATTTGCTTTGAAGGCGTTGCCTTTGTGGGTTAAATATCCATACAGAAAATTATAGAACGGTAAATATGTTTTGCGAATTTCTGCGAAAAGCTTTCAAGACTTACACACGTGATGAGCGCAAGCCGACACTAACGAATGTGAACGATTTTTTTGGTCTGCAAAATATCGCTTTAAAGGCAGCGCCTCAAGTTTTAAGCAGATACGTGTTATAGTGTCGCAACGATGGTTTCTGGATTAATATTTTTGTACCTTCCAAGAAATAGGTTTGTCAGTATTTGCTTACATTCGCCCTTTGTACACACCAAGCACTCGGGAGGAGACCAAGGTTATTTTTCTCCCAAAACTTGGTAGGATGTGCTAAAATCATGCATAACAATAGTCTAAAAATCCTTTCTGTTGAAAGGATCTGTGACGTATAGGTCAAGGATAAGTCAATTGATAGCGCTCTATATGAATTTATCAGAACATAAATGAGAGTATATCGTCGGTGCATTCATTGAGGTCAGAGAAACTGTAAATAATGCAAATACCACCGCATTGATCTCACCAATTGCCTCATTTGGGATCCACTAGAACTGACTGAGATATATGTTGAGCAATGAACAGGCTCCACAAGGAAGCTCTTTGACTCCGCTACTGTGGATCACCTTGATAAACCAACAAATGCTACTAATGCTTCCGGCCTATATCCCAATCGTCTATCACGGGTAAATGGGGCATGCACTTGGAATCTCAGCAGATTTGTCCAAGAGGCGAGGGCTCTCTGCAAATAGGAAAAAATCTGAGGTCTGTCACTTTACGAGTAAGACAAATCGTAAAATCCTCTAATGCAATCAGCTCTTGATAATAAAACTTAGCTGGACTGACACATTGAAAACAGTGCAGTGTCGGGCTGAAAACAAGGCTACCAGCAGTGGTGTAGGCATTTGCATCCATAGCGAAGAGTTTAAATGAGATGGACGCACGTGAGTAGGATTCTCCTGTGACATCCACAATAAAGAAGGTAGCTTCAAACTAAATCACTATAACTCAGTCTTCCAAGCCGATATTGTGGACATTACTGTGGATGACTACTGGCGAGCACAATTAAGGAGGTAATTAACAGCTCATCACGGAAGAATACAGTGAAAAACATTTGAAGCCCGCAACACACAGATGTAGAAGGTAAAAAAAAGGTGGATGAATTGGCTCGCACTTACACCGTCGGTGAGTCTGTTACTGTCAACTCTCTCACACCTTTTGGCGCTTTCAGGCGTTGTTTAAAGCACAAGACGCTAGAGGAGTCCTTAAGGTATTGGAGCAAACTGTTAGGTAGAGTGGATGGCAGACAAACTAAACTATTACTAACACTGAGCCAAGGCATCCTTGTATCCGTGTAGGTGTATAAGTATTTAAGGGACATCTATCCTCTTCAGTAACTAGGTTGGATCGGATCAACTGAGTGTAGAGCTTACACAGAACAGGACGAACTCTTGGGCCGCTATCTTTGCGAACATTGTTGCTGCAAACTCCAGAATAGCGGTTACCATGTATAACAGAATAAAGACAATCAATAAAATTGGGCGAATTATTGCCGCCCGTAGTCAGACACTCAACCTCTCCAACAAACCATTTATTTTGTTACCCATAAGGACTTTCTCGTCGTTGCTTCTTTTTTATAGCCTCGATAGCGACTTTGCTTCCAAATGCTTAAATCTATCCTGGCCTTTTATATGATAGATTTTGCATCACTCCTCCTCACACTGTACTGATTTTTAGTGAGTGTTTCTTCCAAAAAGTCAACTCATATTTTTCCACAATCATTTAGTCGCCTGAACTAGCTTTATGTGGTTTACGGCCATTCAACAAGTTCAAAAGACTGCTCTGGGGAAACCGTTTGAGTCGATTGAGGAGATTCAATGAGAGTCGCTGAAGGAATTGAAGACCGTGGAATGTAAAAAAAGATTGCAAAAAATATACATATTCAATTTAAAAAGTTTAGATTCTTTTAATATTGAAATTTTATGTATTTTTGATCAAATAAATTCAATTTGTTTTCAACGTAAAGTTAATAAACAACTTATCGCGGGTTCAGTGTGCTTTGCCAATTTGAATATTAATCCGTTTCAGAAGGATAGCGGATGTTGTTACTGTGTTATAACTGTTATAATATCATCATTATAACAGCATTAAAATGGCATGCGAAATAATTTTTCATTTTTCGACAGCTTTTTTCCGTTTGCACTTCCGCGAATTCTGCAATTTTCAACTTCTCAAATATGGTAAGACAAAATTGTTCGGCAATTGAAATATATTTGTGTGTATGTATGTATGTATGTATGCAGCAAACGATTTCAATAATGAGCAAGAAGCCTGTGCTATTTAGAACGAATGTTGCATGGCGCACGACAACAACATTAACATCACTAACTTCAGTATCATCAGCTACAAAAACAAAAACAACATCAACAACAACAACAACAACAACAAAAACAACAGAAGCAATAGCAGATATCAACAGCAGAAGCAATCACAGAACCGGAGAGTAATCAAGAACAAAAAGCACAACACAAACTGATATGGCAAGCAGATTGGGAAAACTTCGACAAATTGCGGTAGTCTCGCATGCACAAAATGCATTAGAAGGCTAGACTGGACCGGACTCTGAAGGAGGAGGTTGATTGTGTGTTGTGGTTGTGATTGGTGTGTTGTTGCAATAACATTGAGCTGCTGGTGATATTGGCACTGCCTACAAGTGGCATGCGAGCAAAAGTCGTTATAAGTCATTTACAATGCTGCAGACATGCAAGACATAAATACAATACATACGATGCATACACAAATACATAAATTTTTTCGGCTTTTATGGTCTTCTTGGTCTATTTATGTATGTTTCCGTGTGTTTGTGTATGCAGCTTTTGTTTTCAATTTACGTTTCTGGATTTCTGCAACAATTTAGTGCTCAATGTTTTCGGCTGATAAGTATACACACACACGCGCATTCATTAGCTGTGTGTATGTGTGTGTATGCGTGTGTGTATGAAGTTCGAAAAGCTGTAAGAGTTGGCTAGGCTACAGATAGCAGGGGCAAGAGTGCCATAAAACACGAGTGTAATTTAAAAATGTTTTATGTGCCTTAATTATGCCCGACTGACTGGATGAGCGTGCCCAACTAGCTGACAGTCTGCCAGCTTCCAAACATCACAAATACAACATATACAAACGTAGACTTAGCCGGTGTACCATGCTGGCTGGTAGGTATGCTAGTTTAGCTTAGCCGATGTCTAACTAACCAAATAACTAACGAAATAAGAAACTTAAATGAGTTAGTTGTAGCGTTGTTTACGTTGCTGATTGTAGAGAACCAGATTTCTTTCACATGTGTACTCGTACATACAGCACAATGGCGCTTAGGAAATATTTTCATCTCTAAACCTTCTAAGATAAAAAAATTTTCGAGTAGGGAAGGAGATATTTTTATCTCTGCTGAAGAGTATAAATTTGAGATAGGCACAGTAGCAGGGTTCTTCTGCGACGTACCCAATAGAGAAAGTAGCTTCAAACTCAATAACTATAACTCTGTCCTCCAAGCAGAGATTGTGGGCATTACTGAAGGTGCCAAATGCGCAACCGCTTTAGTAAAGAAATTTATTATATATCCGGTTGACAGCCAAGTGGTAATTAAAGCGATTAAAGTCCCACTGTGTGCGAACATGCAAGGAGGTAGTCAATAAATTTATTACTGGAGAACACAGTGAACATCACTTTGGTCTCTGGTCACACGGATGTAGAAGCAAGCGTGGAGGCGAACGAACTGACTCAAAATTGTGCCGCGGGCGCGGTTGTCACTGCCGACCACCTCAGATCTGTCAACGATTTAAAATTTTGTCTAAAGCAGTGGATCCTGGAACATTTCCAACGTAGGGCGCACCACTAAACTACGGCGAGGCAGATCAAACTGATATAAGCCCTAAGAGAAAGGTAACTTAGTATCTTTATAGGTATATTGACGGGACGTATATCCTTAAGATATCAGCTTCAAAAACTAGGCTTGGGTTTATCTGCTGAGGTAGAGCATGCAAAGCAGAGAATGATTTATTAAATTATATTTCTATAATTTTGGCTATGGATCTGGTCAATAATCGAAGCCATAATCCACTGCATGGCAGTAAGTGCAGTTAAACATTCAGGACTTCCAGCTCCACTCATACACAGTACATATAAGTGTGTTATATATCTCAGATAACTTAACCTCTTGTTAGCACACTGCCTGCAGGTTATACATATATACTGTATAATGCGCCACACTTTCCTGCAATAACTCCACCTTAGATGCTCATTTTGAGAATTCTTGTTAATTTTTTATTACTGTTTGTAAGAAGAATTGCACCACCTAAAAGGACAAGCCGACCAACATCAGCAATTGCAATCATCTAATCTGCATATGTACACTTCCCAACTCGTTTGGGGATAGATTGAAATGGTGAAGTGACCACTCGGCTGCTTATATACTTAAAATAATGAACAAAGGAATATTTCACAAAAAAATAGAAAATCTCCTTCTGCATATATGTGGTAAGAGGTTAGTGTTTGGCAACCCTTTGATCTCTAGCAAATCAGGCACTTGAAACACTAAATGACAGGGGTAATTTAGTGGAACTTAAGTTTAACACTGATAAAGCTATTCTAGTTCTATTCGCAAGAAAGTAAAAAAGTTCAGCTTGAATCGAAGCACAGCTAGGAGAGGACACTTTAAAGTCGAAACTGAGCACCAAGTACTTGGGAAGTGGGTAGGACAGCAAGCTGACATGGAGAAACGAGTAAAGAAGACATCAGCGACCCCATATAAGTGCAGGGGAATGATTTTGGATTACACTTGGGATCTTTCACTGGCTCTTTCGCTCTGGATCCTCGTTGCGATCGTTAAGGCAATGCTTTTCTACAAGATATGTATTCAAACATCACCGAAGTGAACACCATCTGCAGAAATTCAGGAAATTCTGAGTATACTAACAGCGAATCTATTAGCCAAAAACAGGGGCATTCTTAATTGCCGTAGTCACGCTCCTGACTTTCGGGAAACTTTTGATAGCTGCAATAGTGGCAAATGATTGAAGAAAAGGACTGAGGTTTGCAGACAAAGCTCTGTAAATTTTTACAGATTGTTCTAAAACGAACGATGTGGATAGCCTGGTAGAGGTCCTTAAAGCCTTACTTTTATACAGCGCAATACAAAGTTTGTAGGGAGGAGTTCAAAAGACTGGCTTAGAAAATCAAGGTTGCTAGGTCATGTGGTCATCGAAGACATTGAAATATCTGATAAACTAGCTAAACAGAGTATAGTTTTAGAACAGTAGTGAAGCATGCACAAGAAATGATTTTGTTTCGTCAGACGAACAAATTTTAGGAGCAGGTAAAGTGTTACAGAGACGCGAAAATTCTGTGGAAAACGTACTACAGGAAGCTTAAGAAGTTTTTATTAGTAAAAATTGGTCAGACTCCAGGGTGGTAGCAGGAATCCTAACGCAGCATTGCTAGTTGTTAGGGCATCATATGCATTTAATTTAGATCTGTTAGAGAGCAAGTCCACTGCAAAAGTGGATGTGCTGCAGAAGTGGATGAAGTAACAAATCAGCTACTTCAATTTGCGAAGAGAACAGCAATGTTGGTGGGGGGGTTGGAAAAAAGCACAAATTAGAACTTCTTTGAGGATAGAATTAATAAAAATAAAAATAAACGTTGGTGCATAAAAAAATGTATGAAAGAATTTATATTTTTTGAGAAATATGAAAATTCACACTATTTTTTGAACAGACCTCGTTAATAAAAGAATTGCTCATTTAAAAGAATCAGTCAAATGCTTATATATATGTATATATATATATATGCTTTGGGCCTTTGCTTCGCGAAAGTTTAACCTGTAAACATTATTTAATTATATTTTATTGATACTTCAAAAACTGAATTCTTTCATTTGACCGCTTCACTTTGCGAATCCATTAATACTTTACAACTTTTAGCTACAGAATGGTAGAGAAAAGAAAGTAAAATAATAAAATGCCAATGAAACTAACATCAAGATAGGCGCCGACGTTAAATTTGTTGTTCCGTTTTTCGTCTGTGGAACGCATTAACAGTTTGTGTAGGCAAAGGTTTTCAAGAATTGAATTTTTTGATTGTATAACTACGAAAAGGAGAGACATTAAACTATTTGTGCGTAATAACGAAAGTCTAGTACTATAGACCTATTTTAAGTTAGGGTAGAATTGCATTGTAGATACCAGACTGTTTCAATTGCATGGAAGTTTCACCGGAGTAACTTCTTATTTGAATTTTTTCGCGTTAGGTTAGGTTTACGTTAGGTCAGCTAGTATGCTAAATATCGAAATATAAAAATAGAAAGTTCTTCATGAGTGAGATGCCCTAAATTTCTGGACTATGTTAGTCCTATTTGTGATAGCGATCTTTGAAAAACCTCGTACACACCCGATGTATATCCACAAAGTAAATGTACTGAGATTTTGTAGGTTTTAAAATTTTTTATTCAAACAAAAGAACTACGTTATATATTTTTTTCGACATAGTCGCCGAATATCAATTTTTTTGCCTTCCTCGAAGTAGTTTTCTGCTGCTAACACCGTCGTTTACTTTTCCACCTCCTCCTTTACCACCTGGTCACTTGAAAAGCTTTTTCCGTCCATGTGCAGCTTCAGGAAGGTAAATATATAGTAATCTGGAGGTGATAGATCAGAGAAATTTGCGGGATGATTAAGGACTGCCCATTTAAACGTGACGAGCAGCTCTGTATTGGCGTTGGCCGTATGTGGTCTGGCATTGTCGTGCAGCAGGCAGGGTCCTTTTGTCAGCATGCCTCTGCCCTGTTTTCTCTCCGCAATTTTTTTTTTTGGTGTCTCACAGCATCTTACAGAGTTTATGTTCTCCCCTTGAGGTAGATATACGAATAAAATTATACCTTGACAGTCCCACAACACGGTTGCCATGATTTTCTTGGCTGAAATTGTGGTTTTGAAGATGAAGAGGTGTTTCGCCACTTTTGATACTGTCTTTGCTTTCAGGCGTTTCAGGATACCAAAATTTTATCTGCAAAACGATGAAGCGGAGAAATGCATCTCCACGGAAGTTTTCCATTCGCATTTATCGTGAGATTGGATTGACATTGTTTACGAAATGTTGTCGCATCGACAGTTTTTGAAGGTACCAACCTCGAATCTCAAAGAGTCTCGTTGCAAAGGGCAAAAGTCTGGCTATACAGTTTTAGGATATGATTTTAGTGAATTTCTTTTAATTCGTCTAGAGTATTTTGAGAGAGAGAGAGAGAGAGAGAGAGAGAGAGAGAGAGAGAGAGAGAGAGAGAGAGAGAGAGAGAGAGAGAGGGAGAGGGATAGAGAGATGTTGGGTTTTCATTATGACTTTTCTAACACAGAGGCGTTTTCAACATTTTGTATAGGTTATGTTCTCACGAACATTTGCTGAATTTGGTGGTTTCTGATATTGTATATGATTCAAAAATATGGTTATTTGTGTCTTTGTCAACTCTCTCTCTCTCCATTTGGGTAAAAAATACACGATGAAAAGGAAATATAAAGGCGAACAAGAAGAAAGATGCTCAAATTACTGAATGCTTATTATTCGTGCGGCAGGTGGTAAACGAGAATGAGGTAACCAAAATACTCATACTTCCATGCCACTAGCTTTATTGGGTCAAACTGTCCACTCTGCTTAACAAAGCTTTCAAATGTGTTCGAATAACTGAATAATAATGAATCAAGCATTTCGGCAGGCGCAAGTGGAGTATATGTAGATATAGAAATATTGAAAGAACGATCAGTATGGCCTTCGCGTACTTATTTATACGAATATAAAGTAATGCAAAAGGCGTTTACAGTTTGATTGATTGAAGATTACACACATTGCTTCCATTTGCTTTCACAATCTGCTCAAGAAAGAAGTTTTAGGTGCGTAAAATACGTATAAACACATATGCGCATCTAGGTAATTATACATCTGTATGTATGTGAGTAACCAAAAATTTATGTTAACCGTTCTTAAGTTTATTTATCTCTTATAAAAGATATAAAATAAATTAGAAACCAATTAGCAGCTTAATTAAAGATGAATGGATCACATAAAATATATGCTTAAATAAGATATCGTGATTTGGCATTTTCAAAAGAAAAAAAAGTGCCAAAATGATTGTTTAAAAGTAACTAATTAGAAACGTTAAAGATATTGAAAGCTATCAATTCTTTAGCTTTTAATTTATTTTAGAGGAAAATTTCTAACAATAATAGTTATTTGTTTTCTTTGACATTAGCTACTGTTGAAATTGATACTAGAGATTTAATTAAGGCAACCAATTTGATTTGTGTGAAACTAAGGTGTTCGAACAACAAAATAATTCCTTTGCCAGTGATTTTAAACTAGTTGCAAACTCATGCGAATGAACTGGTACACACTCTGGAACAGTTCGGTCTCCTGTCGGGTTAGAAAGTAGTGGAAAGTTCGTATGCTCATATGCTGACTGGTGTACGGAATTGAGTTCCTTTGTGCCTGTTAAAGCTCCTTATATTGAAATTGAAATTAGAATATATAGACTACGGTTACAAAGACACTTCCAGGTGATGGAAAATGCTTCCAATACTTAATATCAAAGCCTCTCAGATGCGAAGTTGAAGGAACATTTTTTCGTTGGGCCATATACTATACGGCTTATGACTGATACACAATTCATCAAGCGTGATGGATCCTCAAAGAGATTATAGAGATTATAGATATTATAAAGAAATATCGTAACTACTAAAAACCGTCAAAAGAATGTTTTCAAGCTCTAGGTGGCCTACTGAGTTTAAAAGTACATTTCTTCCATGCCCGTCTCGACTACTTAACAGAAATTTGTAATATATCAGTAACCCCAAGATAATAAGGAGATGGTATAAAGATACCAGGGAAAATGGAGCAATGATGGCGGATGCTTTAGAGATACCGTCCAATGCTTTCTACAAGCGAATGTTGTGTTTAGTGATTATTTAAGGTAACGTGACGTTCTCTGATATGTCATTTTCAGATTCAGCATACTCAAAAACATTTCGTTTCGTTGAAATTCACAAAACCTGAGAGACTATTTTGCCTTCAAACAGACTGACGGGCATGGCTAGATCAACTCAGCTCACCATACCGATTATGTCGGGCGCAATTAGTGGCAAACCAACATTCAGAATCACAGTATTAATTCATCAGCCGTTCGGAGGCGACCTAAAACTGTAGATCCTTACATTTGCTAGTGAAACATGAAGACTTACCACATTTAAAAGTAGTGGCAAATAACTTTTCATTCAGAAATACTTTTGGAATTAAAAATATAAGCGGTGCTCCAAAAATAGACAAAAAAAAAACAAGAAAGAACTACTGTCTTCGGTCATGCCAAATTCTTTATAGCTCTCACGAACATATCAAATTCATTGTAAATTTTAAAATTCGATTTTGATCATTTTCACTGTCAATATCAACTTGAATTTACATCTGTAGAATACCACTTTTCATGCTTCTGGACGATTTTTTAGAGGATTTTCAACCCAAATCCTCATATCGGAATACTATATTCCGATTTTGATGATTTTCACTATCAATCCTCCTGTACGAGGTGTGTTCAAAGGCAAAAGGTGAATTCAGATTTTTTTTTGCAAAGTACTTAGCTTTAGTCATCAATATCTATTTTGTCCCCTGCGAAGTAATCTACCTCGGATATAATACATTTGAGCTAAAGCTTTTCCCAATCCTCGAAGCACTTCTGAAATGCCCGTTTTGGTATGATCATCAGCTCTTTCTTCGATTTTGACTTGATCTCATCAATTGTGGTTTCTTTAGTTTTGGGAATAGGAAAAAGTCGCAGGGAGGCAAATCTGGTGAATACGGTGGTCGAGTCATGATTACGGTTTTGATTTTAGTCAAAACATCACGAATAAGCATTGATGTGTGAGCTGGTGCATTATCGTGATGCAGAATCCACGATTGGTTTCTCCATAATTCCGATCCTTTGAACCGTATTGCTTCACGCAAACGTTGCATAACTTCATTGTAGTATTCTTTGTCAACTGTACGACCTTTTGGCAGGAACTCATGACGCACCACACCATTGTAATCAAAGAAAACAATGAGCAAAACCTTCTCCTTTTCCTTTGAACATACCTCGTATACTTTTTTGATTGAGTTTTGACCAAAACCACACGTCTGAAAATATCGGTGATGGGAGATATTTGTTATATGCGTCTGATTTTGATGATTTTCAAAACCAATATGCAGTTCATTATGTATGTATAGTATACCATTTCAAATCTGAAAAATCAGTCAGCTGTAGTGGTTCGATCTAACAAATGATCGTTAAGGGCTTGTTTAAATCAATTCAGCTCATGATTATGATACGATAGGTATAAACTTCGGTGGGCTATCTCTTCTATTTCTGGTAATTAAAATACCATTTCATGTACATGAAAGGTATAAAATAAAAAAAATCGTAATCGGATGTCATCATGATCACTTTTTAGGGTTTTTTTTTAACAATTTCTATGTTCTACATACATACATATAATATGCAAAAGATTCTTAGAAATAGAAAATAGTTCAAAGATTTTATCATTCAGCTTCTTACCTTCTCCGGATACTTTTTTCACTAAAATTAATTAGTTTGAATATATTTTTAGCTAGATTTAATTAGATTATCAGGTTACTAAAAGCGCGCCAACGGTAAAATGTTACGCAACTTGAACGAATAACAGGTTGACTGACTGCGAACACTTTGCAACATCACAACATAAAATAGGCAAAAAACAACAACAACAACAACAACAGCAAGAAAAGAACACATGGCGTCTGAAAGCGACGTGGGAATTCATGAAGCGAGCTGTGATCTGCCTGCCGTTGGGAAATCGAGATCTGATATGAAATAACATACCACTTGTATGCATAGAAGTGTTAACTACTATACAAAAACAAAACTAAATGAAAATTTACATATTTATGGGCACAAGCTTATAACAACACACTCGCACAGCGTATATAGCTGCCGGGCAAATGAAGGTGTTTTACACAGTATGCGCAACACGTATTTACATACAAACATGCATATGTAAATATGTAGATGCAAGCTTGTGAGTGACTGAGTGGCTGCCGGTTAGCTGCCACTTTGTAATAGTTCCAAGTGGTAATTTTAATGAGGCGAGCGAACAAACAACTTGAAATTAGTAAATTAAAATTCCCGTACGTGCATGGAGTACCTACTACATGGATACGTAAATACATGCTAAGCAAAAAAAAAAAAACAATTTGCTTGCACCTTTGAGAATTTTTTTAACCAAGTTGATACTCATATCAATGATATTCTCCCAATGCGCTCTCAAATATATGTATGTATTAAGGATTAACAGCAAAATTTCTCTGTTGAAAATTAATTTTAATTAAGTACAAATTGACCATTATTATCCTTGCGGGTAGCTTCAGAATTCAATGAGTTCAGAGCTGTGGTTTATCGGCGAAGAACTACGTCAAATGATTTTCAGCGGCTCTGGTCGGCCAATTTTTTTTACCATCAAGAGAGTTTTTAAGAGGTCAAAATAAATGGTAGTCATATGGCGCAAGGTCCGGGCTCTATGTTGCATCAAAGTTACCCAACCAAGCTTCGTCAGATTTTGTCTGGTCATCAAAGTTGTATTTGGTTTAGCGTTGTCATGACGGACAACATCTTTTCTGTTCTTGCTTGCCGTTAATGACAGTTTTGAAACTGTTTGTGGAGGGTCATCGGTCTTTGAGCAGGATTTTTCTATTTGAAATTCTCATATTGAAGCCATTTTCCATCGCCCGTGATGAGACGCTTCAGAAATGGTTCGCTTTTGTCGTCTTGCAGAAGTGTTTCACTGATAGTAATTCGCCTAATTCAATTGTTTTTCGTTAATTATGTGGCACCCAAACATCGAGCTTTTTATGAGTAGACGTTTTTTTAAATGATTAGAAACTGTCACATGATTGATGCCGAATGACTCCGCTATCTCCTGACAACTTGCTTGCCCTTCAACGGCTCGGGTGCGGGGTTTACTTTCAGCACTCTATTCGTAAAGCACACACATTTTCGGCATGCTTTTGCAGCGCTTTTACCTTTTTTATAGTAAAAAAACATCGCATAAGGCATTTCTTCGGAAACTTCCCCATTTTCGAATCAATGGACGATGTAAATGGTGATCCACGAAGTACTTTTTTCAATAACCTTTTTTTTGACAGATTCAGTATTGTTTGGCATTTTATCATGGAATGACTTACACCTGAATAACCTTTACAAATCATTCAACTTTATTACGAAAATTCACGTTCTGTAAAGAATGTGTTTCGCGCACTTCGCTCAACTTATGGTCAACATAATCGGCCTACTTACTGAGCGTACTATTCGCAACACCATCACCCATCTTGAGACCCAGCATTCATTATTGGATGGATTCGACCGAATAGATCACGTCCAGCACGCAGTGAAGAAAATATAGCGGCTGTAGCGGAGAGTGTACACGAAGACCGTGGAGAGTCGATTTGGCGCCGTTCGCAGCAACTCGGACTGACGTATGGAACGACTTGGCGCATTTTACGTCGAGATCTTAAATTGAAAGCGTACAAAATACAGGTTGTGCAAGAACTGAAACTGCTCGACCTTTCCAAGCGACATCGCTTCGCTCTATGGGCTCTTGAAAAGTTCCAAGAAGATCCGACGTTTTCGAGCCAAATTTTGTTCAACGATGAGGTCCATTTCTAGCTCAATGGGTATGTAAACAAGCGAATTTGCCGCATTTGGGACGAAGAGCAACCTGAAGAGCTGCCATTTGGTGTGGTTTGTGGGCCGGTGGTTAGGGTTAAAATAATGAAGATTCATTTTTAAGATTTTTAGTTAAAAACAAAGTATTTACAAGTAATTAAATTAAATTAATTAAACATGCCACTTGTTTGCATTTCTCAAATTCTACAGACATTTTAGCCGTAAGTTGGCGAAACGATCATTTATACCTCTGCCAACCTATCGACATGCCATTCACCAAATTTTATGGTTTTCAACTTACTATCAAGTTGAATAAAAACCTAAATGCTTACTGGGTAATGTACATGTGCATCTACGTATGAACGTACATTCTCAAAGGTGCCCAAGTGCAAAAATAAAACTGTAAGGAGTTCATTGTCCGTTGGCATTTTTTTTTCTGCAAACTTTGAGATTTTCGTTTATTTCTTATTTAAAGATTTCATGCAGACGCGCAGATTGTTTGTCGGACTAACTGGTGGCTGATGGTAGGTTGATTGAATTTACGTAATTATAGCTTAAACGGAGCAGACCATTTATACATGCATCCACATACATATATGTAAGTATGCAAGCATTTATGTTCATATGTGGAGCAATAGCTACAATGGAAGTTGGCGATCGAGATTTGCTTACATGTAAACACACATGTACGTACGTACATATGTGTGCATGCACAACATATGATGCCGGCGCAAAGTAAGAACGGAAGAGAACAGCAGCGTGACTGTTATTTTCGTCACAGTTGTTGCCGCCGCCGTCAATTTTATTAAGCATACGATGCTGATACATATATACATACATACATACATACATATATGTGCTAGTATCTGTTTGTGCATATGTTAAAACTTGACTTTATTCTTAAAATTTATTGCTATTGTTGAGGCCATTGCCGCTTATGGGCGTGCCCAATTACCGTTAATTTTCTCTCTTATTGTGTTTTATATAAGTATTATGTACTTGGTAATTTGCTGTTGTCTAAAACTAAAAAAAATATGTATACAAAAATACAAAATAGCTAAAACAAAAAAAAATATTCATTCATAAAATCGATAGCAGCCAGTGTATTCATAATGATCGAAGCGAACAAGCGGCTGGCGTGCGAACGAAGATTCGAAAGGTAGGGAAAAAAGTGTGGTAATGAGTAAAATACATATGTATTTACTTTGTGCCGGTATTGCCGCAAGCTAAATGTTCTTACTATTGGAAATAAATTCGAATAATTGGCATTAATGGAGATCAAGGGTTTGTTTGAGCCAGTTAGTTGAGCCACTAATACATTAAAAGTAATGTTTTTAGACTCTTCTTCATTGGAATGAATTTTTTTTTGATAAGTTAATTGGCAAAAATTACTATCTTTTTACTTTTGCTTTTGTCGAATGTAATTTATACAAGAAAAAATCAAAATAAGTAAAAAAAGATAAATAAAAAAATAAAACATAATTAAATAAAATAATATAAAATGAAACAAAATAAAGTAAAATATAATAAAATGAAATAAATTAAAAAAATACTATAAATAAAAAGGATATAAAATAAAATAAATAATAAAATCAAACAAAACAAAACAAAAAACTATAATAAAATTAAATGAAATAAAATTAACTAAAAATAAAAATAAAATAAAAATAATTATTTCTAATAAAAAATAAATAAATAAAAAAATAAATGAAAAAATAAAATAAAATAAAATAAAATAAAATAAAATAAAATAAAATAAAAATAAATAAATAAAGTCAGATAATTCGAAATAGACTAAATTACATTAAAATAAAAAAATTCAAATAAAGTAAAATAAAGCATAATTAATTAAAATAATATAAAATAAAACAAATTTTATAAATTTAAATAATTTAAAAATAAATAAATAAAATAAATAAATAAAAAGAATATAAAGAAAATTATAATAAAATTAAATAAAATTAAATTAAATCAAAAATAAATATAAATAAAAAATTTAACTAAATGGAACAAAACCAAACATAGAAGAAAATTTGAAATATATAAAAAAAATGTTAAAAAGAATGAAAAAATCAATTAAAAAAAAATTATAACAAATAAAATAAAATAAAATACAAAAAAAATTAAAAAATTAAATAAAACAAAATAAAATAAAATAATAAAATAAGACGATATAAAGCTGTACGTAGGATCTGAGCGCAATACAAATGAGAAACTGCAAATGACGGAAGAATTTTCCAAGGACCTAAGTATGTGCTTTGGCCTAGACAAGTGTAAAAGACAAAGTGGCAAAGTGGTATAACGAAATTTGCCACTAACAGACACTGAAATTATAGAGGTGTTGGTCACTGATTATACCTGCAAATTTCTAGGTACTATGCAAGCGAGAAGAATTCATCATAATTTTATGACACGCAGAATCACCGACAGCTGTATATGCATGGGACAAAAATTCTTCTAAAATCTTATCTTTACGGAAAAAAATTGTTTAACACATTTGCGGTGCCAATACTAACACATAGTTTTGGTATATTAAAATGGTCTGATACTGGAATTGGAAAGTGTGAAAAGAGCAACACGCACGCTGTTAATGAAATACGTAGCTGAATCAGCCTAAATCAGCAATTTAGCGAATAAACTTGCCTAGAAGCTTAGGCGGGCGAGGACTTATCGATGTCATACATCTGTTTAAAAGGCAAGTCTCTAATTTACCTCGATACTTCTTGCAACAAAACACGATCCTTTATAAAGCAATATGCAAAGAGGAGGATAGGTATACATCTTTGATCTCAGAAACATGCAATCTAATGGAATAGTAGATGCATTACATACCGAAAAGTTGCTAAATAGAAGCTGAATATATTACATGGTAGGCATCCGCATATACTGAGCCAAACTGAGATCGATGCTTGAGCCTCAATTGGGCATTTACTTAGAAACTGAAAGACTAATCTTTTCAATTCAAAACCAAGTCATTGTAACCAGAAATTATTTAAAATATATTATTGCTCGTAAAAAAATTGACAATGAGAAGTGTAGAAAATGTCAGCAACAAACAGAAATTATACTGCATATTACAGGGGCGTGTGTTATGTTGGTGGCCACTGAGTACTCGACGCGACATAACAACGTAGCAAAAATTATACATCAGAGCCTCGCTATACATACTACATTACTGGAAAAAGAAATGTCTTACTACAAATATAAGTCTGCTGGAGTTTTAGAGAATGAAGATTGTAAAATCTGCCGGGTACGCACGATACTGACATGCAGAAGCGTTGAACATAACAGACCAGACGTTATCTTGTCGAGAAGAAGGAAAAGCGAGCTCTTCTTATTGAAGGTTGATATACCCAATTCGCATAATTTTTAAGACTGCTACGGCGAAAAGAGAAGGAAATAGCAGCAGCTGGCATTAGAAGTGCAGCAGATGTGGCACTTGGACAATATTACAATTGTAATATGTGACAACAGATAAAATATCATTCCGAAGTCCAATCGACGGTCATCTGAGTGAACTGCACACGGTGAATCCTCTTCAAAGCGTGGAAAAACAAGGTAATGTCGTCTGTATTTTGGGATGCGCATGGAAGAATTTTCATTGACTACCTTGAGGAAGGAAGGACCATCAACAGCGGCTATTACATGGCGTTATTGAAACATTTCAAGGATCCACCGTATTCTGCAGGTCAGGCCCCCCGCGACTATTTCCTGCTCTCAGGTCTCAAAAGAATGCTCGCTGGGAAGAAATTTTCGTCGAATGAAGAGGTGATCGCCGAAACTGAGGCCTACTTTAAAAAAAAAGACAAATCGTACTACAAAATTCGTACGGAAAAATTGGAGGTTCGCTATAGTCAGTGTATCATCCTAGAAGGGAATTATTAAAAAAAAAAAAAAAAAAAAAATGAACTTTGCCGAAAAAAATGCGTTTTACTATGGATTTTTCAATTGACCTGTTATAATATATAAGTACATATGCATATATAATTTGCCTCTACGTATACTTTAAGCCGCAATAAGCCGAATGGTTAGCATTGCATACTACCTTTCGCATGGTCAGAGTTGATAGAAAATTAATTTTTCTAATTGCAGTCGCCTCTCGGCAGGGAATGTCAAGCCCTCCGATTGTTTTTCTGACATGACATAGAAGATGCTCATAAACATCAATCGGCCGTTCGGAATCGGCTTAGAAACAATTGCAGATCCCTCAATTCAACCAACATCAGAACGCAAAAACCATAAATGGGAGGAGGAGCTCGGCCGAAAATCGTTTCAGCGGTAACGAAGCTCCAACTATATATACAAGTATATATTAATGTAAGAACTTGAAAGAATTTTTTTTAACTGTTATAGTTGTCATTGAATGAAATGAAAAAAAAAATCTTTTCGAACAAGAAGGAATAGTTAGATTAAAGGCAAAACCGCAAGTTAGACACTATCTGTTTGGGGATGATTAAGGCCTTGATTTTTGTCTACATGTATTTCTATGAAGATTTACGCTAGAAAAAAAATTTAAATTTAAATTTAAAAAAGTTATATATTTAAGTTATTAATTAATTTTAACTTTCTTCATTTTTAGATATTTCTCTGTATTGCGTTAAATGATGGACTATTCACGAACGCGCAGCAACAACGCGAACCTCGTTTGGGCTCCAAATGCCAACATGATATGGATTGTACGGATTTTATTAAGGGCAGCGCCTGTTCGGCCAATGGTTACTGCGAGTGTGCGCCCTATTTTGTACAATATAATGGTACAAGCTGTCTGTCATGTAAGTAAAAGAATATATTCATCCACCATGTTGCACATTAGTTAACAAAACTTACTATGTTTGTTTTGTTATTAGAAAGGAAAAAAAGTATAATTCCAAAAAAATTTCAAAAGGTTTTTCCTATATTTGGTTTACGTGTTACAACTAATCGCAATATGTGATTATATCTTCATCTTAAAATCCAAAATACATGTCTCTTTAAGTTTCTACGAAACCATAATTATTTTTTTATTGATAAAATTATAGTTAAGTTAGGTTCGAGGTAATCATTAAATATCCAATTATATCAGTTCATCGTCCTGTATTGTATGCCATACAGGCTATTCAAAGTTGTGACAAGACCCATATTCATCTACGGCATCACTACCTGCTAGCACTAGACAAAGCTACTTACAACAGCAAGTTGTATAAAGTTCAGCGGGCGGCCTTCATACTCATTATAGGATCGCTACTTGAAATTCTCTAATCTTCCCTCGTCAGACCTGTATGGAAAGCTTCATGTAAACTGAAACGCCTTAAGGCTAAATGAAACTAAACCATGGAGAAACCACAGTATTGTACACTGTTAAATGTTTAACTATAAACCACCACGGTTTTCTGTTTCGACATTATATTTTCAACAAAAATGTAAGAGAAAAAGGAATGAAATGAACATTTTTGGATGAAAGATCTGTAGCCACCTTGACAGTCTGCCCAAAACTCGACCGAAGAATGGCTTGTGAATTTCACTTAGAAGCACCCGCAATTGATAAGAGCAAGATAATTTCTGATCTCTGCAGTGTATTGATACTGCAGCTGAACCAACCACTATAATAGAAGCGGCTTCATGGTTGCTCAACTCTGCAATGGCTACTCTGCCTATCATAATATATTCCGACAATCAATGTTGCAATAAGATGCAGAAAAGTTTTTAACAAACTAGTGACTGTTATGCGAAACGTTCGGGGCTAGTCCGATGAATAGAAGAGGAACAGTCTAGCATACAGATGTGGCCATTGATCACAGAGAAAAGAACTAAGTTTTTACTCCTTCTAAATGGGACCTCCATGAGCATAACAAACGACATAATTGCACTGTCTGCTGCGGACTCGTGTTAGAAAGATGGTTTACTAACGACTTCTGTCGCAGCTGCAGGGGTATGGATGAAGAGGAGTCGGTTGAGTATTACCACTATCGCTGCCCAGCATTTAGTGCGGCCCAATATTGTTTTATCGATTAATCTTTCCTTCTTTTTCTTCTTCTTCGGCGTAGGCACCGCTTACGCGATTATAGCCTCATCAACAATAGCGCGCCACTCGTTTCTTCTCTTTGTTGTTGGCGCCAGTTGGAAATACCATGTGATACCAGGTCGCTCTCCACCTGATCCTTCCAACGAAGTGGAGATCTTCCTCTTTCTCTGATTCCACCAGCGGGTACTCCATAGAATACTCTCAAAGCTGGAGCGCTTTCATTCATTCGGAAGATATGACCTAACCAGCGTAGGCGCTGTCTCTTGATTCGCTGAACTATGTATAGCTCGTGCAGCTCATCGTTCCATCGTCTGCGGTATTCGCGGTTGCCAACGCGCACAGGACCATAAATCTCCCGCAAAACTTTCCTCTAGAAAATTCCTAAAGCCGACTTATCAGATGTAGACATCGTCCAGGCTTCTGCACCATATGTCAGGACGGGAATAATGAGCGACTTGTAGAGTTTGGTTTTGGTTTGTTGAGAGAGGACTTTACTTTTCAATTGTCTACTCAGTCCAAAGTAACACCTGTTGGCAAGAGTGATTCTGCGTTGGATTTCAAGTCTCACATTTTTGGTGTTTTGTTAATGCTGGTTCCTAGATAGACAAATTTATCTACGACCTCGAATTTATGACTGTCAACAGTGTCGTGAGAGCCAAATCGCGAGTGCGATGACTGCTTATTTGATGACAAGAAATATTTCGTCTTGCCCTCGTTCACTAGCAGACCCATTTGATTCGCTTCTTTGTCTAACCTGGAGAACGCAGAATTTACGGTGCGGTTGTTGTGACCAATTATATCAGCATACGCCAACGGTTAATCTTTTGCTTCGACTAATTTATCTTAGTTATTCGTGAACTGGAGGCTATTTTTAAATATAGATATATTTTAACCGTTGAGGCGATTTTCGTGCGAGCTCCTCTTCAGATTATGGGTTTGCGTCTTAATTTTTTAACATAAAATGGAGGAAATTTGATTTTATGTGAATGATACGTTCGGAAGGCTTGATATACCCTGCCGAGAGGCGACCGCTTCATTTGCTATAATTTTGGATGTTGCTCGAACCTCCTGGACTCGAACCCGGGCCAGTGTCTGTATTACAATTAAGAATGTCTGCCACTCTCAGTCACACCCAACTTCAGGTCTTTCTCAGTGAAAAATGAAGAGCAAAATCTATGACTAGAACATACTTTCTACTTAAACACAATTTTATTTGGCGATATTTACATAAGGTGCACACACGTACCTCAAGTGGTCAGCAGCACTTAAACTCTAATGCCATCGAGGAAATCAGTCAAGCAGTCAATCATAGCGCAGTACATATATTCAGGCATGCATACAAGTATTTGCTATATATAAGTATGTACATATATCTATACAAACACTTTAATTTCAAATACCAATCAAATTCATTCGAGTAATGGCAAACGCCATGTAACTTACTCTTTTCGGCCATGCAATATACTGCTATCCATATGTATGTATGTATGTATGCGTGTATTTGTGATGCATTTACAGCTGACATCAAAAAGCCAATCAGGCATCAAATAGTACATATATAGAGACGTACATATATATGTCAACCAACGATGCTTGCCGATGTTGCACGCCAGCCACGGTCTGTTGCTAAGCTCAATGCTGCAACAATCATTTATTTCCGATATCAGTGAGAAGTCACCGTAAATCATACAACAAACAAGCAATGTACAAATATATTTATAAAAATGTGTGTATGTATGTATGTATGAGCGAGTGTGTGTCAACAGATATGCAATTTCACTGTAATTTTTCCCATTCAAAAGAATACATAATACATACATACACACATGCATATATATTTATATATATATATTTGAGGCTTTCTAACCATTAAAACGATTTTCGGCCGAGCTCCTCCTCCGATTTGTGGTTTTGCGTCTAGATGTTTTTACCAAAAAATGGAAGAACCTACAGTTTATTCTAAACCGGCTTCGAACGGCCGATGGATTTTTATGAGGACCTTTTAATTCATGTCAGAGTTACACTCGGAGAGCTTGATATTCCCTGCCGAGAGGCTAACGCAATTAGAAAAATTAATTTTCTATAATTTCAAATGTTGCTTGAATCTGGACTCGAACCCAGGCCTTCCGAATTGTAGTACGCAATGCTAACCACTTGGCTATTGCGGCCGCATACACATACTCGTACATACATATAAATATGTATATATATGAGTATCACCAATGAATGTAATGTACACATGGCGTGTGTCCTCAATTTTTATGCAACAATGTGAAAATGTTGCTGCAACATCGCTTACATTTAACATTTGCGCTGATGAACGTATGTACATATGTACGTATGTATAAGTATTGTATGCACATATATATTTGCTGTTGTCGATCGTTGCAATTGTCGTCGGTGCGATGTGCGATTATTGTCCAACACACAGTTTGGTGTCTCTTGTTGTTGGCGATGCATTCCTGATCTGCTGACATTCGAGTGGTTTTATTTCTGTTATTTTGTTTTGTTTTTGCTGTTGTTGTTGTTATTATCATTGTTGTCCGAATGCCAGAAAAGGCGTATTTTGTTTACTTGTACATGGTTATTTGACCTGCTTTGAGCTGCTACAGCAGCTGCGATAAATGATGATTGTCAGCGAGCCTTAGTGATCGGCTCGGATTGATTATCTGCGTGATATTAATGATGCCACCCAGCAGGAAACTGACAATGGCTGATGACTATGGGATAATGAGAAATGCTTGATTGAAGTTGGTTTGACTTTGAGAATTAAACAATTTCTCATTTTATCGGACGCCAGCTTGACTTTGAAAGGAGAATGGAAATTGGCATTTTTCTACTATGATAGCACTCCAGTTTATTGAGTTATAAGGTTTTCGCAATCACAATTCGTGGCCGGAACATCTACCAAAATTATAAAAAAAAAGTTTTTAATTCTTAATGCAGCTTCTTCTCGACAGAATATGCCAATGCTCCAGACTGACACTTCTGTGATGAAATAAAAAGGTTTCTCATAAAACTTTCATTAGCTCCCAGGCTGTATGAAAACCACCAATCAGTCTTATGGGTAGGAAATGGAAGCTCTATGCTTATTTTTTCTCGACATAAAATCAATTTAAAAAATATTTATTTTTGACTTACAATAGCTCAGTTATGGAATGCTTCTTAGCTTACCTTCTTCTTCTTCTTCTTGATTGGTGTAGGCACCACTTTCACGATTATATCTGAATTCGGCGCCAATTGGAGACACCAAATAAAGTCGAGCCCTTCCCCACATGAACTTTACATGGGAAGGAGATCTTACTCTTACTCAGCGGCGGGCATTGCGTCGAAATCTTTAAAAGCTTAGCCACTGCCTCTCAATTCGCCGAACTACGCCAATTTCGCCGTATATCTCGTACAGCTCACCGCAAGGCGCATTACATTTTTCATTGAATAGCGAAATTGTCAAAATTTTATTTTTGCAAATGCGAAAATCTTGAGAATTATGATTTGAAAGAGTGGAACAGAGCGTTCGTGCAAATTTATGAGCCGAAGAAAAATTCATGATTTTGACAATCACTCCTCTAAAGTAAAAACAAAATACAAAGGATTTGTATTTGTTCTCTTGCGCTCACTTTTACAAATTCGCCTTGTCTCATCGCTCCATCCTAGGTGGTATTCGCCGCTGTCAATGTACAAGGACCATAAATCGTTCTCAAAATCTTTCTCTCGAATACTCTTAGCGCCAACTCGTCATCCAACTTATCGTTCATGCTTCTGCTCCATATGTCAGGACGAGGATGATGAACGACTTGTAGAAATTAGTTTCTGTTCGTAAAGAGAGCAATTTACTTCTCAATTACATACTCAGTTCAAAGTATATTAGCACCTGTCGACAAGAGTGGATCTTTATATGCATTGATTCGTGCAGCATTTAAAGATAAACATGAGAAAAATGGATTAATTCCCATTTTGAAACAATAATTTGGCTCGTTACTTAACATCGCACCTGCCAAGGAGGCTTAAGCTGATTCCGTGTCGGTAGGGCTTTTAAGTTAGACCATTCTATTCAAACTATTCTGAAACCTATTCATATTTTAGTAGTGTGTAGAATGTTATTGCTACTCATGTTATTAATTCTGAAACCTTATCATTCAAAACAACCTCGTCATTCAACTTAGTTCCTATTTGTTTTGGATTTTATTTATTCGGAATCTCATATTTCTGGCATGAATTAAATGCTTCTCATTAAAATCCATCAGCCATTCAGGGGAACACACGACAAAGTGGAGGAGGAGCTCGGCTGAATATATATATATATATTTATATTGATGTACATATGTATATATGTGTACACAACTATGCAAAACTTGATGAATGCCACATTCCTACACCATTATAACGGTTGTTGCTGTTGTTAAAACAACAAAACTCAGCCCTCGAAAATCTGCATTCTTTTCCCTATTTGTCATCAGCATACATATGTAAATATGTATATGTAAATATTTACATATTTACATTACTTTCTCACTGACCGCGACTTTCTCGCTGCAACAGCGACACCGTTTCTCCACTTGTACACCTGTCAACGATACACACACATATGTACATAGTTGATGTTGCGTGCAGCATGCAACACAGCGCATATGCGTCCATATGTATATACATACATGCAGCCTCATTTAGCGGTGCGCCAGGCTGACACACCTTTGTATGCATTACCAAATTTTCTATTTGCATTCGAAATTTGTTCAATACGAATACACTTTAATCTGTCAACAGCGCGCATACACAAATAACGGTACATGTGCATGTATTGGGGGAAATGCGTTCTTAGTTCTCAATATTTATTTGTATTTTTGCCTCCTCATATTGGCTTTTATGTTATTCCCCTTAATTGCCTCAACTGTCACAGAATGCCTGTCCGCTGCATCTCTCTTTTATATCTCTTTCCTTTTCTCATACTATAAATTTTATTTGACTTTACTGTGTTCTGTTTACACTTCTAATGCACACTGTTTAGTAATTTTTATGTTAGTTCCCTCATCTTTTGTAATTACTTTTATGTAAGTACATATGTATGTATATAATTTTTATTATTCTCTCTTTGCAGCGCAACTTCTGGGTGGTGATTGCGTTCTGAATGATCAATGTACAATGAAGGTGGCCAACAGCAGTTGCTTGGATGGCGCTTGTCGTTGTGTTGAAGGCTTCCTGCAGTTTCGCAAGCATACCTGTCTTGGACGTAAGTACGCAGAAGACGCTAAAATTTTCTTATATTGACTTCATTCATATGCACCAATTAAAAATGAAAATTTATCATTTTCCTAATTGTTGTAAAAATCGTAAATGACTTTTGTGTGAGCATTTCTAAATCGGTTGTACGTATGGTTAAGAGTATTCAAGTACATCTAAAACAATAAATTCAAAATAATTTGTTTTCAAAATATTGTTAAGTAATAAACTGATACTGAAATGTTGACAAAAATGTTGATTAAAAAGTTATTAGCACTGAAAAACTGAAAATTTTGCTTATTCATAATATTTATTTTTGGAATATGAATATCCCTTTATTATAGAGCAGATCATTTTTTCTCATTGTCGCTGAAATTTCAATATATATCAAATATGATTAATTTCTCAAACCAAGAGATTGTGCTCATTCCACTAAATAGTAAAGTTAAAATTTTCCTAACAAATGCTCTGATTAGGCGCGATGAGGACTACCTCAACAAAGCCCGGGTAGTTATCCCTGATTATCCAATTAACACTCGAGTGACATAAAAAGCAGCACTAACAGCTGGGCGCTTAAAAGTTTTAGACAATCGGGTCCAGTTTCCAAGCTGTAAGGGACATGGCAGCATATAAAGAACTAAAACAGAACTCGTCCTAAACGTACAATGCAACCTTCTACCGTGTGGATGGGAAAATTAGGCAGAAGGCAAGGCTGTCAGAAATTAAAAAAGATATTTATATCTATACTAACAGGTCTTGTTTTTGAGGCAAGCACATTAGGAGGGTTCTTTTCTGACCTCGAATATAAATAAAGCAGCCTCAAACTCGATGACTTTAACTCTGTCTTATAAGCAGAGATTATGGGCACTACTGAAAGTGCCAAATGGGCAAACGCTTTAATATGAACATTTAGGCCATTAAATGCATCAACACAAAGTCCAAACATCCAAGGAGATAATTAACACACTATCACGGGAAAAAACAGTGAAGAAGACTTGGGTCCCGGTTCATATGGATGAAGAAGGTAACAAAAAGATGAACGAACTGGCTTGTCCTGGCGCTGCTATCACTACTGACCGCCTCAGACCTTTCAGTGCCTTCAAATTTTGTTTAAAGCAGTGGTGCCTAGAGTAACACTTAAGGTCCTGCAGCATTTATAACGTGGAGCGTACCACTAAATTAGAGGGAAATAGCGCGGATTGTATACAAACCAAACTGTAACTAGCACTACGCATTGCCGTGGCATCTATCCCAGAGATATTACATTCAAAAACTAAGTAAGGTAGAATCTGCTCAGTGCTGAGCATGCACAAAAGTATACGAAACCCAGAATAAACCGGGCAGAACATTGTGGTTTAAGAGCGTCGGTTTTCTTAGAACATTCAAAAATTACAACTTTATATATTCGGGAATTACAACTTTATATATTCGGAAATTAATTAATAGAGTGACAATTTTAGGAAATGTTAGTAGGAAAAGAATACTTCGATGTTGAATAAATGAACACAAAACCAAAACTCAAGAAAAAAAATATTTTCAGCACTTACGATTGGTTTAATGCCACAAATATTTCAGGAGATCAAGTAGCTTCAAAGGGGAAAATTAGAGTTTTTTATATTGTTTCATAGGATCTTTAAAAAAAAATTAGCCTTTGTACATATATACGTTTTTTTTTTGAATTCTGACAATTTTTAGTGGTATTTAAATAATTTAATATAAATAGTATTTAGATTCAACTAACGGCGCTTTGTAAATCCTTAAATAAGCTTTGACAGAGCTTTCATATTTCATCGAAAGTCTGATGACTTTTTATAAAAAGCTTTTGATTTAACGACCGAAATGATTTTGAGATGTTAGACCAGTGAATCATTATTTAAGGAAATTACTGCAGGAAGCAGCATGTTTTAAAGCCAATATTTTCTCAACATCTAAAAACAGTTTATTTTTCATTATTGAATGATCAATATGTTTTAGGTTTGTAGGAAAAAATTGAATACGAAAGAATCTTCAAATAAAGTGAGATTTCTTTCAAAATTTTTCGCACATAATTTTGACACATTTTTTTTTGCTTATACGATTACAGTAATCATGAAAAAACAAAAAACAAAAAAAATCTTGGAAAAATTTCACTATACTTATTGTCCTTTAGCCTCGAATTAAGTCGACACATGAGAAAGTCCACGTGACAACCTAAGCATCCTGATTTTCCATGAAGCACACTTTGACACAAAAGATTGCAAGCAGAAGTGTAAGAAAAATAAATGTTTTAACCTTAAAAAATTCATTTACGTTCATTATAAGTGTGAAACTCATAAATGAATGAAATCCACTATTTTTTTAGGGGACACTTAAAACTATTTCCGAAATTTATGTAACAGTAACTACAATGTTTTCTGTATAAATATATGTACCGATATATGTGTGTAGGCTCAAAGAGGTAGTTAAGAAAAATGTTTGCGTGTTTCACGCATGCGTTTTCAGAGAATTACTGAAATACATACCGTCACCACTGCTGACGTGCTCGGTGCAGAACGGTCTATCTAAGCATACACTTAGAGTCAGCTAAATAATAGTATCTCTTTACACTAATTAGTTAAATAATAGGTTAATTGTAAGAAATTCTTCTAAAGAAATTACAAGAATTTGTGTTAAGTAACTAGACAAATAAATACAAATTCCAAACAATTCTATTTACATCGTAGTCATGATAGTTACAGTAAGCAAGGTGCACCTAAATGTAAACATAACATACACAACTACACATACTTTTGATTAATGCTGAAGTCCACAAGCGTTTATTCAGCTACCCAAGGCATGCAATGCGAATATAAGTAAGTGAGAACTTCTCAATTGATATGGATCATGATTGAAAGTGGTGATTTCGGTGCGGCAGGTACATATTTGAAAAAACATTTGTACACACATACCTCATATCACATAAATCTTACACACAATTAAGCACCATTAAGGCAACATTAACTGCTAACGATGTAATGTGTGTAAATTTTAGAAATTAACTGGACAGCAAGGCGTTTGACTTTAACTTTATAGACATCCTACGCAGAGTGGAGGGTTATTATGTATGTACATATGTATGGTTTTTATACCTTGTATGTACACGAAATAGTATATTAACTTTTGGCCGAAGTATGCAAGTAAAAGAATGAGAAGAGATAGAACTAACAAAATTTATAAAGATCTTAACAGAATCACGAGCTGAGTTGATTTAGTGATTTCTTCATCTGCTCGTCTGTCCGTCCGGTTTGTTAGAAGGCAAAATAGTCTCTCAGTTTTAGAGATTTTTACGGGTGTTCTTTTGTATTGAATTGGTCATTTGTCAGAACTGACCGGATAGGTCGACTAGATCATGTAGCTCCCATATAACCGATTTGTTCAGATATGGGGGTTTGGGCCGAAAATCTGTCAAAAGATCATCTATTATATTGAAATATGGTTTTCTACAGACGGATAATCTAATAATTATAGACACCGAAAATCATCGAAATCAAAAGACTATAACTTATAGTCCCCGTACAACCAATTCGTTAAGTTTTGTGAGAAAAAAGGATCTAAAAGCGTGAAATTTGGTATTCTCCTCACGTAATGCAAATAAATATTGACGCAGATAATCAGCGAAATCGAATTTGCATTTTAATACAATAAATTTTACGGGTTCATTTTCTTGCTTTTTTTTTGCTGCACAAAGGTATCCTTTTGGAATTAACTAACATATTCACAAGGCAAGATAATTTGAAATATATTTGCTAAATTATAAATGCGACGGTAATAGAAAAAATTATTTTAAATTAATTTTTCTTGTTACGGTCGTCCCTCGGCAGAGAACGTAACGCCCTCGGAGTGTATTTCTTACATGAAATGGAAGGCTTCTCATAAAAACTTCGGAAAACCCGTTCGGAGCCGACTTAGCTAGAACTATAGGTGAAATCCAAATTTTATTTTATAGTCGTTTCTTTCAAATATCGGTTTCCATACTATAAGGTCAATTGAAAAGTCCCCGGCCTACCATAGTAAATATAACATTTTTTTTGGGCAAAATTCGTTTTTTTTTTATCCAACATAGTTCCCTTCAAGGGTAGTATACTGATTATAGTGACCATTTTGTAGTACGATTTATCCTTTGCTTCAAAATAGGCTACAGTTTCGGCGAACACCTCTTCATTCGACGAAAATTTCTTCCCAGCGAGCATTCTTTTCAGATATACAAGAAATAGTCGCTGACGTCCAGGTCTAGAGAATACGGTGGATGCGGAAGCAATGCATAGCCCAAGTCATTAATTTTTTCCATAGATTTCACTGACTGATGACATTGTATTGGTGAAACAGCACTTTCTGATGATGTTTTTCGACGATTTCGTCCTTCAAATGGTCCAATAACGCTATGTAATAGTCCTTGTTGATGGTCTTTCCTTTTTCAAGGTAGTCAACGAAAATTACCATTACCGCCATAACTTTGCCAGCCGACTCCTGCGTTTTTCCATGCTTTGGAGCGGGTTAATCGTGTGCAATCCACTCGGTTGACTGTCGATAGGACTCCGGAGTGTAATGATGGAGCCATTGTCACATATCGACGCAAAAACTCGGATTTATTACGCTTGAACATCTCCAAAACTTGCTCCGAATCATCAACTCGTCGCTTTTTTTTGGTCAACAGTTAGCTTGCGCGGCACCCACTTTTCACAGACATTTCTCATACCTAAATATTCATGAATGCTTTCTCTTTATGGTCATTCAAAGTCATTTTGTGGATTTTTTTTAAACGTTTACTTCGGTAACAATCTCTTTTGGGAGTCCATGCGTTCACCGTCTTCGGTGCTTACTTCACCACGTCTAAACTTAGCATACCAATCCTTGATGGTTCAATTTCCTGGAACAATATCCGGAAACTCATTACCAAACCAAGCATTTGCTTCAACTGTATTTTTCCCCTTCAAAAAGCAATACTTTATCAACACTCCAAATACCTTTTTATCAATTTTTTTTCACAATAACAAAAGTTGCTTCACTCAAAATGATATAATTCAGAAACTAATGATCCGACAGCTGTCAATTTTATACACACGCTTTTGAAGGTTAGGGCTAATTGAAAAAAGTAAACCATTAGTTCTAAAACTAAAATAATGGCTGGTCAAATACTCAGATAGCGTTACCGTGCAGGCCTGACCACTTAACTAGGCGTTAGAAATTTTGCTGCCTCGGGTATGGCAAGCTTTCATATAATTTATTTCATAATAACATTATATCGATATTGGGAATTAGTGAAAATGCTTATTAAAATTTTCAATGAAAATATTGGCTCGCCTTTCTCAAGTATTTGTAAAAGTTTGCCAATCGAGCTACTCATTTATGGAACATACTAGTATAGTGTGTGGTGTGGTATGGTAAAACACCACTCACCCCAATGGACACACCTTGACTATATTTGTTGTTGTATTATAATACAATTGACTATCATTTGACATTAAAAGAGGCTGACCGTAAGCGATACAATTCCAATAAACATACGGTACGTACCATAAAGTGCTTGCACAGCTTCCACTACTACCGACTTCCATAGTTGCTGTCACTTGCAATGGAGAGAAAGTTAAATCAAATTAAAAAAGAGAAATGCATAGCTCCAAGAAGCAAGATCAAACACAATTGTAATCATCATGAGTAGCTTGTATACTACATGCAATAGCAGATATATTTATGCATACATATGTAGGTAAGTATTAGCAAAAAATAATGAAATATAAAAGACAAGAAAATGAGGGAAGCACAAGTGCATTTCAGAGAAGTCTTGACAAAACTTATAGCTTAGTTATATAGAGAGAAATGCGAAATGATTAGAACTCATTTCCAGTAAGCTTTTGGCAGACGAGCAGTGCAGCCTAAAGAATTTTACTTGCAATCGACTTTGCTGAATTTGGCGGTGGGGCATACAATTCTGAATGATATATTCCGACAAATTTTTTCAGCAATAGCCACATCGTCGTCAATCCATTTGAAATCTTCAAAGTTTGGCCCATTCGTCATCTGTTGGCCCAACTGCAACGTCAACTTCGCCGTCTTCGGTCAGAATGTCTTGTATATTGTTTCGAAATCTAGTTTTATTATAGCAATTTTTAATGGTATCACAAAAGCACACACAGTTCCCGAAAAAGGAAAGAACGATGCAAAACAAGCAAAAACAAGTGTTATAGAGGTCAGGCCGAGAAAAACGACTGTCACTTATAGAGGTTTTAGTTTTTCACTTATGAAGGTTTTTGGCGGGTCAAAATACGTGACATGAGAATTATTCTCACTTATCTTCTTCTTCTTTAGCGTAAACACCGCTTACAGTCGCATCAACAACAGCGCACCACTCGTTCCTTCTCTTTGATGTTTGGCGCCAGTAGAAATACCAAGTGAAACCAGGTCGCTCTCCACCGGAGACTTCCAACGAAGTGGAGTACTTCCATTTCGTCTGCTTCCACCAGCGGATACTCCATCGAATACTTTCATCCATTCGGATTACATGACCTAGCCAGCGTAGCCGCTGTCTCTTGATTCGCTTAACCAAGTCAACATCGTCGTATAGCTCGTATAGGTCATCGTTCGTCGTCTGCGGTATTCGCCGTTGCCAACGCGCAAAGGACCAAAAATCTTCCGCAAAACTTTTCTCTCGAAAACTCCTAAAGCCAACTCATCGACTGACAACCAGTATCACCTGTTGGCAAGAGTGATTATGCGTTGGATTTCAAGGCTTACATCGTTGGTGTTGTTAATTCTGGTTCTTAGGTAGACGAAATTATCTACGACTTCGAAGTTGTGACTGTCAACAGTGACGTGGGATTCAAGTCGCGAGTGCGATGACTGTTTATTTGATGACAGGAGATATTTCGTCTTGCCCTCGTTCACTATCAGACCCATTTGATTCGCTTCTTTGTCTAACCTGGAGAACGCGGAATTTACGGTGCGGTTGTTGTGACCAATTTTATCAATATCATCGGCATACGCTAAAAATTGTAGACTCTTGTAGAAGTTTGTACCTGGTCTATTTAGCTCTGCAGCGCGTATTATTTTCTCCAGCATCAAATTGGAGAAGTCATACGATAGGGAGTCACCTTGCCTGAAGCCTCGTTTGATATCAAACGGCTCGGAGAGGTCCCTACCAATTCTGACTGCGCTTCTGGTATTATCCAGGTTCAGTTTACATAGCCATATGAGTTTTGTGGGAATATCAAATTCAGACACAGCGGCGTAGAGGCAGTTTCTTATCATGCTGTCGAAGGCAGCTTTAAAATCGATGAAAAAGTGGTGTGTATCGATTCTTTTCTTTCGGCTCTCCAAGGCTTGGCACATACTGAATATCTGCTCAATGGTGGATTTTCCAGGCCTAAAGCCACACTGATAGTGGCCGATTAGTTTGTTGACGGTAGGCTTTAATATTTCACACAATACGTTAGATAGGACCTTAAATTCGATAATAAATGAGGCTTATCCCACGCTAATTGGCGCAGACCGTGGGATCTCCCTTTTTTTGAATTGGGCAGAGCACACTTAGGTTCCATTCGTTGGTCATGCTCACTTATAGAGTTTTCTTTGTTTACCCAGTTCTCGCTTACACAAGTTTGACTGTATTACCCACATATATGTACATAAACATCTAAACATATGTATATATTGTAACATACATGTATGTGAATTATATGCTGTGTGCCACTCCTCAATCAATCTCCATTAAAAATCTTTATTTCCTTTAAATACAACATCAATATTAGGCAAATTGGTATATTTTAGTAATTTCTATTCATTTATAAAGATAAATGTTTGTACGAGTACACATGTGCTTATGCTCATATCTGCTTTCCCGTGTACCTGATTTTCCATTTCTTAATTTAGCATGTATTTTCTTCTACTTGCCAGCCAATTGTTATTACAATCGGATGAGAGTCCACTACTCGCTCAAATGATCCCAACTTCCACTTTCTATTTGTGGCAATAACTGTTTCGTTTCTTTTCTTTTCTTTTTTTTTGCATTTTCTCTTTAGCTTTATTGCAGTTATTGTTGTGATGCTGATGTAGAGCTACAACTACTTTTGTGGTTTTAATTCTCGATAATTAACTTTGTGAATGATGTGACTGCTGATTGATTCATTCCAATGCTTGATAAATGTGTGCCTGGCTGTGTTTGGGGTGTGCTCATAGATGAAATAGAAACTAATATCCGTTGTTTATTGTAGAAAGTCATTTTAGTAACAGCTACGACAATTATTGCATACATTTCTTACATGTATTGTAAAGTGTTTTGAAATTCGAAAACTTGTACTTTTTTCAAAAGGTTTTCGTTAAAAGCTGTGTGACATTATTCCTCTTTAACCACAAGTAAACAATTACTTTTATTAGATAATTTTCAGCTAAAATAGTCAATCTTTGTAGTTTTTCGAACCAACAGAGCCCATAGGCTTCGAAGAAATTTTGAGTGTCATTCATCTGGCAAAACCCACAAACGATTCTTTTTAGATATGGTTAAAGCAGCTCACGACTTGTGATCTTAGCGTAAATACCCTCTGGATAATCAATAATCATCCGTTTATAGGCGAGCTAAACTAAGATGGCGAGTCCTCTGTGTTTATGGGTAAAGTTTCGGATCTAGTACATAAAAAATTTGTCCCAATGAACAAATCGAAAAATTTTCTTCGGCTGAGAAACTGCCTTTTTGACTGCTGCTAAGGTTGTATGGCTCACGGTTATGGATAACCATATAGAATCTGACGCCCCTTAATTGGGAAAGAGTCGCTACCCACTTGATTGATGTACTCGCAAGCCTAAAGGCTGACATTACCGTTGTATAAGAAGTGCGATTGACGGAATAAATACAGAAGAAGGTGGGTTCTTGTGAAATCTACTACAGCGACCATATAAAGCATATAAAGGTGCGCAAATTTGGTGTTTGATTTGCAGTGTCGCAGAGTCTTGGCATAATTTGCACCCACGCTTCGACAGGGTAGAAGGACGATGTGACCGAAAATGCTTTCCAATCCCAACGCGTTTATGTAAAAATCATGTTTGCCAATTTTTATGCAAATGCACAATACTCAGAAAATTCGGTCTCCATAAGGGTTGAGACTGATTAATTTCGCCGGGGCTCGAAATATGAAGAGGGATGACATGTATACAGTGGTAGAAATGAACGTTCGCTCCGAGGTCCAAATATCGGTTCGGACCGCTTTTTTGCCACAGCGAAGACACGCACCAGCCTCTGTGCATCAAAGAGCTCTCGTCAGTAAACTGAAGTAAGCTTCAACATCGAAAAGTTGCAATCAATGCAAACAGCCAGCCAGTTTTTAACTCGAATTGCACTTCTGAGACCACTCATCAGCAACTCGATATACATAAATGAAACGTGAAGCAGCATATCTAGCTCCCTACAAAATAAATTTTATTGGTACGATGATGGTACGATATCAAACTGCATAGGAGAGAAAACACATTGGCTACCTCGCAACGTCCTGGTGGATAGATACCGAGAGCTGAAGAGGGTAGCTACGCTAAGAACCTGAGCAATAGCGGTAATCCTCGAAAATTCTATGAAAAGATGCTGAGACTAACGGGAGTTTTAAAAACTGGCATATACTAAGGTAGAAACGAAGGAAGCAATCTGGTTACCGATGACTTACCAATATTCAAATATGTCGGCGAAGGACGGAAGCATGGCCGACGATCGATAAGAAGTTGGAACCCACAGTCTGCGCCAATTTACGCGTGTATGGATGTAAGATCTTTCCGAGGGTGTTATATGAAAGATAAAAGCCCAACCTGTCAACGAAGACACAGTTTGCAATGTGAACTAGAGCCAATGCACCTCCATTTCATACAATTTATCACTTAATCAGACACTTTTTCAATGTATATATATACATATGTACATATACTTATACAGATATATGTATGTAAGCGTGTCTCTGCAGTAGCATTTGCCTTTAGGAATTAGTTCCAACTGTAAAGTGCGTAAATTGCTCAATGATGGTGCACAGTAGATGGAAACATACATATATACATACGTACAAACGCACGCATTTAAGGCATAACTTTACGTGAAGCCATTTGTATGGAACTAATACCCGCCAATTGAGTGTCATTGCTGCCGATAAATGCGGCATTGAATATCCATATGTGAACATGCAACACATTGTCATTGCAAAGGCAACATTTCTGCACGCACAACATGTGGCAACAACTTTGTTGTTGTTGCTGTTGTTGTTGTTGTTGCTCTTGTTGCAGTTATTTGTTGTCACAGACTGGCGCATCAAGTCATGCAACGCCAACACCATATTAAGAAATGTATGTTATGCCACTTGCCACAATCATTCGCTACATATGGACATGCATAAATACATATATGCAATACCTGCATGTATATATGTATATATATATATGGGTTTGTAAATTGTCACTGATGAGCAATAACAGCCAACCATATTGCTGCTGCTGCTGCTGCTGTCTGTTTAAACTGTGTTTCTGTTGTCGGCTTTTGCTGTGATTATCAACGCTATCCCCATTCAGCGGCATTTATTTGTATAAACATACATATACACATACCTGTTCCAGCTCTTTTGCACTTTTGCGCTCACGTGTTGCGTGTGAATTGCCTACATTTTCACGCCGCGCTTCATCTTACACTCAACGCGCGAACTTGTCTTTTCCGGCCGACTAATCTGGTTGTAGTGTGCTCATACCTATGTACAAATGACATACCTATTTCGTATGTATATACATATTTGCTTATGTATGACAGCAGTTTTTTCTGATTTTCTTCACTTTTTACCTTTTTTTTTTTAGAAATTCTCACATTTCGGTTAACATTGATCTCGCATGCGCACGCGACCGGAAAACGAAATTGAATCTGTGTCAAAAGTAGCGCGTGCGTGAGTGCGTGCAAGTGCGCAGTTCTGTTCGTTGGCTTACTATGAGTATGTAAACATACACACATATGTATGCGCATTCGTTTTTGATACGTGTGAGCTTTTAGATCGTGATATAAATACATACAAATGAAGGTAATAATGACCCAGCCGGAAAGCACACCTGTCGTTGTCGCAACGTCAACCATTGCTATTCGCGGTGAATTAGACTGGTGGTAAAATTTATAAAGTAACGGGTGATCCATTTCGAGGTTCCCTACTTGTTGGAAGAAAAAAAACACAGAAAATTCAAATTTAATGGGGAATGTTTATTATCGTTCGAAAGAACATTATTTTCCATTTATTTTTTGAAGATTATCACTTTCAAATGTTGGCCCCGGCTACGTCTCAGATGGTCCATCCGTTGAGTCCAATTTAACTGGCGAATGATACGCGTGATGTTTTGCTCCAAGGCATGAATCGAAGCGGGATTGTCCGCATAGACTTTAGACTTTACATATCCCCTCAGGAAAAAGTCTAACGATGGGATATCAGATGATCTTGGTGGCCAATCCACCGACCCAAAACGTGAAATTATCCACCGAAGTATTCTCTCAATAAATCCATTGATTGATGCGATGTGTGGTAAGTGGCGCCGTTTTGTTGAAAGAAAATATCGCGGAGATCACGAGCTTCAATTTCAGGCATCACCATAGTCGGTTATCATGGCGCGATAGTCGTCGCCATCGACGGCTACATTCTTACAGCTCTCTTTAGGTTACGCTTCGCCCCAAATACCGCAATTATGCTTGTTTGCATACCCATTGAGCCACAAATGGGTCTCACCGTTGAACAAAATTTGGCTCGAAAACGTCGAATCGTATTGGAACTTTTCAAAAGCCCATAGAGCGAAGCGATGTCGCTTAGGAAGGTCGAGCAGCTTCAGTTCTTGCACAAGCTGTATTTTGTACGTTCTAAGTTAAAGATCTCGACGTAAAATACGCTAAGTCGTTCCATACGTCAGTCCGAGTTGCTGCGAACGGCGCCGAACCGACTCTCCACGGTCTTCGTGTACACTCTCAGCTAAGGTCGCTATATTTTCTTCTCTGCGTGCTGGACGTGGTCTATTCGGTCGAATAATATCCAATCATTAATGCTGGGTTTCAGGAGGGGTGATGGTGTGGCGAATAGTATGCCGTAGGCCGTTTAAGTGGACTATAAGTTGAGTGAGGCACGCGAAACACATTCTTTACAGAACGTGAATTTTCTTAATAAATTTGAATGATTTGTAAACATTGTTCAGGCGTAAGTCTTTCCATGATGAAATGTCGAACAATACTGAACAAAAATAACATGACTGCGTGATCTGTCGAAAAAAGGCTATTGAAAAAAGTACCCTACTTGGGTGACCCTTTATTTACTCTTTTTTTTATATATAATAAAAAAACCGGAACATTTTGAATGATATTTTTAAAATCTAATTTCATAAAAAAATTTAATTTTTTTAACTGCTCACTAATTCTTGCCTAAAAAATGCCTGTTAGCCTTAAATACTCGGCCACACGTTATCGAGATTTTTTTTTATATTAAGCATCATGATCCGGCGAAAATTCATTCTAAACCATTCTCGAATCCATTTGAAAACACTCACAAAATTTCACCAAAATCAGTGGTGGTATTTAAATGGTGTAAAAACGATTCTTTTTCGAATATTTCTGTTCCAGGTGCAAATTTTTCGAATAGATTCGTTCACATATCGGTAAAAAGTAGAATTCATGAATTAAACTAAGCAAAAAGCCAGCCATGTACCAAATTTCAAGTAAACCGAACCATAAAAGGAATTATGATTGCCGAATAAAGCTCATTCTAAACTTTTCACCACTCGAACGCAGCAAACAATAAATTTCAACAAAATCGGTCCAGGCGTTTAAAAGAAGTTCAATGACAAACACCCGGAGATTTTTATATATGTACATATAAATATATATTCAAAAAATATCTTTTCTGTGTTTACTGGGTATGACAAAAATTGCAGCAAGAAAATTGCTGCAACCCATATCCATGCGAATGCAATAAAAGCTGTAATGACGGCAGTAATCAGTGCTAGATTGACTGTGAGTGTATCATTAAGTCTCAGTATGTGGCTAGATGAGCGCAAGTTTGTATGTATACACATACGTGTATGCATATATACTTATACATGAGGAACTTATCCATTTCATTGAAGATTAACTTGCAAAGCCTTAATGTTGCCATTGCATTGCAAGCAGAAATTCTGTCATTTATAACAAGAAAATGTTAAAAAATTGCAGCTGCCCGTGATTATATATACATACTGCAGTTATTAATGTAAACGTTATATATTTATTATACCAGAAATAGTACACTTTAAAGTATTATTAGTTTTTCTCTAATGGAAAAGTGTTTTGTAACCTTTGAAAAGTTTCGTTTAAATCCTATCGCTTGAGTATGGGAATCAGCTTAATTTGGTTTGTTAAAGTTTTATCACATAGGTTAGGTTAGGATTACCTGATCGATGCCTTAGCCAGTCTCCCATAATGCTACCAGATACAAGCTACAAGCTACTAAGGTTATGTGCTGCTACACTTACTATTGTGTCTCCAGGTTTAAAAAGTTCTCTCAGCAAATTGAAGCAGGCATTTCGAAGCTTTAACCACTGCAGGCTTGCAATTTATCCTCGCCAAGTGAGAGTATCTTCTGATTGCCTCTTTACAAAGTGCAATCACTGTCAACTATGGTTTCCATGAAAGTAAGACATTATTGACTCTCTATATATATGCGGGTCTGCCCTCTGCAGTTGTTTTACCGCCATCTTAATTACAAATATCTCGGCTTGAAATATACCGCAGTGGTTAGGTAGTTTGGATGACCTTCTTATTTCTAATTGTGTACAGTAAACTGCAGCCCCCATTCCACTGTTCATCTTAGAACCATCTGAAAAGATATGCAGGACCCTGTCCACAAGCTTGAGGCCTTTGCTCCATACGTCTACCTAATATTTTAGCTGTCAGAGGTTTATCGAAAGTAAAGAAATATCTTAATACAAATGAAAGTATTTTTCCCGTTGGTATTTGGTTTATTTTTCGAAAAGTAGTCGCCTCCCGAAATAATATCTTTAGCTCTGAGTGGGAAAACATCCAAGGATCATTCTTTGCTTAGGAAAAATGTTCATTGATCTTCAACTGTGGAATAGTACGCAGGCATAAGGCTTCTTGCGGAGTCTACTCTAAAACCCGGCTTGAATGTGAGAACTACTCGTTGCAACTGTTTTCATAGAAATCGAAGCGTTGAGGAGAGTAAAGCTGACCGAAATGAGAACGACCCTTTCAAACTTGCTTGAATACTTTCAAAAATATTTTCAAACGATGAAATTTTCATTCACTGTACGCTGATTCTCGCATTCACGCTGCTATACTAAATTTGGTCAGCTTTGTGGTCAGCTCGACTATGCCTACTCTAGGCTTTCAACGTGCATTTTGCCTTAGAGGCCTTAGGAATCAGACCAATTAACATACAAAAGACGTATGAAGCATGACATTATGCAGAATGTTATAACATAGCTCGAGTTGAACGTACAGTACGACCGGGATAAGAAAACCTTTAGCGCTGTATAAGCCACTTACTACTTTTCGAGTAGAGAACACCCATAATACTCTCGGCAATAGAAGAAGATATTTTCATCTACACTGATGGGTCTAAATAAGAGGCAAATATTTAACGGAAGGCAAGGTTATCAGAATTTATGAAGATATTTATATTTATATATATATTTATATTACTTCCAGGCCTATTTTTAGGCAAGCACGGGATCACAACAATATCGAAGGTAGCTTCAAATTCAATAACTATAACTCGGCCTTACAAGCAGAGTATGTGGGTAGCCAAGCGAAAATTTAGGCCGACACAAAGTCTTAGTATGCGGGCACATGCAAGGAGGCAATGAATAGGTTATCATGGGAAAACTCGGTGAATATCGCTTGCGTCCCATGTCACACAAATATAGAAGTTAATGAGATAGCTTGCTCAGGCGCTTCTTGTGAGGCAGACACAATCGAATACCTCAGGCAGTTCAGCGCCTCCAAATGTGGAACACATTAGAAACATTTAAGATCCTGGAATAATTCCCAAGTAGGATGTGCAACTGAATTGCTATGTGCGGCGTGGATTGCAGTCTCTTGTTAGCACTAAGCAGAAGAGAACTTAGTATTAAGTGTACCAAATGGGGCATATGCCTCTGAGATATCATCTCCACAAGCTAGGTAAGATAAATTCGGCAGAGTTCAGAGCCTGCTCTAAAGAGATCGAAACGTTTTGAGAGTGCCCGGCCTTCATTCGATGGATACGAAAAATTTTTCATGTTGATCGAGGTTCACTTTTATGGAGATGAATGCGTGTGGGAGATGAATAATTGAGTTAAGAAGGGGAGCACAGGTCCACAACTGCTTTAATTTTGAAATTTCGCAAGAAAAAACTTTGTAAGCTCTCAAAATGTGTGACAATTTTCGATGGAGTATTGCTAGTTTAATTGCGAACTGATCGCACTACAACAATCTCTCTCTCTCTCTCTTGATATTTCTTTCTTGTGAATTGTGACAAAATATGACTGCTATATGCGGGGAAAATGTAGTAATAAAAGGACAAAGGCTCACATTTATAAATAAATAATCCAAAAATATATATTAAAAAATACTACAAATCTATAACTTTTTTACAGACAATCTCTACTATGTCAATTCAAAAGTTCGGAATTAATGAACTCTAGTTTATGGTTGTGTTGGTTTCGTCTGATCATAACTCAATAAAAGAAAAATTTTAAGCAATATAATTGATCTCAAGTTAGATGAGGCAGAGTAAACATTCAAGCACCCGAAGAAATTAAATATCATGACCGAATAATTTACAGTTGCCTTATGTTCCTCAATATTTTCTCGCATTATGCGCTGTAAGTCATACTTAATAGCGAATATTGAATGCCAATACGGAATGGCGCTAAACACATCGATAATCGTGCATAGCAAACGGAGCCTCCGGACGTGCAACAGTCGATCAGACATAGCCATAGCCAATAGCTGATGGGACTTGCCAAAGATGCACGTCTGCGTCTTGGCATCGTTTAGCTGCCGACGCGTCGTTGACATTCTGAGGTTCATTGACGTAAAAAAAAAAGTAAAAAAAAAAAACACGACGACAACAGATTGGCAGCAGGTGACTACAATTACAGGCACAAAAAAGCAAAAGCAATGTGTTACGTGCGCTCTGTCTTCATGGCATACGCCATTCGCCATTCGCCATTCGCCACTAAACTGTCAGCAAAACAGTTGCCCTAGTCACCGGCTTTGCTATTCGGAAACGTTTCTCTCGTTGGCTAAGCTAATGGTGCAACTATACTTTTGTTGCTGCTGCTGCTGCTGCTGCCCGCGGTTGTCGTCGTCTCGCCGCAATTGAACTTACCACATTTAGCCAATAACATTAACCACAACAATAATAATATTAATAAAAATCAACAAGAAACTGCAACAACAACAATTGTTGGGGTAAAGCAACAAGAAATTTATTGAACGTTGCACTTGAATTGCCGGTGAAAACAGGTTGTTTGGGTTGACTGGCTGTTGGAGCGACTAGTTGGTAGTGGCTTGATAGTTGTTGTTGTGCAGCCACTAAGTAGGTCACCACAATCATGTAGATGCACATACATATATGTATAGATAAATATACCACAGACTTGCCACATATGGTTGCATTGTTGCAACGGTGTGCTGCTATGCTGCATTCCAAGATGCTGCGATGTTGTACTCGCACAGCATTCATAAACAAACATATTTCCAATCTCACTTACTAACATACATACGTACATAAATGCGTAAGTATATGAACTTAAGTATATATATATATATATACATATATATATATATACATATTTTTGTACATTTCTATGAGCTAGGAAATTACAGCAATTGTTATGCAGGTGTAGCACACTTTTGTAGGTTTCGTACTCTTTGCTATTATATATAATCAATATATGTACATATATACATACTAGCAAATATACTTTAAATGGAAAATATGATTCCGAAGTGAAATTACATATATTAAAGGACGGATCATACTTATACTTAGAAGACTGTTCGCCCATATCTTCGAGCATACAGGTTTGAGGTGAACTTTGGAGTTCAGACCTCCAACAAAAAGTAAGAAAATTTTGTAAATGTTCAGCTAGCGATACCGAAGAGTATCTGTGATTAGTAATAAAATAGATATATTGCCGTTGACCAATTTTTTCTAACACATCTCGATTTTTCGATACGAATTTTTTTTGTTATTCAAATATCAAAAAATTATATCTTTTGATCTTGTTGAACTCACGTCAAAATCATGAACAGCATATAACGGTCAATTGGAAAGTCCGCAACCTCACACATAGATGGCGCTACTAGAATTAAATCCATATGATTTTTAGTTAACCCTAACCTTCAAAAGACGCGTGTATAAATTTTACAGCTGTAGGATCATTAGTTTGTGAATTATAGCATTTTGAATGAAACATCTTTTGTCATTGTAAAAAAATGGATAAAAAAGAAATTTCGCGTGTTGATAAAAAGTGGCTTTAGTTGAAGAAGAAAAATTCAGTTAAAGCAAAAACTTGGCTTGATGACGAGTTTCCGGATACTGCCCCAGAAAAATCAACCATCAAGGATTGGTATGCTAAGTTTAGACGTGGTGAAATAAGCATCGTTTCACTCCGAAGTCCAAATGACAGTTATCCTAGTGACTGCACACAATGAACCCGCTCCAAAGCATAGAAAAACGCAACAGTCGGCTGGCAAGGTGATGGCGGTCTGTATTTTGGGATGCGCATGGAATAATTTTCATTGACTACAAGGACCAAAAACTGAGATTGAGATAAGGTCCTGTTTCACCAAGCAATGCACCGTGTCACAAGTCAGTAAAATCGGTGGCAAAAATCTATGAATTCGGCTTCGAATTGCTTCCGCATCCACCGTTTTCTCCAGATCTGGCCCCCAGAGACTATTTTCTGTTCTCAGATCTGAAAAGAATGCTTGCTGGGAAGAAATTGGGTTCATTGGGTTTTAAAAATTGTTTTAGTTCCTTCCAACTATGCGTAGTCACCTCGGTAAAGCTGAAGCTAGGACCATCGTGAAAGATGTGACATCACATTTGGCGGAAGGCCAGACTTGAAATTGTTACCTTTTCCCGATCACATTGTTCGTTTAACCCGAGCTCTGTTATTACTTTCTGAATTCTGTCATGTTCTTCACAGTTAGGGGATTTATCTAGTTTTAGGACTTTTAGCATTGCTAGACAGCTAGCTGTTAGCACTGCTTCATTCATACATCAAATGTTAGTATTTGTATAGTCAATACCCTCTCACTTTGGCGCAATAGCTATGTTTTATGTATTCCTAATTCGGACCACTTTACTGTCCCTGCTTTCGTCATGTTTCATCCAGCTAAGTTTTTATTATTATAAATTGCTCCGATATATTTGACTGAGTTTGAGGGTTTAATGATATTTGCCCTTGATATGGTGAGGGGACCTTAGTTTTTTTCTGGTTAAAGTGAGTCCTTTCATGCACAGAATAAAGATTTTTTTAGACTCAGATGTAGGTTTCTTCTGCATAGAACTCTGCAACGTATGGAAAATAGTCAGCAGCAATGCTTGCTGATATGTTGGTCGATCCGCTGGGAAACTTCGATGGACACGATGAAAATAAAAAAATTCACAATTTGATTTATATACTGATATTTGGATAGATATTTACCTCCATAAGATGGTAAATTCCCATAAACCTTATGCGACGTGTTGCAGGGTACCCTTCGAAGAGTATCTTACCGATATGGATTCTTCGACAACTGAAATAAAGTGGAACTCGTAGTTTCACTAAGAGGTACAGAGTACCGACAAGAATAGAGTTGAGCTAATTCTAGGGACCAAGACTTAATTTTTAGGCCTAGATCTGGGCAAGATCCTGCACTGGACGCCTTTAGTAAGTAAATATGAAAAGGTATTCATCCCTCTATACTCGTACATGTAAAGAACCTATTGGTAAGAAATGCTAAAGTCCGTAGATTTGTCACTGGATGCATAAATTTGTTGTTGTATATGGAGTTGCTTTATTCAAACCAGCGTTAAACAAGTCGACAAGAGGGCATACCCGGCATTCTCATGATTTTTGCTTATGCCCTTATTTTTGCTTAATTCTCCGATTACTATAATTCAGTTTTATTTAATCTATATATATGTATATATATTGTTTCTAATTCCAGCTGCTCTTCCTGGTGCTGTCTGCTACAGTCATGCTCACTGCCAAATGTTTGACACACGTTCACATTGTGATTTTCTGATACCTAATCTCTTTGGACGTTGCCAGTGCACTTCCCCAACCAAACTTGTAGGCGGTTTTTGTGTGGAGGGCAATACCGCAGTGCCAATAGAAGTCCCAGCACCTACAACAACATCGACAAGCAGCACAACAACTACTAGCACCACCACCACGACAACAACAACTACTGATGCTCCAACATCTACAACTGCAGCGCCAGCAGTGGAGCCAGTGAGGTACAATAGTGTAGAAGAACAATCGACTTCCGATGAAATCGCAGAATCACCAGCCAATTCCGATGCTGACATGGACTTACCGTCAACTACATCACAACAAGCATTGACACCAGCAACTGCTGAGGAGCAGCAACAACATGTGATAGCAGCTGATGAAATATTAGTTGAAGAAACCACGCCTGTGGCAGATGATTATCCTTATAAGATCGAGGATGAATATGATGGTTATGTGGATAAAGAACAACAAGAACAACAGGAACAAGATTATTATGTGTATCAACAACAACCAATTGCAGTAGAAGCAAATGAACATATTCCCGATAGCCAAGTGCATGCTGAAGAAGAAGAGCATGTACAACAGCATCATACTGAGGAAGGCGAGACGTTGCTTGAGGAGCGGCCCGCAGCGGAACAAGATCTGGTAGATCCAGTCGCTACACCGAATGAGGATGAATCACCCGTAAAAGAAGTCTACCAAGAAATTCACCATCAACAATCTCACATTGTGGAAGCAGAACCCGCTAAAGAAGTGCCAGCCGTAGAAGAACAAGCGCCCATAGATCAAGTGTTAGACGAACATAAAAAAGCTGATTCTGTCGGAGAGAACCCACTCAAGGAAACCTCCTCTGCAGAAGTACCCGAAAATCCGGCCTCTAATGTAATCCAAAATGTTCCAGAGGACACAAATGTTGCTGAGAATACAAATGCTGCAGAAATAACTTTTGAAAATACTAATACCTCAACTCATGATCTTAGCGAGCCAGTCATCGAACAGAATGCAGAACATCACGAAGTGCCTGATAATATTGTAGAGGAATATGTTGGGGAGGAGCAAAACAACGTACCACAACAATTGGCCGACGAATTAGGACAGAGTGAAAAAGAACATGTTTTAATGATAGAAGAGAAGAATGACGAAGTGGAGCAGAATATAAAACAAGAACAGCCAAATATTATTATAGATCAAGTTGCTGAAGAAGCCGCAATCGTTCCCGAAACTGAGCATGTAGCAGAGGAGACGCCAAGTGAAAGCCTATCTTCCGAACACCAAAATAACGAGGTGTCTAATACTTTCGCAGACTCGTTAGTTAATCCCAACAACAAAGAGCCTGTTAAGGTCGAAGATGAAGATCATTATGAGCAGGCAGCTAGTGAAAATAAGCAAGAAGTAGAGTCAACATCTGAATCGCACGTGAACGAGAATATTTTGTCTTCCGATGAAACACAAAAGCAGCAAAATGAAAATCAAAATGAGCACGAAATCCTGCAGAACTCCGACGAATTGTCCGTGGGCACAACAGCGCCTCACGACGCCACCATTGCGCCAAATTCATTGTCTGTGGAACAACAGTATGTTGACTACCATCCTGAAATGGAAATGTATGAAGATGTGGAGCATGAAGAAGAGCACGCTGCGGATATGGTAGATGATACCATGAAATTTGATTATGAAGCAGCACAGGATGAGTACAATGCTGAACATACAGAAGCGACCAATATTGATGAAGAGTTCGCCGCAACTGACTCAGCCAATTGGCAGCACGAATCTGATCAAGAAGGGCCAGACACCACATCAGCTGCAACATCGGAATTCGAATTGCGGCCTCAGGCGCCTGTACTCAATGAACATGAAAACCAGAAAGAGACGGAAAGCGTTAGTCAACCAGAATTCGAAGAAAATAAAGTTGCCGAAGCGCAAGAAACTGAAAGTGAGACACACTACGCTCAGTCATATCCACAGCCGACGCAGCAGCTTCAGGTGGAAGAAAATACTTCACTAATCGAGGCAGAGGCAAACGAAAATGTGGAAATGGAAAGCGCTACATTAGTGAACGCATTTAACCCAGTCAACTTAGACTCACTGTCGACAGTTGCTGATCAAGAGCACAACAACAATATGCCAAGCAGCAGCAGCGTAATTGTCCAAGACGAATTTATTGCGCCTGAGGAAGTGGCAGCAACAATAACGGAACAAAGTGCACCGGAACAACAACAAGAAAACATACTTACGCCTGAAGACCTACAAGCTGAGTCAAGTAACCAAGAGCAAATTGTGAATGAGTCTAAACTGCCGACTAATGATTATGCAGACAAGGCACCAAGTGAAGTGGATCTCACACATACCGCTAACGAAGACACTGCAGACGCGCTTGGAGCAGTTACAGAGGAAATTATTGCAGCCGACAACGATGAAGCGGCTAGTGAAGTAGTGAATCAAGTCATAGAAAGCGAAGACCTTTTGCCGGAACACACAATCTCTGCAGATTCAGTGGCAATGACCTCCTCAGTTGAAGCACAAGCAGAAACTACGGATGTGGACAATGATATTAAGAAGGCCGCTGCGCCAACTGAAGAAGAGCAGAAAGTCAGCCATATTGTAGATGATCCGGCTGGGGTGGAAGAAATTGCAGCTACAACCGAAGTACCATTGTTTCAACAGACTGATACTGACCTTGGCACAGAAGTGGAGATTGACAATGGTAATGTGAGGGAGAAGGAAAAAGATAGCGTAATTGCTGGAAGCGAGACTCACACAGAGCATTATACCTTGGAATCTCAAACAAATAAGCTTGATGTAAAGGCAGAGGCTGAGCTCGATAATAAGATAGCACAAGACATAGCCAACCCATCAGAAACAGAAAACAATGTGGTTGAAGAGAATAGTGAAAATGTGTCGATTGATCAGAGTCAGCAAGATACAGCAGCTGAGGAGAAAAAGCCTATCGAAAGCTTAAACCAGTCTGAGCAGAATATCAATGCCAATGAAGTTAGTCCACTGGAACAAACCGGCCACACCGAAGAAACTAATATATTTATCGAAGCACAACCGACTGAAGCTGACAGCTCCAGCGACTCTATTGAAGAAACAGCAAATCTCTCCGATACCTCATTGGGTTTAACTAATGAGAGTGTTGATAAAGACAGCGTTACATCATTACCTGATGACTATGGTCACATTGAAAGTTACGAAGTACTAAATAACGCACAAGAAGGGCACACAGATGAAAAGCATGACATCGAAACACAGACTGAGTCCAACTTCATAGACTTCAGCGACCAAGATGAGTCTCTGCAACAATCTGAGTCATTCGAAGAACAGGAGTCGATTGCCGACATACTTAGTGATCTGATGTCCGAAGACGTCACAACACCATTACCATTAGAAGCCGTCACGGAAAAAGAAGGCATTATATCATTGGAAGATACTAGCATTAGCGGAAAAGATGACTTGAACGCACAAACAGAGAACATAGTTGATATAAGTAATGGCGATGATAAACCAGCTGCACACCCAGAGACTGAGACCACGGAAAAGCATGAGGCGAATGACGAAAAATTGATAACATTCTATCCAGTAGTTCAGGACCTAAATGTGCAAGAGAACAATGACATTGAAGTCCCGCAGCGTGCAGAAGATGCAACACATTTGACACAGTTGTCCGGTGATAGCGGTACACAAGCCAATCTACTTGAGGACGCTGATCATACTTTATCGCCTGAAGAGCTGCCATTCGATATGACATCTATAAATGAAATGCAACCACAAGAATTGGAGTCGGACAGTTTAGTGCTGGAGACCACCACAATATCTGCAGTACTGGCGGAAGCAGAACCAGAAGTGGAAGCAGAAGAGGAAGAAGCTTCCGGTGCTGGCGTTCATGATGTGCGACATGAGGAAGCGACAGCAACACCAGGCGATATCGTCGAAATTACCACGCAAACTATGTTGGGCTTGGCAAGTCGTGTAACCCTAATGGAACCAGCAGCGCCAGTTGCTACCACACTTAAGCCACTGATGAACGAAATTTCGCCAGAGAGTGAAGCAACACCCGAACCAGTAAAGGAATCAGCAGCTACAGAAAATGTACTAACCGTTAAACCAAATACAGGTGAGTTAAATGCATTGATATATCACAAAGTGGACCAGTTTAATGAAATGAATTTTTTCACAGAGATACGTAAGCGTGTTGAATTGGGTACGGAAGCCGTTTCGCTCGGTCTGACTTGTATGAACGATCGTCAATGTCAGCTGGCTGATCCAAATACGGTTTGCAATACGCGTGGTGTGTGCGACTGCGCTCTGAGCGGGTCAGCAGCTGAAGCGCAATGTAGCGCGCAACGTACAGGTTGCGCTCCCGGTACTTTCCAGGTAATTTATCTGCCTGCAGTGTGGCTTAAACTTACACTTCTTGAGCACAAATTATAATTTAATTCTCTTTTTTTTTCCAAATAAACAGTGTCGTTCCAGCGGCGTCTGCATCTCTTGGTTCTTCGTATGCGACGGCCGACCTGACTGCAATGATGATTCTGATGAGGAGTGCACCTTCAATGCCCGCTTGAACCAAACCTGCCCACAGGAGGCATTCCAATGCGAACACAGTGGCCGTTGCATTTCGCGTGCCGCACGTTGTGATGGACGCAAGCAGTGCCCGCATGGTGAGGACGAAATCGGTTGTAATGGGGTAAAGGCGGGTGAATGCCCACCGCACACCTTCCGTTGCAAGAGCGGCGAATGTTTGCCCGAATACGAATACTGTAATGCGATAATTTCCTGTCGGGATGGCAGTGATGAACCGCCTCATTTGTGTGGTTCTCGTTCGATGCCGACCTTCTTCCTGCGTTTGTTGAATGCGGGTGGCCTTCTGGAGAACGAGAATGCTTATTGTCCGCATCGTTGTAGCAATGGACGTTGCCGTTCGACGGCGATCGTTTGTTCGGGCAGAGATGGTTGCGGTGATGGCACTGATGAGCAGACATGCTCCGTTTGCAGTAAGTTGGAAAAAAACATAGAAGTATTATGTAACATATTCATAAATGTTTAAAATTGGCTGCTGGGTACGAAAATTAAGTACTTTTTTGAGTGAGACTGTTCTAACAAGAAATTGAAGTCTCCGCACACAGTACATAATGACTTTTTGCCACATTCGGGTAGCTACATCATTCTATAAACGTTCGAATTAAATTCTGGGTGCAACAAATCTACCCAACCAATCTCCGACAATTTTTGCTCGGTCATCAGAGGGTTTCTATTGAATTCTGAGCGCTTTTTTTTTAAGAGGTTGTTGTAAGCTGGTCAATTGTTGACAGTAGAGCTCAAAATGGATCGTTTCGCTAGGTCGTCGCAGTATATAATGAAGAATTGATTAGACGCTTAAAAAATGCTTCGATTTATTCCGTGTCAGTAGCGTTTCACTGATGGTAATTCGGTCAATCGAATTTTTTTTTTTTGGATTTACTCATGGGACACCCAAGCATCGAACTTCATTGAGTAGCTGTTGACCATTTGCGGAATTTCATCGACTTTTTCAGTGACTGGCCAACCAAACTATCTTTGGCATCGAAAGTTCCGGTACGAAGTCGAGCGCCACTCCTGGGTCAGGCACTTACTTACAACACCGAGAAATTTTTCGCCATGTTTTGCAGGGCTTTTACCATTTTTATAGTAAAAAAGCTTTCTTAAAGTATTTTTCCGGGAACTGGACTCATTTTCAAAACAAAATAACTATTCCCACAAATGACGATTCACAGAACTATTTCACGAAAAGTATTTCTTTATACATCAGCTCGTTACGTGTTAATTTTACACAATCGGATTAGTGTTGCACGAAAAGAGAGTGTCAGCACCATCTAGTGGCAAAAACCGCAAAATATAATAATTATTACTTCGGTGCATTGCTTTAATGCTGTGTTCAAAAAAAAAAAAAGTTATTCAAAAACTCTTTTCGGATTCAGCAACTAATTTTTTTTTATAATTTTTTGTTAAAGTTTTGGATATTTTGAAACTCTATAATGATATCATGCGTGTAACCTTAACTAATAAATAATTATTTTCAATTTGCTTACAGGATGTCCTGCGCTCAATACTAACAGTATGACTAGCTACCTTGCCAGACATCGTCCAATGCCGTTGTGGTAGATTATAAGCGAAAATTGCAGAAACCACAAACAGCGCACAAAAGCCCCATTCACCCTTAAAGGGAATATTTAATTTCGATATTCTTAAGTGGTTTGTGGTAAATGTGAACAAGTTTTCCAGCGACTACTTTCATTCTCAGCAGAGCAGAGCTTGGTGATTTCGGACAAATATGTGCGTGGTTGCTACCAAGCAGGCCTTTCCGTACATTCGCTGCCTATTTCCGATAACGATGCTGTTATTCCAAACGTCTAAAATTAGCGGTTAAGCTTATTTATTCTACACATAAAACTCTATAACTTATTATTAAAATTAATTATTTCATAGCTATTGCCACCTTGCTGGCGAGGGACAACATGCGCTGCAAATTTGCGCACGCTCACCGTATAATTTTCAAATGGGAATAATTGGTAGTTATAGTTGTTTGTTTGTAAAGGACACTCTGCTATTCCTAGTTATTGCACAAACAAAATTCTTTGACCCAGTGATGTTGGCAATTGCTCACATACAGAGACAATGGCACGAAAGCATTTTACATTTACAACTCGTTTATTTATTTAAAACTATTTATTCTCATCTCCCCTCTCATTTTTCCCCACTGCTAGTTTAATTTTTAGTATATAGAATTAAGTAAAATGAAAATGATACGAAGATAAAATAGTAAAAAAAACAATGAAGAGTTGGAAAAAAAATTTTTTTTCAACTTATTATATGCAAAAATAAACTGAAAAAAATATATATTAAAATTAGGGAATTCAGTTTACAATAGGTAAGCATTTCAAACTAAACATATCAGCAGAAAACCTTTCATGAAAAAAATATAAAAAATTTGAGCTTTGTTTAACTGCCTTTTTTTTACAATTAATTGACTTTTTTCATACAAATTTTGGATACCAAAATGTAAAGAAACGTACAATTCGAAATATAATAGAAACACCATACACCACCATCATATTTTAGTATAATTAACGATATTTTAGATAAAAAATAACGATCAAACACAACACAAAATCTTCAATCTTCAATTTTTAAAACTCGTCAATTTGAGTTTTTGCTTTCAAAAAAAAAAAAAAAAAAAATATGCTACCCAAGATATAACAATAAAACATTTAACATATTTTTAATACGAAAAAGAAAAGTATATAAATAACTTCTTCGAAAAAAGAAGCTTAATTTGTAAATACGTGTGTAAGACAAATATTTAGGTACATATGTATGTATATGTATGTTAACACAAACGCATATTACATTAGTACATATATACATATAGTGGTAAAACATATAACATATACATATATAGGTTTGAAAAAAAAACTTTTAAATTTAAAAACTGTGTTTTTCATAGAATGGACTATTATAATCGCTTGCAAATCGCTAAGTAGCGCAAAAACCTTATGAGTTACAAGTAAATATATGTATGGAATATATATGTATGTAGAATGTGTATTTGAAAATGTAACACATTGAATGTTAGATAAAAAATATGAATTGCATTTATTATTAATTAAATTTAAATAAAAATGATAATGATTTAAAAATAAAATCTCTGATTTTTATTTTTGCGAGGTGCGAGGTGTGATACTGATGGAGAACCGGTCCAGAAAAAGTAAATTTCTTCATATCTTAGTGTTTAGCGTTGGCTAGATCTGTCTTGTCACCTTAAACAAGGTTTCAGTACTCCATATGGTTTTTTTTTTAGTGAAAAATAGATTTAGCATATGCTTTGCTGTAGATATACAGTGGCGGACAAAAGTCTACATACGCCGCCTGTATTCGTTGTGTAGAACTTATACTATCACTTTGCTGAAAAATGTAGGTATACAGTTTTATTTTAAATCCTTTTCTAATCACATGTATTAAAACAAATTCATTCTCTAACATTAAATAAAACAATTATGGTGAAAAAATGCAAAAATATCCTTGACAAAAGTCCACATACACCACAGGTTTACTAGCAGTTATGTCTATACACTGTGTTGTTATGGCGGTTAGGTATCCTTTTCTTTTACTATTTTTTTAAATTATGTTTTCTCATATGGTAGTATTGAATTTAGTTGTGGTTTAAACACATTAGCATCAACAATGGTTCTGTGCCGTACAAGTCTTGGATATTCAGCACAGAAAAGAGTCCACCGCGTGTTGGCCGCCCGAAGAAGCTAACTTGAAGAGACATCAAATAGAGAAAACATCACAGACTCATCAAGAAAGTGTGTCCATTTAAGAACAATTCGAAGAGCTATGAACGATAACGGGTTCCGTAGTAGAATGACACATAAAAAGCTTCTTTTTGAAAAATTTGTAGACTTATACAAGGAAATGGATATTTGGCAAAAAGTCTTGTTTACAGACAAATCGAAATCAAATATATTCGGCAGCGATGGAAGAGCAAAAATTTGGAGAAAAGAAAACACTACACTTAACTCCAAATATATAGTATCAACAGTGAAGCATGGTGGCGGCAACGTAATAGTTTGGAGAGCGGTTGCGGCATCTGGAGTTGGAAAGCTTGTTTTTTATTGAGGCTAGTATGGATCGGTTGAAATATAAGTCATTGTTGGAGGCTATTCTGAAGCCTTCGGTGAACAGTTAGGAGCTTGGCGCAGGCTGGATTTTTGAACAGGATAACGATTCATAGCATACGGTCCATATTGTTAAGGATTGGTTGCTTTATCATGCTCCAAGGAACGCACACACCACCTGAAAGCCCAGATTTGAATGCTATTGAATATGTCCGGGAGAATTTTTGAGCGAAAAATTAGAACAAATCATATTTCCAGCCCAGCATTACTCAAAGAACGTCTTATTGAAGCTTAGGACAGTATTACTCCCTCAGAATTGATAAATTTGATGTAAACGGTGGTCCAACTAAATACTACTAAGATTAGGTTACCTGATATTAACCAGAGTTTTTGCGCTAAGATAAGATATGTATGTATTGTTTGTAGACTTTTGTCATTGTTTGATCTACATTTTTTTCGTCATAGCTTACTATTTTATGTTAAAAAATTATTTTTGTTGGTTCTTTATGATAAGGGAAAATAGTTGAAATAAACTGTATCGTTAAATTTTCCAATAAACCTTTTGGACTTTAAATTCAACAAACAGGTAGACTTTTGTCCGCCACTGTAGGTATAACCGAGGTACAACACATACAGGGTCCATATTAGTTAAGTGGGTCTTTCGCCGCGCAGTTGCCCGGTATATATTTATATTCGCGTACCCAGATCAAGGTCGTGTTGCTTTTTTCTAGAATCTATTTAGACTGATTCTACATTTTAATACTACTTTTAAGGGTGTACAGTAGCATGTAGAGAACTGATATCAACTTGGAGCTTAGAGTAGTTAACACAATAATATATTGGTAAGAAATCTTGGATTTATTTCGGCTTCCCTGATTACAGTTCTGCTTGGAAGATGCTACAGTGGACCGGTATACTCGTGTTCAAGTTGCATGACAGGGACGAGGAGTGTATAGCAGTCACAGCTTTTTTTGTTCTTTACATCGCGTTTTAGTTTTTGTTAATTATACATCCTTCAGATCCGATATCCTTCCCGTACGCTATCACACCACACCTTGTGTTTCTTAGTTTCCCGCCGAGCGTGCTCACAGCCACACACCACAACAGTGGGAAGAGAACTTTTCCTCGGGGGGTGCCTCTTACCATAGGTTGTGGAAGGCCTATTTCTTAAAGGTCCGATAAGGAGATTCATTGATTATATTTCAATTTCGGATATGGTACGTAAGGGAGCTTGACGTCAGTGTTATGTGTAAGAACTCCTTTCCGCAGTTAGAGGGATTTCACGGTAGCAAACAGCTGGAAGTTTATTAAGAATCAAATCAAGTCTAAACTCACCGCAAGGATTAGTACTACTGTAGCCCGAGAGTGTATGAGGAGAATTAGCATCGGTTCCAAGAACTATTTGAGAAAGCTTCTCACAGCTTTCCACCATTGTATTTAGATTGTAGCTTTTCGTTTGGAAATCTTCAAGTCGTAACTCCACAGGACTATACCACTTCTACAAGAAGTATCATATGAGAAAGAAATTAATAGCGTCTTTCAAGGTGAACTATTTTTAATAGCAAAAGTAACCACTAGTGACTTAGCTCCTCAATAATGAACCGATTTATTCGAATATACTCATGCAGTCTAGTTTCCAGTCTTCAAAATACAATTCATCAATTCAAAAATGTCATTAAAATGAAGGTGTACCCAGAAAAGACTCTCAAACAGATTTTAAAAGACTTTATTTTGGGTCCAGACATATGCCAGGCAATTTAACCATTCTAATCACCACATATATAATCTGAATGTGACGAGACTAAAATCGCTTGACAAGAAGAATTCTCGTGCAGGCAATTCTCACCTTTTGTCAACGAGAAGAGGACAATATATCTACTCCTTCCAAATAGATTCTGCATTAGCATGACAACTGGTATAAAAAACAAGGAGCTCGCGGTAAAAATATGTCATTTGCTGATGAGGGAGAGACCTTTATCGGATATACTCAACTCAACTCATCCCTGCAGGGAGAAATACTAGTTGTTTACTAACATCCAACGAGTTTTCGTTTTTACACTAACTAGTTCATTTCTTATGTATATATTTCCCATGTACACAACTTTTGTTTTTAACAACTGTCCAACTGTCAATTGACCGACTATGCAACAGCTTCATACTAGTTAAATACTAGTTCATTTATGCATTTTGATTTTCTACTTCAGCAAAAAAAAAAATGAGTTCGCCTGGAAGCGAGAATCGAACCAAGAACCTCATGCGCTACAGTGATTATATCTTACCAATCGAAATTCAGCAGAACTTATTTGTAAATGAAATTCAACTATGCTGTTCTAGAAATAACAACAACAGACGAGTCCAACACACTAGTCCACCTTTTTACTGCAGGGATCATAATCAATTTTCAATTAAATAGAGATACTTACTTCATTCGTAACTAAAGTTGGTAGTTGCGTTTCAATTTATTAACTCATCTAGTCCCTCGACAGCGAATAAGTAAATTTTTATTAAAATTTAATATTAGAAAAATGGTAATAAATACAAAAAAAAAACAATTTTATTACTTTTTTATGTTCCATAACAAATATTGAGGGAAACCTAAGGGAGAAGGTTGTGGCGGCATAGTAAAAAGGGAGAGGAAAGAAGGATGAGTACGAAATATATGAGCTTCATTTTTCTGCTCACTTTATGATAAGCAAATCCCTTGACACCCTTTTTTACGACCGGGTTTATTTATTACAGTTTACTCATGCCTCTCATTTTGAACGAACTATTTTCCTCACCGCTCTGACCCATATTTGACAGTCGATAAATGAATGCAATTATCGCTGTTTTTATTGACATTACGCTGTTACTCTGCAATATGAAATCATAAATATTGTTTATTAATACATTCATACATACCAACATATGTGGTTGGTTACAAGGGTAGATATGCACATAACATATGTATGTACTTATGTATATGTTCATAATTGTATTTTGCACTTTCATGCGCAATAGAGAAAGCAAATAATGTGATATTTATTTATTGCAACAAGCCGCAACAAAAGACAACAAGCAACAAATGCCAAACCAAAACAAACAATTATATTCCATATTCCGCGCATTTGTTTTCGATTTATGCAAATAACACAACAAATGCGCAAACTCACCACTGGCTACTGAGATAGAGAGCAGTGTAACGGTGAGAGTGGCTTTTTAGCATGCTGCTATCCATCGTGTCGGTTACTCTACATCGGTAACTACAATATTATTCATTCATATCTACGGTCGGTCGACTAAAATGACAGTGTATAGAAAGTAAACGTGTTGGGCTCAATTCCATTATAAGGGCAAACTATCTGTGGTGTAGTGGTTGATCTGAGGAACAAATATGTTACTCATGAATTGCATGTCTGTTTAACGTCCTGCAGCTCAAGATATACGAGTATATCCAAAAACTGATCCTTCAACTGTTTTTTATTCCCAAAATAAGTTTTCGTCTACAAAGACCAGCTGCGGAACCTCTTCCATTTAAAGACATATCCGCACTTGTTAAAACCTGATGTATACCATATAACTGCTATAATCTATACGGAGGATATGGCGATGGGCAGAAATCCATGTATCTAGAGAAATTATTTGACCTCCATCGTCCTGTCGGGCTTGACTTTCTGTCTTAGATCAGATATTTAAATGCGAGCTAAAGTGAGAAGACAAACCACTTGTGGCTTATAAGTAAGTTGGGATGCTTCTTCCTTTCTTCTTCTTCGGCTTACGTGGTTATAGCCGAATTAACAATAGTCCGCAAGTCGTATCTTCTTTTAGCTATTTATCGCCAATTGTAGATACCAAGTGAAACCAGTTCCTTCTCTACCCGATCTTACCAACGGAGTAGAGCCTTATTCTTCTTCTTCTTCGTTCATCTGGACGTCATAGCCTAGCTGGCGTATCCGTTGTCTCTTTGCTCGCTGAAGCATATCACTCCATCGTCTGCGGTAATCGCCGTCGACCATACTTGTAGATATAAAAGGCTATACATGTTCCGCAAAATCTTTCCCTCAAGTACTCCTAAAACTGACTCAATTGAATTTGTCAACGTCCCAGCCATACAATAGGACGGGAATGATGGGTCAGTTGTAGAGTTCAAGACTGACACTGCTTTGGATTTTCAGGTAGATATTGCTATGGATGTTAATGCTGTGATGGAATTGGATCCACCACATAAAAAAGGAGTTACAATGAACAACAACAGCAGCAAGCCTCAGATGAGAAGACCCATTTTTGATTATCAACCTCGTCAACGTTTTAGAGATCAAGAATTGAACGTAAGATTCTGGGATATCTCGTACAACACTCTTACCTTGGGAAGATGCCGCTGCCAATAAAAACAAAGTTGTTTAACAAAATTATAAGATGGAGGGATGTAACCACATAAGCTTCTGGTACGTATTTATGTGTCGTGCCTCGCTACGATGTCAAAAACGTTCGCCAAGATATATAGAGAGGGAGGAAAAACAGTTAACTCAGACTGACTGACTCTCCGGCGTAGCATAATATATTTCGGGAGCAGAAACACCTTTTTTGGACGAATAAAATCATCTTCCTTACTTCTGAAAAAAAAAAAAATGCAATACCTAATTGTAAATGGACGGCTCAGTCCATTGGCAGAAGCGATGCTTTCGAAGGCAGCAATCCGAGCCATTCAGCTTTCTATTTTCTTCCTGTGTAATGCATAGTATAAACATTTTTTGCATGCCTCATCGACGTAGAATTTCATACTCACCTCTTACTATCTCACCACACTGACAAGCAAACAAAATACTCACGGTCATACTCAATTTGTCAACAATGAGTGTTGTTTAGCTGGGCAGTCGCTCTGAGTACACTAAACCGGACATCCTCCTCGAGGACAACACGGATTCTATTGTGCGATATGAATAAATATTTAGAAATATTGCACAGTATCAGACGGTCGCTGTTGCAAAAATTCACTCTCGCTGAGACATTTCACCGTTCATAGGCTTGGCTCTTTTTCGTTTTGTGCAAAAATAATATAAAAATAACTTGAAGTGCGATCAAAAATGTTTTTACAAAAAAAATTTAGAAAATATATAGAAAAGTGCTAAAAGGTGTGTTGAAAGCAAATGAGAAAGGCTGGAGTTTCGCAAAACTGTGTTTTAAGGAAAATCGTTGCTCCAATTAAAGCATTTCATTTGTTTTTGTGTGTGTGTGTGTGTTAACACGAGCGTGCACTTTTCGTTATACATATGCATGCATACATCCATTTGTGTGCGCATTTTTGCTTATAAACAATATGTGTCGTCATCCTCGTGGCCATCACTGCAGTTAACGTCAGCATTGCCCCGACTGCATCTATTGGAAGTGATAACCCCATGGTAATGAAAGCTGAGCTTAATGCCTATAATAATGTAATTAATTTTGATGTTGTGTAAAAATTCTAAATCAATGAAAAATGAAAAGTTAAGCTTTCTTCTCTCTCCAATACAATAAGGAGAGCAATGCCTTCATTGTTATTGTTATTTTTTATCCTTTTTGCATCCGGCTGTACCATGTACACAGTCTATGTTAGATTTGTTCAGCTATGGGTTGTAAAATACATATATGTATATACAAATTTATGAAATGAAGAGATGACTTAGCCATATCTGACTGTGGCTCTGCTTGTCCGTCCGTCCGTTTATGTACACGAAAACTCCAGCAACGATTGAAATATTCTGAAACATGATTCACACATTCCTGATTCACAAGAAAGGACGTCATTACAATTTGGTGAAATCGGATCAAGTTCACGCTCACCTCAGATATATCGTAATTTTGAAAACTATGAAAATCGCAATAATTCAGTAACAAAATGTGCAATTCAAATGATATTTATTAGTGATGATCGCATTAAATGGAAAAATATGAGAAGTAAAAAAATATTTGGAAGGCATGTCACCATCAATTTTAGTATAACTCAGAAACTACAGAACAGAGAGGACCGAATTCCATAAAATTTGATACTTATAATTCACATTGTCCAGTACCAACACGAATTGAATATGGTCGCAATCGGACAATAAGTACGTCTGGATTTTTACTTTCCACCATTTTCCACGCTTTGGTTGCAAAACTCGAGTTTATTACGCTTGAACATCTCCTAACACTGCTCCGAATCACCAGCTCGTCGTTGTTTTTGGTCAAAAGTGGGCTCGCGCGGAAACCACTTTCCACAGAGCTTTCCCATACCCAAATATTCGTGAATTATATGATTTACACGTTTAGTTGTTATCTTTGGAGTGTCTGATATTTCATTGAATTCCAATTTACGGTTATCAAAATTATTTCGTGGATTTTTTTGATTTTCTTGTCGGTAACAACCTCTTTTGGGTGTCTACTGCGTTCACCGTCTTCGGGCACATTTCACCACGTCTAAACTTTGCATACCAATCCTCGATGGTTCAATTTCCTGGGACAGTCTCCGAAAACTCGTCATCAAGCCAAGTTTTTGCTTCAACTGTATTTTTTCCCATCAAAAAGCAATATTTTATCAACACGCGAAATTCCTTTTTATCCATTTTCTTCACAATAACCAAAATTTGCTTCGCTCAAAATGGTATAATTCACAACTGATGATCCGACAGCTGTCAAACTTCTACACGCGTCTTTTGAAGGTTAGGGCTAACTAAAAAGCATGTGGATTTAGTTCTAGTAGCGCCATCTCTGTGTTAGGCCGAGAACTTTCCAATTGACCTGTTACGTCCAGAAACAAACCTATCTCCCATATGATAGACCTATCTACGATCGATCTGTGAACTAAGAATCAGATTTTTTATTGATTTTATCGAAAAAACTTGCTCTTAATGGATGTGATGTTAACATTGCATTCTAAATATATGCCAAAAATACTAACATGCGCCTGCAAACAAGTCTAACTGCCATATTATTGGACTTTAGTTCTATTCGGAGAATCAGCTACGCCGCCGGACGTTTAAGAAAAATATCAGTCGAGGAACTAATGTTCACTCAAATCGAATATGCATAAAACAACTTTATTTTTTTTGTTTAAAATAAAATAAATATTGAACGTTTAGTGTTGTTGCATTTAGTTGCATTTACGGTGAGTTGTATCAAAAACTTTTAAAAAATAATAAAAATAAAAACATACATATGTTCGTTATTAGATGACGACTACCAGGCTGAAATTTCACAGTATTTTCTTTAGTCTCACTACAAATCGTTTTACTCTGGGTAGTAATTGCAGTATTGCGAAAAAAACACACGTATACTAATGTATATGTAATGAAGGTACAATATTTTTGGGTATCCCCAACCAAAAAATAAGTCTACCTAAGAAAACATACATATCGAAATTACAAACAAACATAAAATAATGCTTTCGAGCAAACCAACAGAAGAAGAAGAAGGTGGCGTTGGGCATTGCATGGCTCTATGCACAAAATTTTAGTCACAGGGATGAAAATGCCGGTTAACGTGTGTGTGTGTTTATGATGTGAAATGCTGACGTAGTAAATATATTTTGTTGCTGTTGTTGTTGTTGTTTCAATTTCTTGACGCGCTTGTCCTACTGGCCTCATTGTAATATCACGTACGTGCATATGTATGTATAAATTTAAATAGCTATATATATGTACATATGTATTGAAGACGTCTATATGCACAGTTATTTACAGTTAGTATTTAATGTCACATTTAAAATTCTTGAATTCTAGAAATGACAGGTGCTTATAATTATTATTATTGTCCTTCGCTCGTTACACTTGAAAAACCATGAACTTAGTGGTTTGCATGTATGCCGGCTTAATTAGTTTGAACATAAATAAATACACATATGTGTATATATGTATAGTATATGCACTTATTTTAGAACACGTGGAGATATAAATAGCGAGCCCACTGATATAGTGATTAATAATAAAATGTGATAGTTGTTCATGCAGGAAAAACACTTTCGATGGTATAGCGTTCCTTCAATTGGGAAATATGCCTAGGGATTTGATAGGTCCTTATTTCATAAAAATCGCTTAATCTGTTAAATATAAATTCTTCATTTTGCTTAAGAAATAGATATAATTGTTTTAATTTTTTCCTTAATAAATGGTTTTCCAATAGGGATGATATGATTTCTAAGTGTCGTTTTGACCATTTTTAATATGTCATGATCTGTTTTTTTTTCATTGCATTCAGTAATGTTTACCATTTCATTATGGCAAGATATACGCAAGAACACCGTTGCCGATTTTGCCTTGGAACAACTTGAAAAAGATAACGATTTTTTAAGAAAATCATCTTCTCCGATGAGGCTCACTTTCATCTGAGTGGTGCGGTAAATAAAAAAAATTGTCGATTCTGGTGCGAAGAAAATCCACAAATAATTCATGAAATACCATTACATTCACCTAAATTGACAGTTTGGTGTGGTTTTTGGTTTGGTGGCATCATCAGTCCGTACTTCTTTGGAAATGAAGCTGGTAGTATCGTTACTGTCAATGGAGAGCGGTATAGATCGATGATAATCAACTTTTTATCGCCACAATTGGAAGAAGTTGATCTTAACAACATCTAGTTCCAACAAGACGGGGCTACGTGCCATACAGCACATGCAACAACCGAATTATTACGAGAAAGGTTTGGAGATTCGATTATTTCAAGAATTGGGACATTGAATGGCCTCTAAGAAGTTGTGATTTAACTCCATTAGACTTCTTCTTGTGGGATTATTTGAAGTCATTGGTCTTTAGCAATAAACCACACTCTATTCAAGCTTTAAAAGTCAATATTGAACGTGTTATTCATGACATACGACTCGATTTAGGTGAAAAATTGATCAAAAATTCGGTTCATCGAATTCGTTCCTGCAAAAGTATTCGTGGAGTCCATTTGAATGATATTATATTCAGAACTTAATTGTATCGATTGTACTTCATATTAAATAAAAAAACATTGAATTCCCTTAACAATTAGTGTGTTTTTTGTTTTAAAGAAATCATATCATTCTTATTGGAAAACCCTATATAAAGAAGTAGCTTTTTTTTAATAATATTTAATTGAGCTTAGCCAAAAAATTCCAACAGAATGTGAATTATACCTTTAGTATGGAGTTAAACTTTTTCTTTTTTCATAATTAAATTTTTATTTATGTTTTTACATATAAAAAACTTTATAGCGGTTAAGTTAAAATTAATTTATTATCAACAGCAGTAGTAACGAAATTTGTATACCTAAGATGAGCAGAATGACCCTGAAATCTATGAATTCATCGCTACAATGTTGCAAATAGTAAATTAACAAGTAAGCAAGACTATGTTCGGTTGAAACCGAACATTAGATACTCGGCGAGTATTTATATTAATATCCAGGCTTTTGATGACTTTCACCAGATGTGGATGGATGATGGGAGTAAGCATTGAAACTTAGTCAAAGAACTGCATCTTAATCACTGATATTGAACTAAATCAAATTGGTTTTGTAGGTATGCCTATTTATATAAACCTAGCTGACCAGGCCACACATTTTTGTGGCTTTCTGTATTTTCTCCAATTTTTATTCTGATTCGTGTTGCAGAGGGTCACTAAAGTTCTAATTAAGCAACATCTAAATCAAAATTTTAACTTTTTTATTATTTTGTATTATTGATATAGGTATGTATTTGTAAGTGCGTTTCGCTAATTCACTACTTAAAGTCTTTCACGAAAATGTCAATATGAAAGCTTCAAAGTAAAACGAACCCAGCCTGCGGTCACAGAAAAATTACATGACGCAGCGAAAAAATACGCACGGACCTATACTTACATCCAAACTATCCTAATTTTTGTCTGTCTGTCGATGATCCCTTCCCTGTAAAGAAATGTTTCAAGCAAATTAAACTTTTTCCCTGATCCACGGTCAATTTGGACATGTCATCTAAAATTTTAACCAAATCGAAGCATAAATCAATTTTTTTCTTGATTAAATCATTCACGCGAATCGAACCATAAATAAGATTTCGGAGAGAAAAGGGGCTTTCTTACTAATCTCAGCAAAAAGCTGCCTATGTAAGAAATTTCAAGCAAATCGAAGCATAAACACGATATTTTCAGCTCAATCGGTGCAGAACTTTTTGAGTTTTTGAGGCGTACACGAACCAACACAACATTTATATATAATGGGTGATCCATTTCGAGGATCCCTAGTCTTTCAAAGAAAAAAACACAGAAAATTCAAATTTAATGGGGAATGTTTATTATCATTCGCGGCTACGTCTCAGATAATCCATCTGTTGAGTCCAATTTTCGATGACTCGTTCGAACATTTACATATCCCCACAGGAAAAAGTCTAATGGTGTGATAACACACGATCTTGGTGATCAATCGACCAGACCAAAACGTGAAATTATCTGCTCACCGAAATGTTCTCTCAATAAATCCATTGATTGATGCGATGTGTGGGACGTGCCGCCGTCTTGTTGGAACCAAATGTCGCGGAGATCACGAGATTCAATTTAAGGCATCAAATAGTCGGTTATCATGGCGCGATAACGGTTGCAGTTGACGGTTACTTTCTCACCGGCATCATTTCTGAAGAAATATGGACCGATGGACCGATGATTCCACCGGCCCACATACCACATCAAACCGTTGTTTTTTCTGGATGAAATTGCAGCTCTTGAATCTCTTCAGGTTGCTCTTCGTCCCAAATGCGGAAATTTTGCTTGTTTACCTACCCATTGAGCCAAAAATGGGCTTCATCGCTGAACAAAATTTTGCCCGAAAACGTCGAATCTTCTTGGAACTTTTCAAGAGCCTATAGAGCGAAGCGATGTCGCTTGGGAAGGTCGAGCGGCTTCAATTCTTGCACAAACTATATTTTGTATGCTTTCAATTTAAGATCTCGACGTAAAATGCACCATTTCGTTCCACACGTCAGTCCGAGTTGCTGCGAACGGCACCAAATCGAGTGTACACGGTCTTCACTACACTCTCAGCGTATATTATCCAGTAATGAATGTTGGGGCTCAGGATGGGTGATGGTGTTGCGAATAGTACCCTCAGTAGGCCGATTATGCTAACCATAAGTTGAGCGAAGCGCCAAACAAAAATAACATGGCAGCTTGAAAAGCCTCACGCGTGATCTGGATCACCCTTTATATAGATATATCAACAACCATTTATGCGAAGTCAGTTATACGGGAAGTCAGGTCTGTTTCTCGACCAATGTAAGCCATTTTTGGATAGGCTTTAGGCCCCCTAAATGTACCATACCTACCAAGTTTCTGTTAATTAAAAATTCGTTTTGTGGGACAAAGGGGACAAAGGCATAGTTGTTGCGTGTTAATACGTTCTAGACTATGGGAATAATAGGTATCAAATTTTATCGAATTCGGGCTTGAGCTATACTAGTGAAGTGCATTTTTTCCGCTTAATTTAATTATCCTAAAAATTTTTTTAATTAATTACGCATTTAGTTATTTAATATTGTGATTTTCGTACTTTTTAGAATTTTTAGAAAGAACTTAGTCCGATTTTACCTAATTGCAGTAACGCCTTCACATTCTACTCAAACAATGTATGAACCAAGTTTCATCAAAATACCCCAATCCTTCCGTTTGTTATAGTGTACACGGACGGACAAACCGACGGACGGAAATACAAAGGTCTTGCCACTTCATGAAATTTGATATATGTATATGCAGTAATTCCATATCTATCTCGTTTATTTTATACCGTTACATACAACCGTTAACTAAACAAATCTAATATACTCGCCGTACCCGTACATAGTATAGCCGTGCGTAAAAACTATTAGTAAATGCAGGAAGTAAAAGATATTAACATTTTTCAACATTATTTATATGCGGATATAATTATGTATGTAGTTTTGTGCGAGTATGCAATCGCGGAGATGTCATAACTAAAAATATTGAATAATAAATATTCTAAAAACACCAATCACCCTTGGAGCATTAACTTCGAATTTTTACCTAATTTTATTTAAAGAAAAAACAATAATTAAATACATTAAGAAACAATACGTTTACAAATGCGTATACATTTAAGTATATTGCATAAGGAAGTTGTATGACTAAGAGTGTGTAGAAGTGAGTGCTAGGAGTCAGTGGTCGGCAGCTCATACTCCGAGAAGTTCAATATATAAAAGGGTTTCTTTTTCAAAAATGTGTTAAGTCCTCTGTAGGAAGAATCAATACCTTACATTTTTTTTCTGATATCAAAATAACATTAAAATAATTAAGCCGTTCAAAGGTGACTTAAAACTTTCGGTTCTTTTATTTGTTAGAAAAGTGTTTAGATGCAGCCTAGAAATGGCGGTAGAAGCTCCACTGAAATACCTTACAAAGCCCGTTTTATGCGTATAACTAAGTGTTAATATTTATATGTATGTACGAGTCTACACATGGCATGCGCTTATAATAATACCACATGAAGGTTTATTCATTCGTTAAGTGCAGTTCAGGTGACAACAATATAATAAATAGTTTTAAGCACAATTGAAGATAAAGCGATAATTAAAAAAAACTCGACTGAATACTGTAGTGTTCGACTAAATTGCTAAATATGTTATCTAAGTAATAATTATAAAATTCACTCTTCTGTCAGAGATAATTTATAGCAGTTTTTATTAAAAAAAAAAATTAGCGCTCTCTGCTTCGGTTGAATACCTATATTGTAATATTTCAAATACTTTATATATTTCTTTTTTTGAAGTTGTACAGTTCATTTTTTTCATATCCATTGTTCTTCCAGTGAATAATATGAATTTCTCAGCCATAGTTCTGCGGTACCGTTAATTTTCTGTAAAATGTCTTTTCTTGGCTAAGGTATGTTCTTGAAATGAGCCAGATCCGAAAGTAAATGCAGCATTCATGAATATCACGCTTACAGCGCCACCTAACGCCCAATTTTATCAATTTGGAAGCGAAATAACTTTAAAACAGAAAGTTCCAAGGTTTACACAATAAAAGGTTACGACAACCGTTGACGTCACTTATTGTCGTCGTGGCTTGATATTTACAAAGGGTGTTTCAAGTAGAGGTACTTTTTTCAATTACATTTTTTTGACAGATTACGCGTGAGTCGTGTCAAGCTGTCATTTGTCCAGTATTGTTTGGCATTTCATCATGGAAAGGCTTACGCCTGAACAACGTGTACAAATCATTCAACTTTATTACGAAAATTCATGTTCTGTAAAGAATATGTTTCGCGCACTTCGCTCAACTTATGGTCAACATAATCGGCCTACTGCGCGTACTATTCGCGACACCACCACCCACCCAGCACTCAGTGAAGAAAGTATAGCGGCCTTAGCTGAGAGTGTACACGAAGACCGTGGAGAGTCGATTCGGCACCGTTCGCAGCAACTCGGACTGACGTATGGAAGGACTTGGCGCATTTTACGCCGATATGTGAAATTGAAAGCGTACAAAATAAAATTTGTGCAAGAACTGAAGCCGCTCTACCTTCCAAAGCGGCTTTGCTTTGCTCTATGGGCACATGAAAAGTTCCAAGAAGATTCGACGCTTTCGAGGCAAATTTTGCTCAGCGACGAGGCTCATTTTTGGCTCAGTGGGTATGTAAAAAAGCAAAATTGCCACATTTGGGACGACGAAAAACCTGAAGAGATTCAAGAGCTGCCATTTCATCCAGAAAAAACAATGGTTTGGTGTGATTTGAGGGCCGGTGGAATCATCGGTCCATATTTCTTCAAAAATGATGCCGGTGAGAACGTAACTGTCAATAGGGACCGTTATCGCGCCATGATAACCGACTATTTGATGCCTGAAAGTGAAGCTCCTGATCTCCGCGACATTTGGTTTCAACAAGACGGTGCCACTTCCCACACATCGCATCAAGCTATGGATTTATTGAGAGAACACTCCGATGAGCAGATAATTTCACGTTTTGGTCTGTTCGATTGGCCCCCAAGATCGTAGGATATCACTCCGTCCTATCTTGTTCCTGCGGTGATATGTTAAGTATGAAGCCTATGCAATCCCGCTTCAATTCAGGCCTTGGAGCAAAATATCACGGGTGTAATTCGCCAATGACCAGCCGAAATGCTCGAACGATTCATCAAAAATTGAACCCAACGGATGGACCATCTGAGACGTAACCGCGGCCAACATTTGGAAAAGATAATCTTCAAAAAATAAATGCCAGAGAATGTCCTTTCGAATGACTATAACCATTCCCCATTAAATTTGAATATTCTGTGTCTTTTTTCTTAAAAAAAATTGAGAACCTCTAAATGGTACACCCGTTATAAATAAACAAATAAAAATATTATTATATTAACAAGCAATTTGTTCTAATCTTTTTCTATTGATTCGCAAATTTACAAGACAAAAAACAAGTGAATTGCATGTTGACCATAGTAGCTTCATTACTCATAGCCTTGAAAATATTATCTTAATTTATGCTGCCAATAATCGTCATGTATTTTTGTTCAAATGATTGTGATGCATTTATACATTTTCACAACATTATCATCTGAAAGCCATGAAAGTGATCTTCACGATTTGAATATTTAAAAAGATGTAAATAAATTCATTAAATTGTTCTTGTGCCACATGCATTTCGTATATAATTTGCGTTCATATACGATTTGTTACCGCTTAAGCGATTTTCGGCTGAGCTCCTCTTTAAAATTTGTGATATGTGTGTCTTGATGCAGGGACCTACGGTTTATTCCAAGCCGTCTCGAAACGGTTAATCGGTTTTTATGACGGGCTTTCATTTCTGTTAAGAAATACACTCAGAGGGATTGACAATCCTTTTTGAGATGCAATTGTAACGAGACAAAGTATTGTCTATAATTTTGGATGTTAGTCTGGCTAGGATTGTAAACCATGATCCTCCGCGTGATAGCAGACACTGCTAACAACGACTGACTGTTATCTTCAATGCCGATCCTTACTGAGCTATGTTCAGAAATGTTTTGTTTTCAAATGTTAATGAGAATGACGTAGACGATGTGTGGTTTCAACATGATGGCGCTACGTGCCACGCAGCCAACGTTACAATTGATCTTTTGGGCACTGTGTTCGAAAATCGCATAATTAGCCGAAACGGCGATGTCAACTGACCGCTTCGCAACGTTAACCATCCACATAATCGAAGATGTGTTGAAGAATTGGGTCGACAGACAGAACACAATGGGCTATCGAAAGGCCGACCGCAACTGCCATATGAATGAAGTTCCATCCAAAACTGAGTATTTAGGTATTTCAATGAAGACAAAATCATTGAAAAAGCATATGACAGGTCAATTGGAAAGTCCTCGACCTGACACATAGATGGCTCATTTATATTTAAATGTATATGATTATTAGTCGGACAGTTGTCGGATCATTAGTTTGTGAATTATAGCATTTTGAGTGAAGCAAAATATTGCTTTTTAAAGTACATCGTATCATTCACGAATATTTGGGTATGAGAAAGGTCTGTGCAAAGTGGGTGCCGCGCGATCTCAGTTTTGACCATAACCAACGACGAGTTGATGATTCGAAGCAGTTTTTTTGAGATGTTGAAGCGTAATAAACCCGGATTTTTGCGTCGATATGTGACAGTGAATGATTTAAGTCCGTAGTCCTATCGATAGTCAACCGAGTGGACTGCCCACGATGAATCGGCTCGAAAGCGTGGAGAAACGCAACAGTCGACTGGCATGGTTATGGCGTTTGTATTTTGGGATGCGCATGAAATAATTTTCATTGAACACCTTGAAAAAGGAAAGATCATCAACACCGGCTGTTACATAGCGTTATTTGACCTTTTGAAGGACGAAATCGCCGAAAAACGGCCGCATTGGAAGAAAAAGAAAGTGCTGTTTCACCAAAACTATGCACCACAAATCAGTGAAATCGATAGCAAAAATCTATGAATTGGGCTTCGAATTGCTTCCGAATTCAACGTATTCTCTAGCTCTGGTTCAAACGACTATTTCCTGTTCTCAGTTTTCAAAAGAATGTTCACTGGGAAAAAGTTCTGTCGAATAAAGAGTTGATCGCCGAAACTGAGGCCTAGTTCGAAGCAAAGGACAAATAATAAATAAATTTTCTTTTTCAGTGCATTTTCTCTTCCTTCACCAACCCAGTGTCTTACTTTATTTTTGGTGACCACTGGTCTAAATCCTGAAATCATATCTTAGAGGACTTATATCTCACCAAAAATCTAAGCATTATAAAAGCATACCAACTGTAGGTAAAAAAGAAAATATAACACAAATTTAATATTGAATTCAAAACTAATATTGAATATTTCCAAACAATACATAATTAATCAAATGAATTATGAATTACTCGTTATGCTGGTAATACGAATTAATGAAGCGTAATGGAGTGTTGAGGGCTGATTTGAAATGCTTTGAAATGTATGTACTTGAATAAGTTTGTGTGCTAATTAATCACAACTTTTCATTTCATTATTTGTTACTTTGTTATGCTCGCACAACCCACAATGGTTGGAAAAATTCTCGTTTTATTATAATTTTTTTACGACAAAACCAACGTTCCGCTCGCTCATACCGGATGTTAGGAAGTGATAACGAGGAGCGACAATAATGCGACACTGATTTGAAAGTCGCACAAAACAAAACCAAAATACACAAATACCATTGATGAACAGCTACTTATACAAAGCCGATATGAAATACGAGCTATCTGGATTATAGTTGCAAGAAATAAGTTTATATGGACAGGGTGTTGCAACAAGTAACTGTTAAGTCACTCACATAAACAGTGAAAATGTAGACTAGTCAGAAAATCTTTAAGTTAAATACTAGTATTTTAAAACTGAAACTATACCAGTTAGTTATATGTATAGATGTTCACCAGTAATGGGGGAAGTAATAATTTTCACCACCATGCCATTTGTATGTTGTTCTTATTTCTTGCATGTCACGAGTGGGTTTCATTTCCTGATATGCTGTTGAAGTTCGTAATATATGTTGCCATGATAGCCGAGTGGTTAGAGTTGTCAGTGTAGTGTGTGAGATTCACGGTTCGAATTTCGTTGCAAGCAAATTCATTTAAATTTTTATTTTTGTTGAAGTAGAAATCGAAAAGGTATAAATGTACTAGTATTTAACTAGTATGAAGCTGACAAATAGTCGGACAATTAACAGATCGTAGGAGATTATAGTTCAAAATACCAATAGAAAAATGATAGAAGTTGAATTAGATAGTGTAACAATGCAAAATAGTTTTATTCTGGTAAAGAGTATTTTTCCTGCAGGGTTGTTCTCCTATACTGTAAATTAATGAAAGTTACCATCTGTGATGGTATATACAATCCTCCAATGTTCCACTAAATTTATGCTTCACCACAAAAGATAAAGGGTGTTTTTGATTGACATGAATTTTATTTATCCAATAGATAATCTTGTGGCATTACATTTTAAATATGATTTCTGGCATATGACCGCCACGGCTGGCGCGGATGTAGTCCAATCTGGACGTTCAATTTTCGATGAATTTTTCTAACATTTGTGGCCGCATATCGGCAATAACCATAAATCGCACCACACAGTCAGTTTTTCTGGATGTAACGGTGTTTCAACATACACTTGAGGATTACCTTCACTCCAAATGCGGCAGTTTTGTTTGTTGACGTAGCCATTCAACCAGAAGTGCGCTTCATCGCTAAACATCGCTAAAATGGACGTAGTGCGCGATACGTTTTCTGCACAGAACCATTATTTTCGAAATAAAATTGCACTATTTGCAAGCGTTGTTCAGGCTTGAGTCTATTCATGATGAATTGCCAAACTAAACTGAGAATAAATCACTTGACAGCTGTTAAATCGGTCGCCATCTTGAGAATAAATCACTTGACAGCTCTTAAATCGGTCGCCATCTTGTAAAGTAATGCCAACTTAAAGTTCTATACCTCCATAAAAAACACCCTATACAAATAATCATTAGTATATAATTGTTAAAGCTATGCCTAATACAAATTATGGGAACAACTAAATACAATATTTTATAATAAAATTGTTAAGGCAAAATCGTAAAATGCTCAAATACATATGATTGCTCAAGTGTTTGCCTTACCAGAAGACATAAAAACTGGTCATAGTAATATTATCTGCAAAGAAAACAAACGATGGCCCATAATAAAAAATTATTTTATTTATTTACAATATCATTTACATTCACATTCAAAGTAATTATCCGCGGCAAAACAAACAGTAATTCATGTTCAATTTAAATTTAAAAAAAAAATTTATATTTTCTGTGCTAAGAACTAAAAATTTATTAGTTTTTACATATCAATTATAGTGATAATCGACTAAAAATAATTATTTCAATGGAAAAAGCCGCTCCTTACATATCATGATTTCCATGAATAATATAATAAATAATTAAAAATCTTGCGATTTTTTTAAGCATTTTAAAACGATCATTAGATGATCACTTCAGTTGTGATTAATAAAAAACTTTTCTCAATAATCCATGCAAGACCTTCGGGAAAACAAACTATAGGTCCATTTGTTTCGACAAACATCAAGACGCACAACTCAAAGCAAAGGAGAAACTCGGCTGAAAAGCGCTCCACCGGTTATAAAACGACGTAAACTGATATATCTTATGTATGGAATGAATTTTTTTTTCAGTAAATGCACTGAAAATTTTGAATGAAAATGAAAAGTAATTTATTTTATGCTGTCGAGATTAAAAGTTCTCGGGATTTTTTCTTGTCTGGATATTGTGTTATCTGTATGTTGTCTGCTCGGTATTTCGTTATGTCTGTTTTATGTAGTTTTAGGATTGTGTCTTATCTGGATTTTTTTAAATTGTCTGCCATAAGTTTTGAAAGTCGAGATTATGAGTGCTCCACTTATTAGATTGCCACTTAAGAAAAATTATTCGCATATTAATGAAACTAACATTATACTAGTAGGGATATGAATTTATATTAGGTAGGAGTGGCTATCGATGTGGGAGCATCAATACCCCTAAACTAGAGTAGAACTATTCTGATATCCCGATGTTGACCCGATCACGATTTATAAATATCATTAGGTATTTTAAACGAATATCTGATTTCTTAGAGAAATCATCGAGGTAGGTAAATCCGAAATAACGACAGTTTCTGCAGCGTCTTCTATTACGGACTGCCAGTCATACACTCATGTTTTCGATCCAATTTCACTCACCTCTATCTACATATATGTTCTGCAAGCCGCAGAGCTATTGGCCATAAAGATCGGCGACACTTCACTTACTCGCGCATTAATCTGAACCCTACATATTAGCTTGAGATGTGGGTTTCTCGTGAAAACACCTCTGTCAACTTTGAGCTATTGAGCTTCTGTACATCCATATACTTGTACATATGTATATCTCAATACTGTCGAGTAGAGTGCGTCGAAGTTATTGTTCCATCCTTCCCTTCTAGTATTTTTGTACTAGAACAAGTATTGAAGAGCGGCGATATCTGCTGCCTGATATGAGTTGCATCTTTTAAACATTATCGCGTGCCAAATTCGTTGATTCGTTGAGTTCAGCAGTAAGATGTTGGAGTTTACATTTAAAGCCTCATTTGTTCTTTGAATTTTGCTTATAAGGTTAACGTTTGTGTTTGTTCTATTATGGTTTTGAAAATAAGATAGTGAACATCCAGAAATGTTCAGCACTTCGAGTCAGCACATAAATCATCATTTTCTATGCATAAGTATAGAAGAAAAATCACTAGTTTTAACTAACCAGTAAAAATTAACAAGTAGTCTCTAAAAAATATAACAATAGGCCTTGGAGATTTGTGCATACAAAGAATGAAACTCAATTACACATTTTTTTATAGGAAACTCCAGCTTGACTGGAGAACAGTGTCTAAATTTCTAATGAGAAACGACCGAATTCGCCGCCGCACCAAAGCTAAATGGTTTTGTTTTCATCCTAACAAATGAATGCTGACAGTATTATGTAAAAAAAAAACATAAAGGAAGTAATATAAAAAGAAGCTTTAAGTTTAAATAATTACAATCAGAATATATTTATAATATGATTCGGTTATACTTCGGCTAAAAAACTGTTGAATAAATCGTTCTCAAAAGCAGGTCGCAGTAGCCTGGACGTTAGCAGTGCAGCCTGCAATGTAACGGAGTTCGACCAATACTGTCTGGCCATCCTGACATCCTAGGCTATCGAAAAATAATTTAAAATATTTTCAAATAATTTTCTAATTGTTGCCAGCACTCATCAGGGCTTCTCAATCCCTCCGAGTGCATTTTTCTGACCTGAAATAAAAATATCCTTATGAGAAAACGCCATCAGGCGTTCGGTAGCGGTAACTCCATTTGTTGCAAAAACATTAAGATGCACATCACAAATTGGTGGAAGAAATGTGTCAATTAAAAAATAATTCTTAGTTTGTCACTTAAATAAACTCAGTGTTTTCTTAAGCTTGCCGATTCCTTTTTAGTTTTGGCTCGCAATATAACATATATGACTCTGCCAAAGTGAAGTATTTAGAATTTTTTACTGCCTTCTTTTCAATCAAAAAATACAACTACACATCAAATATTTACGCAGCACTGTACCACTGTACCGATTGTAGTCGCCGTTGAAGCTATCCAATGGCGATTGCTACTTTGTGCCATTCAGTCTCGTCTGTGATACGAACGCGGGTGGCGTTAAAATTATACGGAGGCTGACAACAATTGGTACTTAATGCAATTGTGAAAAACTTAAAATCAAATACAATTAGTTAAATATGTATGAAGTAATAAAAAGTAATTTTAAAAAAATGTACAGGCAGAGAAAAAAAATAACAAACAAAAATTTAATGAAAGAATTAATAATAAAGAAATAAAATAAAACTAAAAAATTTATTGAAAATAGTACAATACAAAAGTTTTAGAATTATATACATATCAATATATACCTAAATATATACTCGTTCGTATGTTATAAATGCATTTAGTATTTTCAAATTAATTTCAATTTGTGCAAATTGTGCGGTAATTAAAAGATTCTATAAAAGGAACACGATTTGCCTCTACCACCAAGAGAGAAGAATAAACTAATTATTGTGAAAATCAAGCTTAAAAAGAATTGAAATTGAAATAAATATAAATATAAATGCGGGTAAATAACAGAAAATAAACACAAGAACAATAATGCTATGTAATTGGCCATTGCAGTGAGTGCACGTGTGAATGCAAAACAGAAAAACGGCAAACATACGTTAACATAAACCATCGCGACAATAACGTAATTGAAACAGCAATGTGAATAAAAAAGCTTTCTTTTTCATATTAAATTAATAAATGCGCAACGAAATAAGATATAACAAAAAAAAATTATCAAAGGTACGCGTTTGTAAATACATAACATATGTGACCTTGTGTATACAATGTTACATACATGAATAGTAGTACGGGTATATCATTTAATATTTTGGAATAAGTTTTTGTTTTATTTATGATAAATAATATATATAATAATCAGTCTAGATTATGATAATGAAATTTGACTTTAAAAAAAAATTTAAACTCTTAGGAATGGAAAAATACACAATAGATACAAAAAGAGAAAATCGTCTTGGACCACATTCTTTAAGCCCCACACATTCACTTGAAACGATTTTTGTTTTAATTTTGCAGACACAGAAGGTTAGAAAAAATCTTTAACTGAACGTTCTTCAATTGTCACACCTCTAGTAAAAAATGCAAAAAAAAACAAGAAAACAGCCATGCCATACAGAAGTTTTCATATTTCTTATGTTAATATCAATTTTAGATGATTTTCAGTAAATATGGGGTTTCCCATTAAGAGTGATATGATTTCTTTAAAAAAAGAGCACACTAATTGTTAAGGAAATTCAAATGTTTTTTTATATAATGTGAAGTACAATCGATACAATTAAGCTCATTCAAATGGTCTACACGACTTCTTTTGCAGGAACAACTTCGATGAACCCAATTTTTGAGCACTTTTTCCACTAAATCATGTCATGAATAGCATGTTCAATATTAACTTTTAAAGCTTGAAGGGATTATGGTTTATTGCTAAAGACCCATGACTTCAAATAACCCCAAAAGAAGTAGTTTAATGGTGTTAAAACATATTTTCTTGAAATAATCAAATCTCTAAATCTTTCTCGCAATAATTCGGTTGTTGCATGTGCTGTATTGGCACGTAGCCCCGTCTTGTTGTAACCAGATGTTGCTAAGATCAACTTCTTCTTCCAATTGTGGCAATAAAAAGTTGGTTATCATCAATCTATACCGCTCTCCATTGACAGTAACGGTGATACCAGCTTCATTCCGAAAGAAGTACGGACCGATTATTCCACCAGAGCAAAAACCACACCAAATTGTCAATTTGGGTGAATGGAGGAGAATGGTTATTCATGAATAATTTGTGGACTTTATTCGCACCAAAATCGACAGTTTTGTTTATTTATTGAACCACTCAGATGAAAGTGAGCCTCATCGGAGAAGATGATTTTCTTAAAAAATCGTTATCGTTTTCAATTTGTTCCAAGGCAAAATTGACAACGTTGTTTTTGCGTATATCTTGCCATAATGAAATTGTAAGCATTAATGAATGCAATGAAAAAAAACAACAGATCATGACATATTAAAAATGGTCAAAACGACACTTAGAAATCATATCATCCCTATTAGAAAACCCTTCATATGTTTGAATTTACGTATGTAGAATACAAAATTTCACGCTCTTGGAAGCTTTTTAATGGATTTTTGATTCAAAAACTTAAAATCTGAAAACAAAAATGAATGTATGTTATAGCGATCCGTCGTATTCTGAGAAATGATCAATACAGTATAAAAATAACCCTGCGTACTAAGTTTGGAAATATCTCAAAAATATACATGGTACTAGACCAGTGTTATCGAAATAGCTTAGAAAGATGTGAATCTGATTTCTTTTCTTAAACATAACCCATATGTTTTCAAATAGTCTGCTTACTAGTCCAATCAAGTATCCCACTCACTCTACTATATATATGGTATAGAATACTTCTTTGGACTAGTAAGCAGACTATTTGAAAACATATGAGTTGTAAAAAATATGTAGGAGTTATGTATTAATTATCCCTTTTCAGATTAGGATTTTCAATTTTACAAAAATTTGTTTGAGGCAACGTAATGTGGATATTAAAGGAGGAGTGCGTTACGATATATATTTATTTATTTTTAATTAAATGTTTAATAAATCAGATTCACATCTTTCTAAATTATTTCTATTACATTTCTAGATTATTTTGATAACACTAGTCTATTCTATATACATATATACATATGTATACATATAAATATCGTCAATAGCATACTATTTTTGTGCACGCAACTGTGTGCAAATCTTTAACATTCTAATTAAAAGAGATAATATTTAAATAGAAGACAAAATAGATTTGCACTGTTGATGCAAAGAAATCTCTGTCGCGTCGTCTGTGAATCATATGATTATTCACACATACATAGATATTATTCACATATGTATATGTATTATATCAAAAGAATCACATTTGGTCCGCCCTTCTAAATATATAAAAATAAAATGATGCCTATATATGTATGTACGTGTTCATGTGTTATACACGGTTTTATGTGCTATTTTTTGAATTTATTGATGAAAAACCCACTACTTGAGTTCTTTTTTAATTTCGCTTAGCGAATTTATTATGCACAATTAAGATTTATAATAATTTTTCTGAAAGTGTAAATATGATTGCAATCTTTACTATTTTTTTATATATATAAAATTATTAGTTTCTTGACATAAAAGTTAGCCACATTAATCAATTTTAACAACAAATAAATCCTACAAAAAATTATATGGAAAAACACTAATAATTTAATAAGCCAGAATTCAGTATTAATCTATTCATACTTGTTTATTAGTTGAGTAGTTTTCTTCAAATGCTTTTTTTTTCTAAATAAAATTTCGTAGGAAAGACTACATTAGGCTGCATAACAGGTCAATTGGAAAGTCCCCGGCCTACCATAATAAAATACATTTTTTTTGGCAAAATTCATATTTTTATTCAACATAATTGCCATCAAGGATGATCCACCGAAAAAAAATTGTATACCAAATTTGTAGTATGATTTGTCCTTTGCTTCAAAATAGGCTTCAGTTTCGGCGATCCTTTCTTCATTCGATGAAAATTTCTTCCCAGCGAGCGTTCTTTTGAGATCTGAGAACAGGAAACAGGCCAGATCTACAGAATACGGTGGATGCGGAAGCAACTCGAAGCTCCATTCAGGGATTTTTTACATCGATTTCACTGACTTATGACACGGTACACTGACTTCTTGAAACAGCACTTTCCTTTTCTTCAAACACGGACGTTCTTCGGCGATTTCGTCTTTCAAACGGTCCAGTAACGCTATATAAGAGTCGCTGTTAACGGTCCTTCCTTTTCCAAGATAGTCAATGAAAATTATTCGGTGCGTATCCCAAAATACAGAGGCCATAACCTTACATACCAATCCTTGAATATTGATTTTCATGGGACAGTGTCCGGAAACTCGTCATCAAGGCAAGTTTTTGCTGTATTTTTCCCCTTCAAAAGTCCATATTTTACCAACACGCGAAATAAATTTTTATCCAGTTTTTTTACAATACCAAAAGTAGCTTAAATGATCCAACAGTTGTCAAATTTTTACGCGCGTCTTTTGAAGGTTGGGTCTAAGTAAAAATCATTAATTAATTAATTTTAGTAGCGCCATCTATATGTCAAGCGGGAAACTATTCAATTGACCTGTTACTACACTGGCATATACCCTGCAGTGAAAGACTCTACTTATTTACTAGAATACCACTAGTTTGCTAGAGCATTACACTAACTAATTAATCTTCCATAATTTGAGCATCATCTTTATATTAAACTAGTATATAAAGTAGTACAGATCTACAACACAGCAATACAAATATAAATATATTTGCCTATAGGCAGACTCGAACCTTGAATCTCATCAAGACGAAAATTGACTAGATACTAAACTTACTCAAATTCGCTAATATTGCAGCTGAGAGAGTTTCCCCATCTCCCATTCAACAGTATCAGATCGGGGAACATTCAACAGCTGATGTGCAAAAGAAACCAGTGCCACCATGTAAATAAAAAAAATCCACTGTTTTATATACAAAAAAAATTTGCTTCAGCAGAAAATATTTTAAAAAAAATTGTAGTTTTAATATTAAAACTTAATACAGTAAAATATTCGATTGTTTTTCAATTAAATATTGGAATAAAATTGTATCTAAAGACGATTGGTATACTTTTTGTTCATATAAAATACCCAAAACTCCTCTAAAAATCCAAAAAATCTATTTTTCTATCACAGTGGCAGAGTTCGGAAATGTTATAAAAAATGCAGATTTTTGAACGCCCTCACGAAATTAAGAGTTTCGTATCTAGTAATATGTAATAAATTTAATAATAACAACGACAGCTTCTAATCGCTCGACCTTAGCGGCTAACTCAATAGTAACAAGAAACTAGCCGTATTAGCTTAATGTGTTAGAAAATGAAATTCACTCACTGGTTTGCAAAAATTAATACAACATACCGATGGCAGACGTCGGGTGATGGAAATTATTGTTATTCCCGATATTAGTAATTCGCGACCAATTCACAGTTCGCTATTTGATGATGCGATAGCTTCGTCTCTAAAATAATAGTATTTAACTAGAATTTTATCATAATAGTTTTACATTTTACTGCAGGGTAGCGCGTATAAAAAATATCTTCCATCGCTTTTTATGAATGTATGCACATATATATATATTATTACTCCCCTATTTTTATGTTTTCCATAACAGAAACGGAAATGCGATTAAAAAATATTATTTTTATCACTAAAAATGTAGAGAATTTACCATAACCGTTACGGATATCACCCCATTTGCAGTCAAGTGCTTTGATAGTGACATATCTACTAAACATAAAATTATACAAAATAAAGAAAAATACTTATAGAATATGTGCGTTATCGTATTCAAAATTCAAATAGCCGTTTTGCATAGTACACGATTTTAAAAATATAAACTTTTTTGGATTGTGATTTCAAACACATATTGTATTGTAACTAACATTTAGCTGATCATTCTAATCAAAATTTAAGCGAAACTAGAGACATATCTAACATCAACCAAAAAATAAGTTTAAAGTGACCAACTAATTTATCTGCTTTCTCAACATTAGTATAATTAATGTGGCCTTTTGCCGAGCTGTTTTGTGTCGTCGTCAAGTAATCTACGTTCCACACTATAGTCCTCTGGAATTTAATATGATTCGTTTAATATTAAACACTCATATTTCTGAATCATAAATATTTTATTTATTTGGTTCCTCTAACGGTCTGCCCTACATCCAAAATTATAGAAAATCAATGTTTCTATTTGCGGTCGTCCCTCGGCAGGGAATGTCAGTCCCTCCGAATGTATTTCTGACATGAAATAAAAACTTCTCATAAAAATCAATCGTCCGTTCGGAGGCGGCTTAGTATAAACTGTAGCACCCTCTATTTGTTGAAAAAAGCATCTCGGATAAAACTTATTGATAAAAGGTTTACTGAGCTGAAGAAGAATAAACGCACTGTGGAATGATGCTAGATTTTACAGGCAAGCTGATGAAAGTACTCCTCGGAGGGTCTGCTGATGCGAGTGACAGGCAAATTCTATGCTATTCGTAACTTGGTGGAGAATATCCTTCAAATCATGAACTGATTGGCTACACGGGCATTTTTGAGCTAAAACCCGGTAAAATGGGTACGATACTATTTTACACTTACATATATACAATACATCTCCGTGGAAACCTCCGCACGGAGTGGAAGTAGTATATAAGAAACACATGAAGTATCTCGGAATAATTTTGAACAGCAAGCCATTGTAGATGCTCAATGGGGAGGAGAGGATGAAAAGGGCTAGTACTACCCATTACGCATGTAAGAAAATCATTGCAACGGCTACAGTGTCTGGCTGTGCTAAGAACTACTCCAAAGGTTGCACTTGAAAGCTTACTCAACGTATATTATCAATCGATGGTGCAAAAATCAGCAGCGAAATCCGCAGTGAAATTAATGGCATTAGATGTATGTTCGCCTAGAGCTTGAAGATCAATAAGCAGAGGAAGTGTAGACAAAATATTTCACATACCCACGCGTTACCTGGGAAGGAAGATTTAAAGCCATATTAAAAGAACTTGGATGAAGCAGGAACGTGTGGAACTTACAAAATGGGCGCTGTGATCTATTGGGCTGAATTAGATAGCATGCAAAGTTTTGAGCTTTAAGACTCGGTTTACCAAGGATCAGGATGAAATAAAATACTGTACTGTAGGACATTTGTAGGCCTAATGACAAGCCTCAACTTACTGAATAGCCTCTACCAGCAGTAACATACGCATAAAGTGTATAGAGACAGTCATGAGTGAGACAGTGTTACATCTCCCATGCTGCCATATATGAAACATATATTAGATATCTAGAAGGTTTGATGTACCAAGGACTAGAAGAATTTTAAAAACTGGATATTAAGGTCTTCTTGAACTTCGCAAAAGCGCTGACTTCCCTATTATTAGCAATGAGCAAGATCACGTTAAGTGGACCCCCATTTTCCACTTAATCATAATAATTAAGTCCATATATTTTTTTCATAAGTAGTTACCATGAACAATAGATCCCCCAAACGGTTTTTGAAAATTTATATTTTAACAATAATTTTTATTAAAATGAAAATTTAGGTACTTTTAATTAAAAATGGTTTTTAAATTAACCATTAAAGATAAATTAATGAAACTTTCAGCATTTATTTTTGGAATGTTTATATTTTAATAAAATATTAAAAACTTTAAGTTATTTGTTTATAATAATAATGTTAATTAACTTTTAAGTTAACAAATGAAAATTTCATTGATTTCTCGGTGGAAAAATTAATTTATTTTTTATCGGGTACATGCGTTATTTATTTAAATTTAATATTCCGAAAGAAAATTTCACTGCTCGCTATTAGTTTAAACAATATTAATTTATTTGTCACAGCGCGCCGGCCGCCAGCCGCTGTCAGAACCCCGCGCGGCCGAGTGTCAGACTGCGTCACAGCTTCGGTTAATTATAATTACAAATAACAATTAAATGTATTGACTGATTGAAAATTTTTGACTTTTAAGGAGAACAATAAAAACTGTTATGAAACTATTTATTTAAGATAAAACAATTTGCAGAGTGACGAATTTGCTATACATTTAATTACGTTTTTAATTAAATTGCGTTTCACAGGCTGAAAACGTTGGCAGTTTTCAAATTACATACTTAATTCTAAACATCAATAGTCAATAGAAAAATCATGTTATTTATCAGATTTTATCCGTACATGATTAGTTATTATTCAAACTACTGGCAAAAAAATATTAAAATCTATAAAATAATGAAAAAGACAATCTTTCGTTGTGTTATATCCGTCCTTTCGTAATTTATATGAAATTTTTAAAACTGAATAAACATATGTATGTAGTATATAGCATGTAAAGGGTTACCGAATCAGTGGTTTCGAAAGTACAGGGATGTATTTTCACATATGTCAAACTTAACTGTCCAACCAAACAAGTTTTGTTTTATTTGAAAATCAGACATTTAAGAAAATGAATCCCTTAACAACCGTACCAAGCGTTAAAATTGCTGAAATCTACTACAAGAATGGTGATTCAAACGTGGCCAAGTTTCTTGCTTTAAGAGGAGATTATGGCGCATAAATCGTCCAGCTACCCAAGCAATTCGTAAAATTTTAAAGAAATTTGAAGAGACTGGATCATTTACAGATATTGTGTATCGTCGTTTTGCTCGTCTCCCCTCAAACATGGCTGTTGTTAGTAAAAGTGTAGAAGAAGACCAGCATGTGTCTATTTCTTGACATTCCCAAGAGCTGGGACTTTCTTACGGCGCATTATGGCATATTTTGTACTTGGACTTACACCTACATCCATACCATTCACAACGCCGTGGTTACGTCGATTGGTTGCTCGAAAAACAAACAGTGGAACGCGATTTTTGCAACAAAATTTTCTTAAGCGACGAAGCATATTACTTACTCGGTGGATACGTAATTAAGCAAAATTTTTGCATTTGGGGTTCTGAGAATCATCAAATAATTGAAGACAGGCTATTACACCCAAAAAAACTTACTTTGTGCCGTGTGCTCTTTGGTCCAGAGGCACGATTGGACCTCAATTCTGTGAAAACGATAACGGTCGTATGACAATCGACTTTTATGGCCTGCAATTGAAGAACACGACTTGGACAATGTGTGGTTCCAACAAGATGGTGCCAAATGCCACACAACATGAGCGAATATGGCTTTATTCCGTAGAAATTTACCGGCCGCGTAATCTTTTGTCTTAGCAATGTCAATTAGCCACCGAGATCGTGCGATGTAACACCACTGGAACTTCTTTTGTGAGGCTTCACGAAAGACCGTGTTTATGCGAATAAACCTTTAACTCTTGAGCAAATGAAAACCAACATTCCTCAAGTTATGGCTGAGATACCGTCCAATATGTGCCAAAAAGTGGTCGAAAATTACCGCAAATGGTTTGAAGTTTCCAAAAATTCACGAGGCGGTCATTTGAATGATGATGTAGTATATCACATATAATGCCAAGTTTCAAACTTTATTATTAAAAAGGAATTTCATCAGAAAATTATTTTTTATGCATTTTATTTACATTTATTTTGGAAACTGCAAAATGGATAATCCTGTATATTTCAACGCTTACGATATGCTCATCAATATTGCCCATAGTATAAAATTGTGTAAAGATTAAAATATTTTTTTTTAACAGTGATTAATAGTTGGCGTGATGCAAGCAACTTTTTATTTCATCGAGATAATCAAATGTTCGTGTGTATTTATTTAGTTATTAAAAATTCTCACAATAAAGTGTTGTTGTTTGTTTGATGATGTTTCACAGCATATGGTAAACGGTAGTCTACTCATATTTGAACAACTGCTAGTCATTAAGGCGAAAAATGATAAAAAAAAATTATTATTATTATTGGACAAAAACAGCATAGCAACATTGAATTACATAATTTGTTAAAAATAAATATGCTTGTGTATGAGTTACTTTGAATAAGTAGTTTTCAAAGAGGAAAATTGTGAAATAAGTTTAAAATAATTTTATTTTCAAATGCACACATGTAACTGATAGCTAAGTTTGAGTGGAACCGAATTTTTTCTACCCAGCGGCAGCTTGTTTTACACGCCTCTTAACTCAAGCTTGTTACATATATTAGCTTCATGGTGATTATGGCATATTCAATGCAAAAAAAAAAAAAAAACGCCAAAGCAGATACCCAAAGTATGGCATATAATCAGACTTTAGAAACAAAAAACGCCGTTGAGCTTAGTTTGAAACTGTTTTGGTAAAATTTTAATATTAGAGCCCAAATATTAAGTTTTAGCCTTTAGGTTGGAGTATTTGTTGCAACTTTGAGTGCTATTGGAGTGCTTTTAATTTTAATTGAGATATATGATGAGTATTAAACACCTCTAGAAGTAGCTACGAAGTGGTTTCGCTTCTTATTTATGTTTGATTCTTGAGACGTTCATTCAATAGGATTCGAAAAATAGTCTATCTATCCTGAATATTTTGTGCCATTTCCATTTTGTACCGATCCTAGGAATTATTTGTACTTAAATAACCACTACTCGAATCCAATGGGGGACGTGTGAAAATACTAGCGTTTGGAGACGTTCTAGTTAATGGTATCAATTTTGTTTTCTTTAAAGATCAGTGAGATCGTGGAAAATGATCTACGAAAATTACATTTATAGGTCGCGATATACTACGTATTAATCCCGGTAAGGCGGAGCTAATACTATTCAAAACTAAAATATCAGATTTCATCTTCCTTCACATGGAACAATACCCATATCTCCTAAGGTTTAGATCGCTAATAGGCTGAACAGGAAAGTGAGCATTAAAATATAAATAAAGCAGGCATAGGTGACCCATTACAACTGCGAGAGAGCAGGAAATGGGTTATTGATTTGGTGGCGAGCATTAGGAAAACAATATGATATTCGACAATTGAATGGAATACAAAGCACAGCCAGTGATGTGGTTACAGGAACAATAGTGAAATGTCCAGTGGATGCTCTTAAAAGGACTATTGTAAAGAGCCAATAGTCATTTTTATTCGGAAAGTTGAAGCTTTTTCCGCTAGCAGACTTATGGAACCATAAGCGCTATGGACATAGTAGTATATGAAAACAGCTCACATTACCTCTCTTCAAAAAAAAAAAAAAAAACTATTTCCTCTCAAGGTTCAATTTCAATAGTTGCTTCCTGGTAAGGGTACACTTTAGACGTGAATTTAGAAGTAGGAGAGGAAGATACCATCTCAAACTACACCGACGGCGGTTTAAAAATGGAACAAAGGACCCGGGTGTTCTCAATATCTCCCTCTCTTTGCTTTTATCAGACTCTACTAGGCATATAAAAGACCTGCAGAGCTCTAATGAATAACTTCTGGGTATACATCAAACAACCAATGTCGGCAACAATTGTAGAAAAGTTTCATGCTCGCTGGCTGATCAACTCGACATCTTCATAATGGGATTATTTTCGATAACGAAAAAGCTGACAAGTTAGTCAACTCGGAGGCTTCACTTGAGAAATCCGAAACGGAGTAAATATCATGTCCACCTAGAATGGTCAAATAATTGCTTCAATTAAAATTTGTGCTGAACTGATTAAAATCCACATCCAACTGTAAAATAACGAAGCCAAATATAGTAGGTTTACAACTAAGGAGCTTTTAAAAAACTTAGAAAGAGTAATTGTTGACTCATAGCCGCAAAAGCGAGACTCTAGTTATTTGGGTAGCATGCATCTAGCAACTACAATAGGCCTGCCTTATAACAGCCGTTGCTGTAGTTGCGAACTAGAAAGGAATAAGGATATTGTTGTTCATTTTCTATGGGAATGTCCAGCTCTTTCATATATTCGACATAGAATATTTGGAATTCAGCAGGCACGTAATCTTGACTGGCTCTTCACAAAAAGTTGATCAAATAGTTCCATTGAGAATACCAAATAGTAAAGGCCGCAAAAGTTGAGTGGTTAGCAGTGCGTACGGTCACTCGCAAGACCAGAGTTTAATCCCACATCAAAAATTATAGAAAATTAATATTTCTATTTACGGCTGCCGGTCGGCGGGGAATGTCTAGTTCTCCGAGTGTAGTTCCGATATGAAATATAAGCTCCTCATAAAAATACCGTTCTGAGACGGCTTAAAATAAACTCTAATTTCCTCCAATCGTTGGTAAAAACATCATTTGAGCATCTCTACCACAAATCGGGTGCAAAGCGGCAATGAGCCGCCCTCCTACCTACTAATAGACACTGCCAAGCTTGTGTCGCTTACAGCTCATTACTTTTCCAATAAAACAGTTAATAGTCATTAGAAACGAAATTATATTTTTATGTTAATTACAGATATAAAACCCTTAAGACTATGAATTATCATCTCCGCACAACACGTCAAACGATCGATGTGAATAAACATGCCAGCCAATGCAGTGAGTAAACAACATTTGCTTGCGGATGCGATGGCTACAGACAGCAGCGTGAATTTAAAAGAAGAAGCACCAACAAAAACAAAGGACACACATCTCGGTATATATTGTAAACATACTTATGCACATATGTATAATTGTTTTCGATATTATGCAATTGTATGCCTGTAAAAATGAAAAAACTTATAACAAAACGATTCACAGACACGGACACTGCCACCACATTGCAAATTACCAACAGAACGACCAATTCGGATGTGCGCCCATGTACAAAAAACGCTGAGGCAGGTCAGCAACTTTTAAAAAACGCCGTATCACTCTTACGTCAAAAATCCTCACAGTGCTTTGCAAACAGCGGTAAACCAGGCAACAGCCCGTCAGCTAAATACTTTAATTGGTCGTATAGAGTGCTGCGTCGAAAACAGCTGTTACTTTTACTCTTTCTCATAGCGTTTATAATATATTTGAGTAGTTCGATAAGGAGTAATAATTATGCAGATGAACACATTACAGTATTGCATCATTCGCATGTGCCGGGTATGAAGGGTACGTATACGCCAAGGTGGCCCACTAATGCCAGTACAAGTACATACACGTTCATACATATTTATTATAAGATATACATACAAAGCTAGAAAAAAGTAAATTGAAAATATATATATTAACTATTTGTAGGGTAGCTGTACATATCTACATGTATATTTATATGAACATTCACTTTGAGACATGTAAACCTGCATATGTCATAATTAAAAAATATTTTTTTTCTTAATCTTGCATGCTTTATATTTATTTTATTTATTTTTTATTTATTTATTTATTTACTTATAAAATTAAACCAATTTTTTAATATTATAATAGCTTTATTATTTCACTTTTCTTAATTTTAATGTATAATTGTTGCATAAAAAATTTTAGCTTGCTAGCTCTGAGTGTGTGATCTATCGCTAAAATAAACAAAAAGTAGGGAAAATAATTAAATGAATAATTTTATTGAATTACAAATATATTTTGTATGACGCTAAGTGGAAATACCAAATGAGAACAGGTCACTCTCCATCTGCTCCTTCCGTCGGAGTGGAGGCCTTCCTCTTGTCCTGCTTCCGCCAGCGGGTTTTGCATTGAATGCTTTTAGAGCTGAAGTGTTTTTTATTTTCTTCCGGTCGACAGCGACTTAGCCAGCGTGGACGCTGTCTCTTGATTTGCTGAACTATGTCAATGATGCCGTTTATTTCGCATAGCTCATTGTTCCATCATTGAGGTATACACTTTTTCCCTGCTCAGAGGACCATAAATCTTCCGCAAACATTTCTCTCGAAAATTTCTAGCGCAGATCCATCGGATATTGTCATCGTTCCGGCCCTTGCACCACATAGCAGGACGCGAATGTTGAGCAACTTAAAGAGTTTGGTCGTTGTTCGTCGAGAGGAGAACTTAACTTTTTGCTTACTCAGACCCACATTCGTCCCGCTTCTTTCTCCAATCTGGAGAAATTAGAATATTAGGGGCAGTTGTTAAGGCCAAACTACATACGACAGCATATGTATACTCTGGTAAAAGATTATACCTCCTGTATTAAGCTGTTCAGTTCGTATTATTTTCTCTAGCAATAGCTTATAGAAGTCATTTTATTTGAAACCTCGTTTGGTATCTAACGACTCGGGGAGGTTCTTTCCGATGTTAGTGGATCTTTCGGTGTTGCTTAGCGTCAGTTTCCACAGCCGTATAGGTTTTTTCGGGGATATTAAATTCAGATATGGAGGCATGGAAGCAGTTCTTTTTCATGCTGTCGAAGACTGTTTTTAAATCGACGAAGAGGTGGTGGTGTGTTTATCGTCCTTTCACGGGAGTTTTCTAAAATTTTGTGCATGGTGAATATCTGTTCAATTGCAAATTTTTCATGTCTAAATTCACACGGATAAGATTTCATCAGTTTGTTGGCGATGGGCTTTGGTTTAACAAATACTACGCTCGATAGCACATTTTATGCGATATTGAGAAGACTAATCCCACGGTAATTAGCGCAGACAATGGGGTACACGATTTTTTTTTTTTTTGGATTGAACAGAACACACATAGGACTGCCCTAGTCGCTTCATCTTTTCATAAGATTTTCGAGCTCATGTTCTTCATACTCACTCATTTCAGCTTCTCTCGAAACTCACATTAGTTGAAAATTGGGCCTGGGCAATATCCGTATTCACTGAAATTCAAAATAATCCTCAATAATTGTATTGCTATTAAGACATAAAATAGTCTTGCTTGTGATTGCCAGGAAAATTCCTGAATTCAGTTAATCTCAAATACAATATTTTTTTACGGTATATAAGATCCAGTGTGGAAGAGATTAGCCAACTTCCCCCCCAGCTGGGTACATCCCTGATATATTTGTAACAATAGAGTTCAATAGTAAAAAAAATACATCATTCAAAGTATTGTCCGTACGAAGCTGCTACTTTTTCCCAACCCTCTGGTAATTTTCGATTACCATCTCTATAAAATGAATCCGCTCTGTCCTCGATCTAATCATTGAACCGTTCTTCGATTTCTTAAAAAGATACGAACCGGTGACTCCTCAAATCGTTTTCGATTCATTGAAAAGTTAGTAGTCGGAAAATGCAAGGCCGGGAAAATATGGCGATTGGGGTAAGACTACCCAATTCAGCATTTCCAGGTCGTGTTTAACCGTTATAGCCACGTGTGGCCGAGCGTTGGCATGTTGCAAAATAACATTTTCATGCCTTTCGGTCGTTTCAGGCCGTTTTTTTGCACAATACATAGCTCAAATGTATTATTTGCAGACGAAATCAAGTTCAGTTTGCATTTGGCACTGAACTTGATGCAGTAAAATCTCCAATTTTTCATCTTGAAACTTTTTGGGTTGGTCAGTATGTTCTTTGACTTAGAGGCTAATTTCACCATTTTTGAGGCGTCGAAACCACTCTCTGTGTGACTTATCGATTGGTGTAGATTCACCACAAATTTCCACAAGCATTCGAGGGGCTTCATCAGTTGCACTTTTCTTCCAATTAAAATAGAAAATCAAAACTTCCCGTAAATGCTGTTTACTTAACACAAATAATGGTATTTCCTTTTGTTCAAGAGTTTAAAGCAAGCATAATTTTAATGAAAACTGATTAACATAAATTAATGTATTTTTTTTGTTAATATTTAAGATCTAAGTCTTTCGCATTAATGTAGGAGGCGTGTTAAAAAAATTTAGTGAATTTTAAAATTTTGTGATCTATATGCATTCGCTTATCGATTTCTTTATTATTTTAGTTTTAAATTTATATATATTCACCTTCGTAACATGTAGGAAAAAAATTCACCTCATTTTTTGAACACACCTCGTAAACGTCTTTTATAAGCTAGTATTTCGTCTATACAAAGTAATTTAATTTATGTTGCATTTTTATTGTTTACTTTTGTTGTACTTTTACCATTTCGTTTATTGTCTACACTACATTTGTTTTGTCTTGTATTTTCTCTTAATTTGCATGCTTTTGGCGCAATTAAATCAATTAATACAACAACATCTGGACTTTGCTCGAAAAATTAAATTTTTTTCCAAAATTCTTGCACCATTTCGTTATTATTTTGCTTGCCACCATAATGTACCGTGCCACGTGCTCCGTCTGCCTCTATGTATGTACGTACGTCCTTAAATGTTCACCACATAACAAAAATACAATAGACACTACCGAAGGGCCGTTGCCCCAGCATACAGTTGATATGAAACAATTACACACGCCAGCAGCCGATACTGTGCTGTTATTGTCACCAACCGCATCAGCGATGCCTAAGCTTAATGAGACAACATCATTAGAGCTCGATCAAACAACATACATCGAAGAATCGATTACAATCGATCAAAATTTTGTAAATTCCTCAATTAATAATGACACATATAAAATGATACGACCACCCACAGGTTATCTCGTCTGGAGTGAATCCTGTCGTATACCCGACGTGGATGTGCAGGCCCCGGATATAATGCAACATTTTAAAAGGGAAAAATACAAACCATGCTCAAATAAAAAACCCTTAACCGCGGTGTACTTCAATGCGACTATCAAGCAGTATGTACTGCGTATTGAGGAAGGTGAACTTAAATCATATAGTAAATCGGGTCGTGTCAACTGCTGTTACCAGCCAATAATACGTAATGGTACTGGGGCGAAAGCAGATGTGGACTATAAGTAAGTAATCTTTCAAAGTTCACCAGAGTCAGCGAAATCTTTAGAGTTTCCAAATTTTTCTTTTATTTTTTGTTTTTTCTTAAACTTATAAATATACTCTTTCAGACTCGGCAAATGTGTTCCTTTTAAGAAAAGTGCTTCTTTACCGCCTTCAATTGATAATATTTTAGTACAATGTGATTCTAATAAGCGTAATGTGTATAAAAATGGTCATCCATTGATTAATGAAAAACCCAGAGTGCGTGAACGTCTAAATAGTTGGAGGAAGAAGGATACTGATCGTGGTCGAACGAAACCGCCTAGTATTTTGATGATTGGCATCGATAGCATATCGCGTGTCAATCTAATAAGAGCCATGCCAAAAACTGCCCAACATCTATACGATAATGAATGGTTCGAGTTGAGTGGATATAATAAGGTAAATCCATATGTGATACGCTTTTCATTCAGAAACAAATGTTTCGGCTCATTCATTTTTATTAGTACGTCTCATTTTCTATGGCAATTCTCAAGTTTGTTAATTAGAAATTAATATATGCTGTCTGAGAATTTAAAGAAAGTCTTATTATGCTTATGTCATAAACCAAGAACTAGGTACATAGGAATGGAAATGAATGCTTTTCTTTGGTCACAACTTAAAATCAAAATTAGTAGAGTTTTGAAGAGTTAACCCGAAAGGAGATTTCCGCGGCCTTATTGACCGAATGGTTAGCACTGCTGACTAACACGCGTATGGTCATGGGCATAACCGTTGTCCAAACCAACATCCAAAATTATAGAAAATTTAATTTTTTTATTGCGGTCGCTCATCTGCAGGGAATGTCAACCCATCCGAGAAACTCCCCATAAAAATGCATCAGCTGATCCGATATAATAAACTATAGACCCCATTTGTTTAAGAAACACCAAGAAGCACACTACACACCAAGATGAAGGAGGACAACATACTGTTCAAGTACCTTAACACTGAAAACCTCTACAATGAAATCACTTAAGTCAAACTTTAAACGCATAAAGTCTCATGAACTGTTGGAATTATTAAGTCTCTATGGTAAATAGCTTTCAGATGACGAAAACCCAACCCCCCAAAAACCTTGCCTATCAAATAACTACATACATATAGACCTGTCTTAGCATCGTCTGTAGCTACCCTTAAGTGACATGCTTACCGAACTAAAATATATCGGTATAATCTTAAATGGAAAACTTAACTGAAGTCGAAGCACGACGGAAGAGTGAGAAAAAGCTAAAATTTTACGACCATTGGAAAGAGATGGAGTCTAAATCCGAATATATTTCCCTAGAATTATACAGCAGTAGTTAAAACTATCCTATTCTACTCGAAAAAACATCTTCAGGAGTAAACAAGTTAGAGTTCAGTGGTCGGAAGCTATCTTCATTACAGGAGCCCTACAATCGAATCCTTTAAAAACCTTGGAAACTTTTCTCAATTTTTTTCTCCTAAAAACTTTTCGAAAACTTCTAATGAGAGGCAAGGAAATTCGACTAAAGGCAACTCAGCCTGGAAGGAGTCACATACTCATGATAGGCTCTTTTCTACAAGAAACTTATAGGGTCGTGGCTATCTTTATCGACGGCTCAATACTTGTTGGTAGAGTAACTTTTTATTGCAATTACGGAATCCGCTGAATGGTTGCTCATATCTGAGGTCGCAAGTCAATCGGAAGCGCTCTGAAATAAATGTAATACAGCCGTGATATAGGCGCCCGGACACAAAGTCAATACGAATAAAAAAAATTGTCCTAGACATGAATAAGAGGATGATTACGTTTAAAGTTACCTCTGTCGTAGCTAACCCTAAACTTATCATGTGGATAAGTTGCTTGGAGAAACACTTCTTTGATCGCCTCGCAGAGGTAGTTGCCACTAGTGTAGGAAATATCATAGCATTTATAAGTCACACATTTCTTTGAGAAGCTGATAGGAACCCTACTTCAGTATCACTATGGGGCTATGGGCCTTAGTGCGTTGGTATCATGCAACCAACGGCATCAACTCAATTCTGAAGGCTATAGTTATAACTTCGCACCAAATCAATGATAAAATCATCACGCAGATACTTCGAGCCCCGAAAAACGACCAGCCTCAGCCCATTCGGCGATGTTGCGTCATAGAGGATGTATTTTTCGACTGTTTAGCCAAATATCCCTCCTTTGCCAATAAACAATATTTGCATCTTGACGAGGCAGAGCTCATAGAAGGAATATTTTGGTCAAAACGTCCTTTTCTTCTGTCCGGGCGATTCTATACTGTTCCCGTCCATTTCGACTCTGAACGGCGGTGATATCAGCCCTTACTCTTAGCACTATCACTTTTAAATGGAGCTGGTTTCTACGTTGGATTAGATTCTGGACACATTTATATAACGAGCCACTTGCCTCAAGAACATCGACCTCAAGAACATCGACCATCTCTCGTGAATGAGTTATGTAAAAATACTCCAGTGAACTCTTAAACCGAATACATCGAAGTAGTTCCACCAAAGCTCCCTCTTTTTTAGCCGCGATCTAAGGCTCCACAATGTATGGTTGCACAAAGTTCAACTACGCTTCCAGTGCTTGCGACGTGAACGCAAGAGTAGGAATTGAGTATAGACCTGGGACTGTAACTACATACCCAGAAGCCTGACTACACTCTATTATACCCCAACACATCACTTATACAGAAATTTTACTAAACGGACTTACTAAATGACGTACCTAAGTCAATTGTAAGTGCCTAAGTTCGCAGAAATTAATCAAAAGCGTGAGAAAATCGGAATATGTTAGGCGTCTTTTGCTATAGGTGTTTAAGAAGTGATTTTTATCCGTTTTTCAAAAAAAAAAAAAAATAAAATAAAATAAAAAAGTAAAGTAAAGTAAAACCACACATTTTTGGATTGTGTTTCATTTAAATTATTTATCTATTTCCAAATTGCTTTCATTTTTTCCCCATTAGATAGATGATAATACGTTTCCGAATTTTATGGCTGTGCTTGCTGGATACAATAAAGATAATACCGTTGAGAAATGCCCTCCAAAAGTATTAGGTGCCTTAGACAATTGCAGTTTAATATGGAACGGATTTCGTGATCATGGCTATGTGACAGGTTATGGTGAGGATGCTGCTGAAATTAACACATTCAATTACTATAAAGTGGGATTTACGAAACCGCCGGTTGACTACTACTTGCGACCATTTCAATTAGCTGCCGAACATCATTTGCATAAAACCTACAAATCAGGACTGACTTTTTGTCTCGGCTATCAACAATCTGCACAATTTGTACTAGATTATGCCATCGAATTTGCAACACGTTTTAAAGACGAACCGCTATTTGGGTTATTTTGGACGAATTCGTTTAGTCACAACAATCTGAGTGATTCCTCGTCAATGGATGTTGTGATGCTTAATTACTTAGAACGGTTAGCCAAACTGGGCTTACTCGATCGTATGATTGTTGTGTTCTTCAGCGATCACGGCCTACGTTTTGGACCAGCACGCACCACCACCTCAGGTCATATGGAGGAACGTCTGCCATTCATTTTTATTTGGTTGCCACCATATCTGAAGCAAAAACGTCCAAGTTTTGTAAATGCTTTAAGTGTGAATAAAAATCGCCTGACAACACCATATGATTTACATATGACACTAAAGCACTTTCTTAGCATGTCCGAGCGTGTTGAAAACAAAAGCAAAGTTCTTGCCTCAGCAGAGGGTTGTAAAAAGTGTCAAACTCTCTTAGAGCCGGTACCATTAAATCGTTCCTGCTACGAAGCGGCGATAGATGAACACTGGTGCACTTGCATACCTTATACTAAGGTTAATAAAAAAATTAATGTCGTACAAAAACTAGCTAATATAACGGTTCAATATATAAATGAACTGATACGAAATTTTCGAAATGGTACAGTGTTGTCACTGTGTCGCACTCTACAGCTCGACAATGTGGTAAGTGCGCATCGATCGTATGATGCCTTTAGGCCGATAACAGCAAATGGTACAGCTTTGGATGTGTATCGTCTGCATTTCGTTACAAAGCCGAATACTGCTGACTTCGAGGTGACGTTACGCTACAATCCAGTGACGGAGGATGTTAAGTTCACAGGTGAAATAAGTCGGCTAGACTCATATTACAAAGATTCGCAGTGCATATCGGATAGTTTTGTGAAAAAATATTGTTCATGTGCCTAGCGTAAGGCGCCGTCGTTGACGACGAAAAACAACAGCACAACGAACCATGCGCACTGATCCTTATGGGACGCCTTCCATCGTGGAAGGTGATCAATGTTTTCTTATTCTTATCATTTCCTTTGTATAGTAGGTATCCATACCAGATAAGTTAAAAAAAAATATTAATCAGAAATTTTCTACCGTCTCAAGTAGTTAGCTATAATGTTAAGTAAAAAATTTTCTTTATGATGCATAAATGCTGAATTGTATTTTAAAATTATACTTCAAAAGAATTTACGTTGACTTGTACGAGGGTGGATCAATATGTCGTGGATAATTTAATTAGGAATGGCAAATTGTTTTTCTTTTATCCTATATAGTGTTATGAGTGCCTGAATAACATTCGGTTGATGCTGTGACGAACTGCAGAAAAAACTCCTAAAATCCTTCAACTGATCGTAAGGGACTCTAATTCTACACGATAATGTATGCGATCTAAGGATCATAAGAAGTTAATTAATGCATTTGAGAATTTCAATATGGCAATGCTGGTACATTTGACTGATTTTTACTATGGGAAATTGGATTCGTTACTGACGAATGAAGAGATAATTACAAAAGACAGCGAATAATAAACGAAGACTACTGAATTCCTATAAAGAACGCGCGCGTTTATTCTACTAATGAAAATTTATGAAAAATTTAAGAAAAATGCTAAGTTTTCTTTTAAATAAGTAAGTTTAAGTAAGTTTGCCAACAAAATAGCTGCCAACCGCCAATCATTGTTTGCTTAGGCTTTCTATTTTGAGTTTTTGACAAATCAGCTGATTACTAAATGCGCATATGTTCTGTCTGTCAAGGGTAAATATCGAATTTGCATTTGTACCTTTTAATGCAACTTAACTCAGCTGGTCTGCCTCAGTTATTAGATGATTACAGTGGTGTGACAAATTTTCTCTCTCTTGTATCTGATGAAAAAAATGAGGTAGAGTAGATACAGGGTAGTGTTGTCATAAATTCATTATATTTTAGGTTAGGTTGCAAAATTTTTTTTTTTTTTCAAAATTAATAATTATTTTTCCTCTTTCTTAAATCTGTCTAAATTGCATTAACAAATGTCTCGAAAAAATACAGAAAACTAGCATGACAACTGAATTATCATTTTTATTTATTTGTTAATTAAATAATAATATTAAATTTGTATAAAAGGTTATTAATGGTATTTCTTAAACAGTCTCTTGAGAACATATTTCCTAAATTTCATTTGATGGCTCGTGTGGAGGTTTGATGGCTAACATGACACTATGTTACCAAGCGCCTGAAAATACTATTTCAAACTATCTTGATCCTCCCTCGTACGCTTCAATTTACGAACACAATTATTTACATATATATATATAAGTAAATACATAAAATACATATGTTATGTAAAAAACAAATAATACATACGCTTGCCAAAACTATATGTAACAATAAAATACAATAAATAAATTTAGCAAATATTTAAAATTAAGTAGTATTAAATATTAACGAAATGCTTTAACCTTATGTAATCGTATGCGTCAAATGTTGAACTTAAGTATCCATATATATATATATATATATATATATATATATATATATATATATATATATCTATATACATATTGTATGTATATCGTTTTACAAATACTAAAATACTGTGATTTGTAGTCAATACTTTAGCCTAAGATATAAATCAATGAATAAATACATATGTACATATGTACAGACATATTTTCTATAATGATATATTTTATTCTCTTTTTCTCAAATAATTAATGTGCAAGGTAAGTTTAAGTTTGACATATTCTATAGCCGAAAGATGATGGTGGTCATATGTTGGTTCAACTTATTACATGTCTTAAGTACTACGGCATCGTTGAGTGCATATCTAATCTAATTGATCTGATTCAAAAACCTGTGTTTACTTTGATAGCCGAAAACTTATAACACACAAGCTAGATGTAAAAAAAATATTAATTAACAGGTGAATTGCAAAGTCCTCGGCCTGACACATAGATGGCACTACTAGAATTAAATCCATATGATTTTTTGTTAGCCCTAACCTTCAAAAGACGCGTGTATAATATCATTGACAGTTGTCGGATCATTAGAGCGAAGCAACTTTTGTTATTGTGAGAAAAATGAATAAGATTTTGAATGACCGTCAACTGAACATGTACAACATATCATTCACGTATATATGAGAAAGCTCTGTGCAAAGTGGGCGCCGAGTTGATGATCCGTAGCAGTGTTTGGAGATGTTCAAGCGTAATAAGCCTGAGTTTTTGAGTGAATATGTGACAATGGGTGAAACATGGCTCCATAATTTCACTTTGAAGTCCAATTGACAGCCATCCGAGTGGACTATACACGATGAATCCGCTCCAAAGTGTGGTAAAACGCAACAGTTGGCTGGCAAGGTTATGGCGTCTGCATTTTGGAAGTCGCATGGAATAATTTTCATTGACTACCATGAAGGACCATCAACAGCGACTATTATAAAGCCGTTTGAAGGACGAAATTGACGGAAAACGGCCGCATTTGAAGAAAAACAAAGTGATGTTCCATCAGGAAAATGCACCGTGTCACAAGTCAATGAAATCGATGGAAAAATCCATTAATTGGGATTTGAATTGCTTCCGCATTTTGCCAAAGAAATGTATTTTATTATATATATGTATATAATTTAAAACCTTCTCGGGCTTACTAGTAAAGTAACCCATATTTTCGTTAGAATCATTAATATTTGTACTAAATTTATTAGAGTATTCAATTTGACGTTTGATTAAAAATATTTAGTTTTGATAAGTATAGTGTGTTGGCCCCTGTAAGGTATTGGGCTGATCATTCAGAGTCATTAATCCTAAGTGAAAGCAATTGCCTCGTGAGGATTTTTCTATTGGAGACAAATAATTACTTTGGTTTAAAAATTCCTTTTGTTTCCATTAGGTTTCTTCGGTTCAGTTTGCGAAATAAACCCTGATTAGAATAAAAATATACATACATATATTTGTCTTGAACTTAAGTATTTTCTTTGAAATTTTTACATTAATTTAGATGTAAATGTGTAGGTACAATTTTTAAATTAATAAATTTGTATACTGATGTAATATAGTAATATATATACATACATACATGAAACGTTTTAGGTTATTACGGTAAATAATCACAAAAAAAAAAAATCTAAAATAAAAATAAAAATAATACAAATAATTATTTTAACTTCACTTCAATTCACAATTATAAATATAACTAAATACTTAAATAATAATATTTCTAATCAAAGTGCAATGTATAAAATCACCAACTAAAATTTAGTACGTTTTTATATTTAACTTGTCCTTAACATTGAAAGTCTGCATGGAACACTTAAACATCATAAAGAATTTTCGAAGCGGATCTTTCTTTGTGAGAATCCCATATTTTATATTACGCGGCGTTAGTATCAAATCAATGGCAGGCTTATTGTAAGATATGTTTATTGTTAAAATCGCATTTAATTGTACTGCAAATTGCGAGTTTTGACGGCGTTCCTCAGTGAATTTTTTTGTTTGTTCTAATTGAAATTCCATAAAGCTCTTGTCATGGTAACGCTGATGTAGACGTCCAGTCCATTGATCAACTGTGCCACTTATGAAAAATGTGTGACTTCGATTTGTATCATTTAACCCTTCATGATTATCGCTATTATCGTGTGCCGCGAATTGCAGATCCAAGCAATAGACTTCCGTTAGGATTTCAGTGATGGCTGCCATGTAATATTCGACCCATAAATTATTCACGTTTTTTGATAAGCTAGTATTTGTATTTACATAAGCAGAAATGACTCGCAGTTCTAGTGTGGAAGGAATGCATTGATAACGCATATTGCTGCAGCCTACCATCTCACTTAATTGGTAGTTCATTCCTTTATTTGAGACTTTGGGGGTTTCATTACCCGCTGATGGGTAATTTTTATTGTCAGTGTCTTTGCAACTTTCATTTACGGTTTCAACGACAATCGTTTGAAAATTCTTTTTATTTTTGGTTACTTCGGAGCTTTTAGCACTCAGAGATGGGTAGTTAATTTCATAACTCATGTCTTTACAACTTTCATCATCAGCGGATTCATTATCAGTTTTATTGCTAAGCTCTTTTGTGTTTTCAACGACAATTGTTTGCAAATTTGCTTTATTCTGGTAGGTTTCAGAGCTTTGAATATCCATTGATGGATAATTTGTTTTATTGCCCATCTCTTTACAACTTTTACTACCATAGGTATTGGGATGCATTTTCTTATTAGCCTCTCTTGGGTTTTCACTAATACTTAATTGCAAATTCTTATTGTTCAAGTCTTCGGAGCTATCAATAATTTTCGAGCGATGGGTGATTTTATTGCTTTTGCATTTATAATTTTCACTATCAATGGAGCCATTCCTCCTTTTATTGTTAATGCTTTTATAGTCTTCTCTATAAATGGCTTGGAGATTCATTTTGGTGTTGATATCTTTAAATTTTTCATTGTCAGTAGATCGGAAATTCATTTTATTTTTGAGGTTTTCATGGCTTTCAGCTTTTTTGTCAATGCAATTCATGTTTAATCCTACTTCAAATGCCAGCCTTTCAATAATACCAAACAGAAGTGCCTCATAACGTTCGGATTCTGAGACAATATTTGTATTATTGTATACTTCACATGCATAATTTACGCATTTTTGAAAGTAATACATGTTGTGATCTTGAAATGTCCTGGCAACATTGTGATTAAGGGTAAATGCATCTTGGACACAAAGAGTGTGTTCAGTCTGAAAAATAAAATTATCTATACATGCATATATAAATGTGTTATAAATGTATACTCACCTCAAATGGTTGCTTATTTTCAAAATTTATCAGAGCAATAGCGGAAAGCTGATTGTGATAAGCCGGAAAAGGGAAGGTTCCATTTTTAAACTTCTGTAATGGTATTCCAACTCCTAGATACGGAGAAATTAGCGTTTTCTCAAAATCAAAAGAATGATAAAATTTAAAAAAGCCTTCAATAAGCGTTGATGTAGTAATGTCACTTGGAAATGGCGCTATTCTTCCTTCTATTTGATAAGCATAATTCACACCCATTACCAATTTTTCTGGGATATTCTCTTGTAGCTTTTCAATTGAAGGCAGTAATGCTGGTTGTCCCGGTTGTGGGTTTTGTAAATAAAATATAATCATTGTAGCAAGGCAGTAGCTGTTCATACTTCCTCGCGTAACCAACAGTAACTGTTTTGCCCATATTTTAAGGAATATCATTAATTCACGTAGTCGTACATCAAAATTTAAAAGGTCACGCAAGAAGTAGGTATTGTGGATACTATTTGCTGAACATAAGTTGATATCCACACTAACACCAGCAGGATAGTACTTGCAATTTATTATAGGTACACGGGCATGCCGTATAGCATACACATGGCCAAACTCTGTACTTTTTCTTAAAATACCGTTTATTTTATTGTAGATTTGGTTAGTCGTGGTTTTATTTATTACATTGTAGCGCTCGTCATTAATAAAAAAATCGAGATCACTGTCTGGAAATGAAAAATTACAAATTAAATATACAAATGTAAAAAAGTAAAAAAAGTTAAACCGTGTACACTTACTTCGCAACGCTAAACCACAAGCGAACGAACCAAAAGGTTGAATTTTTAACGTCTTTTCCGGAAGTAATGCTTTCAAAGAATTTTCAACGCGTTCAGATATGAGTCTAAATTTTTCATCGCTGAAGCAATAGCAATTATTAATACTGGATACTCCCTGGCCAGGTTTCCATTCACGAAGAACCTTCTTCAAATCGTTCCTCACAATCTTATATTCGGCCATTTCGTATTTTTCTAGGACTGTTTTCACCTTGACACGTAAGTTCCGTAAAGGTCTTTTGAGTAACTGGTTGTGTTGATATAAAAGTTCGTGTCGCAAACATTCCTGCATATCACTGAAGACTGCAGGACACAATGTACACTTAAAAAACTTCTTATTATAATTGTGAGCCATCTGAAAATGTGATTAAAAGAAATTTCCTTTTTCTATTATTTTATTGAAAAATATGTAGTAAATAACAACTGTAAAATAAAAAGGGTAAATAATAACTAAACTGGCACTTGTGTTCCAGTACGGCGGTCTACAACTTGACTGAAGTATTCCTTTGGTATGCAGCCATTGATTCCAGAACAGAGTATTACATTGTTTGAGGAACGATATATTTCCATACCACCTACTTCCATAGCTTTTTGAACGTTTAAATATATCAGAATCTCACAATCGCTGCGGAAACCGCTAATTACTTGGTCTTTTGAACCATATTGCTTTGGGTTGTCGGAAACTGCAAAGTGAATATGTAAACGTTTCATAGTCCGTAGACCTTCCTTTTGAATGTTTAACCAATTTCGATAGTATGTGCCATGAACAGCTAAATTAACTTCGCTGGCATTGTAAATGCGCTGCAGGCAATGCAAATCTTGTACCACAGCAATCGAGTGGCCTTGATTTGCACGTATTTCATAGAAGCCATTGCTATTTTGCCGTAAACTATAGCGTTGCTTTTTATCTGTTTCAACGATGTTTTTTAATTTGTCCAAAGTAAAATCACGTTTGTATTTCGGATGGTTTGTTAAGGAATCAACGCGCACAAAACCGTCTGCCTGTATCTCTAGTCCTTCTTTTACAGCTCCATGGCGCAACAACCACGAGAGGCGTTTACTTAGTTGCACGTCATTTCCCATTTTTATCATAATAAAATTGTCAGTACAAAACTTACACTTTATTTACGATATTATTTCGTTTTAGCCGTTCTGTATCCGTCTACATCTATTCTTATTTGGTATTAGAATTTGTTTCTACTTATGCAAAACAAAACGTAATGTAGCGTAGCGCAAAGCTTCAACGCTGCCATACTTTAAAAATGGTCGTTTATAAAGAAAAGCATTAAGGTGGGTGCATAACTAGTTAACAGAAATTAAATTAGGCGACTACAGCATCAAGGCTTACCTCTTTCGCTGTAATTATTGAACGTTAAATAGACAATGTTTAGAGAGATCTATTTTGAATGAAATGTAAGCATTTTGGAAAAAATATCATTGCAAAGAAGAACTGATAAAAGAGTCCAACGGCATCTACCACAATTTCAAATAATCAAAAAATTACAACTGATTCGGGTTGAAAATTTGGAAACATTGCAGTTAAAACAGTTCATAAAATAAATTTTATACTATTTCTAACCGAAAAAATGCTGTAGACAGTGCTGTATGATTAAAATTGGTACATTTTGGCTAAATCAGCAACCATGGTTAAAATAACCATTGTCAAAATCATACACATACGTTCAAGTAAATTTCTATTCATTTGCATAGGAAGTAAAGCCAGCCAGCGCTGGGACAGGGTCTTTAATGCGGCAAAAATGCAAATGAATCATTATGATTCTTCCAGAAATTCCAAGAAGGAAAATTTCGAAATAAGTTCAGTCATTACTATAATATAATACAATAATTTGACAAATTTTTAGCTTTTAGATAGAAAATTAATTGAAAAGAAAATTTTCATTGCGTCATATCATTGACGCTTTTCACTTTGCTAGCAAAGCCCGAAACGTCACTCAACGAAGTAAAGCCGATCAACGTATTTGTAAAAGAGTTAGTAAACTGTGTGTTTACACTACTGGCAATAGCATTAAATACTGCGAAGTGGCAACATTCGCTTTGTCAGCTGCTTGTTTTGTTTTGCTGTTGTTATGTTGTTTTGTTTTGCTCAAAACTTTCATTGTATTTTTATAAAAAAGCACTTTGCTTGTTATCGTGAATTAGATAAGAGTTTTACCAACTACGGACAAAAAATCTGCTTAAATTATTGTCCCAAATGTTATCAAACCGTGCGTTTAAATTTCGACCATTTTATAGGCGTTTGCACACAATTCGCTTGGGGTTGAATACTAGTGGAGATTCTGCACGGCTACCGGCTTTAACCAGCTTTTGCTTGGTTCCGAAGTCAACGGAACATAATAAGGAAGCCGTTGTGAAATCTTCAAAGACGAGTGTATTTGATGTTAATACAAAATATGTTGTAAGACAACAAGTACGCAAATATGTACCAACATCCAGTCCATCGAATGCAGAAAGTGCTTGTTGGAATTGCAAAATGGGCGGACGTAAAAACCACATGTTGTGTAAATCCTGCGGTTATCTTCAAGATGTAAATGTAGAAATTGTGAGTTAAATTTGCTACCTTGCACTTAGCTCTAATTAATTTTCCAATTATGTTATTTCAGAACTATTTCGACCTGTTAAATTTACCAAACAATTTTTCATTACAACAGCAGGAACTAAATCGACGTTTTCGACAACTTCAAACATTAGTTCATCCAGATAAATTTAGTAACAAGTAAGTAAAATAGCTCGTATCTTTATCATATATTATGTGTATTAATAGTTTTGCTTTTGTATTAAATAGAACAACGCGTGAGCAGAATAATTCCGCCGACTGGAGTGCTTTGATAAATAAAGCATACAAAACATTATCGGCACCAATTGAGCGTGGACAATATTTACTGAAACTACAAGGCGAGTATATGCCACAGGATAATTCTGCTTTAAATACAGAATTCCTTATGGAAATGATGGAGCTCAATGAAAAAGTCGACGAAGCGAATTCCAGTGAAAATTTGCAACAAATGAATGAAGACATTGCGCGACAATTAAAACAAGATGTCAACGAATTAAGCAAGAAATTCGATTTAAAATTGTTAACTGAGGCAAAATTTTTGCTAGTAAAAATGAAATATCTGATTAGTGTTCAGAATAGCATCAAGAAAAAGTTACGAAATATGGAGGGTGGTTAGGGTTTGGTAAATTTAATACTTTCATAAAATTAACTAACTTGTTACGATTTCCAGATGTTTTGCTGTTTTGTTCTCAAGAATAAAACAAGTCTTGTTGCAATATACTAAGCCTAACCTTTTAGTTTTTATTATCATTTTATGCAAAGATTGGTGAGAATTAAATACATACCTGGGGACTAATAGGATATTTCACGATATTTTACCGATTTTCTTTGTTTCTTTTATTATAACGAGGAAAAATGTAAACAAAAATAAATAAATAAATGTGATGTTGGAAGCGACACAACAAAGCTATCAGCTGTTTAGAGAAGAGAAAATTAATAGATCAAGCACTCTCCGACGTATACGGATAACGTGTGACATGAAATGCCATATTTATAGCAAAACTTATGCCAGGTAGACAACGTGGCAAAAGCTGATACTTTTTTTATTTACAAATTGTAAAAAAAAAGATATAGACAAAAACTGTATAAATCGCGTTTTCACAAAAAAGAAAAAAAACTTATGCGTCCACCTGGGGAGCCTTCTTATACTCAGTGCTTCCGTAAGTTTCACCACTCAGCTCATAAGTACATTTCGTTTGTGTCGGTGAGTGCTGGCACGCAAGAAATTTTTGTCAGCAAGCTTGATTTGTTTAGTTGCTTTGTACTCGATAAAATAAGTGAATTTTCTAAGTTTAATTTGTGTGTGGTACGTATGTAAATAATTCAAGTAAATACAACATTGAATGCTTTAACTTTTATAACCAGTAATCTCAAATTGAGTTGCTTTGCAATAATTTATATGAAAAATGAGACGAATTTTTTTTGCTTATGAACTTCATCAGCTCAATTTAGCTTGCCGCATAAACCAATAATAACAAGATCACGCAATTCGGAAATACACTTATTTATTTTAAAAAGGAACTATCATTAAATCAGTGTTAGTTCAAAAAATATAAAAGCTGCTTATAGTTTCAAATAACTGTTCTTTTCAAAAGCATTTGACACGGTCAACAACGCAGTGCCGAAAGTAAATTGCTACCTTGCCGACCTTTCCTACTTCTTTACTGCACGTTCATCAGTTAGTGCTTGCTCGAACTTGATGTGAAAGTCGATGATGTTAAAAATCCGGTAATAAATAATCATAGAGAAAGACAATTGGCCTGGCAGTCGTAGACGTAGTTAAAAAAGCTACAAGCTTGTCAAACCACCGTTTCCTCTGTACCACTTATACCGTGAAACATCTATGTTCTCAGTTAATTAACCAAATATTGTACTGTGTAAGCGATATCTGCTGGGATGCCGCCGTCGGCACCATTCTTACAGACACTTAGTGTTACCTGAACCACCACCTCACATCAGGAAGGGAGTACTCTACTTCAAAGGCTCTATACAGCATTTTAGAACCGAATCGCTGGATAGAACGTCAAATCGATAGGCTTTAGACCTGACAACATCGTCATCAACTTTTTTCCCGTGGATGGCGTCCTCGGAATCCAATCACCAACTATTGCATAACAGGAGCTCGAGCTATCTCGAGTAATACTGGCATAGTAAATGTCTGCATATTGCAGCCGACTAAATTCCTACCTATCCAGACTTGACTGCGTAATATTTAATGTATTTTAATACACAACACTAACCACCTCCATGCATGCTCTCTGAAACTACTATCCCTCTGGTCCATACTAGCCGAAATAGCTCGTTTCCTGCACATCCGGTTAGATGTCCCCCGAATTTGTTCAACACATAAGTAAACGAGCTGCTTTTATGACCTTATGAATATATTTCCTTAAGAACCCCTGCCGAAAAATAATTCTGCGTTCGGCGCTGATAACAACATCAACACTAACATTTTGTTGTCTTGAAATAAATAAAATCGAACACTTTCTCATCTTCTTTTTCTTTTATAACTCTACAACTGTTTGTCGGTTTGTGCTCGAAACAAAACATTCCGCCAATCCCCTCTCTCCGTACCGAAGTTCTGCCACTTATTCCGATCAAGAGTAGGCAAGTCTTTCTGAACTTGGTCCTTCCATGTTGTTCGGGGGCGTCTCTTCCGTTCCTTGTCCACAACAGGGTGTCGAGTCAAATGATTTTTCCACTGGAGCATCTTCATCCATACGACCGACATGCCCAAGATAGCGCTGACGTTGTATCTTGTTGCTCTTGACTATGTTCCTGCCATTCATGAGCCATACTCACACAGTTCGTGGTTCCATTTTCTTCGATACACTTACCTTAAGCGGGCAGGGCCATCGATCTTGCGAAGAACTGATCTCTTGAATGCTTTTAGATCATTCTTATCTTTGTTCGGAGAGACGGCCTTCCCAATTGGACGGAATTGAAGTTTGTGCTCAACGTCGTTCAACATAACCGTATTTAGTTATGCGGAGATCCCAAATCAGACATTCATTTTCTATTATTTTGAATCTCGGGCGAACCAGCCCTCGAACTCTGGCCATCCGACAAGTAGAAATCGTTGCCTGAGTGCGATTTAGTGTCAATTAATTTCATATTTCGTATGTGTCTTATTATAAACATTTTATGGTGAATTATACACACATTTAAACGTATATTCAAACATTTGTATAAAAATACAAGCATATTTTTCAATTAATTTCTTAGTTTTTTCTGCTACAATAAAATGATTTAAAGAGTGTATCAGCGTGTACTTCCCCCTTTGCTAAAACAAGAGCTGGAAGCATAGACAAATAACAGGTTATTTAATACAAATATCAAAATTAAATGAATTTATGTGGTGATATGTGTACAAACATGAGTACATATGTATGTATGTATAAGTATACAAAAAAATTTATAAAGAGAAAATAAATAAATAGAAAAAGAAAATTATAATTGTATAATAATCATAATTTACATTCAAAATGTATGTATGTATTTTTCAAAATAAACTAAACAAAAGTGTAACATAAATTTATGTTTAATATATACTTATTTTTAACAAAAATTTACAATTTTCTAGGAAACATATACATATATAGATATATGCATTTATACACACTCATACAGGGGCTCACAGCTATTTCATGCAAGTTCAATTATAAAATTTGAAATGTTATATATGGACAACAAAAACACATATCGAAAAAATTTAAATTTCCAGTTGTTGATATGAATGTGCAGTTCATAAAAGATGCTTCATATAATATTTAAAAATTAATTATTTAACAACTTATAAACAAAAAAACGAGAAACATCGAACAAATTTTAATCACAGCTCATTTCATGCAACGTACTTCTTGCTAAAAATAAGTTAAATGATTTAATTAAAACTTGTTTTATATTTAGTGTGATATCCGTTAGCTTTTAATACAGCTTTTAGTCTAGCTTGCATGAACTCAGCAATTTTTTTTGTACTTTCTGTTCCGATTTTGTTCCACTCTTCCGAAATTGCGCTTTTTAGTTGTTCCCTATTACTTATGCGGTGTTTACGGCTCAAAGTTGTCTTATTTCGAGAGATGAAAATCTAAAATAATATTTTAATACTTATGTAAATTCAAATTCAAATTTAAATTCGCGAGTTATTCGATTTTCTAAAATAAAGCAGATTCACAAAAGTATACATACGTTGTAAATATAAATCAAAATAATTAATAATAATAAGTTGTGTGGCCTCCGTTGGCTTGTTTCATAGTAGACAGTCGAGATGGCATTGAAAGAGCCAAAGCTTTAGTGGTTTCTTCCGATATTTTACCCAATTGCTCAAGTAAAACCGCTTTAAGTGTGGATATTGAAGTAACGTTCCAAAGTTTTACCTTTTTTTACGGTGATGCTCTATAACATTTGAGTCTGGGGACTGCGGAGGATATTCTAAACTTTGTTTAACAGTATATAATAACCATTCTCGCACCAGCATCGAAGAATGCTTGTGATCATTATCGTGCAGAAATATGGAGTTTTTGTACACTTTGGAGATAACTGTCCTTTAAAATCTATTTATACGTGTGCTTATCTAAAATTTCTTCTATGAACCGTAGAATACCAACGCCAGCACCATACCATCACTGATCCTCCACCGTGTTTTACGGTTAAAACCACATTTATGGGGTCAAGAGCTGTGTTCGATTTATGCCAAACTTTAGTGTGTCCATCACCTCCGAAAATGTTAAATTTACATTCATCCGTGAAAACTACGTGTTCCCAAAATGTAGGATCATTCGAATGGACCTTTCCACATTTTTCTGCTTAGCCCAAACGTTTGGTTCTATTTGCATCCCTCAGTAATGGTTGTTTTCTAGCCACACTACAGAACAAGTCAATTTGTTTTAGACAGCGGCTTAAAGTTTCTGCATTAATTGATATTCCGTGACCATTCTCTACATCTTTTGCTATTTTTACAGCAGTCTGCTTTTTTTTTAGCTAATGTATGGCTTCTTTCGGCCATTGAAGTCGTGCACACGTAGTACCCGAGGAACAGTTTCGGTACAAAATGATTTACTTAGTTCCCCCCGAACCTCTGTGGTTAAGTTTTGAGCCGATAGTCTGAGAGTTTCTTTAATTTTTCGTACAATGAAGCGTTCGTCACGTTCATTGAAAATTTTATTTGGTGCATTTTGGCCTTTATTTTGCATACGATTTTCATGTACGAAATGCTCAATTATGTTTTGCACTATCGGACTACTTAAATTAACTAATTGAGCAATTTTTCGTACGCCGATAACGTGAAACTCAAAAATAAATTAAAACCATCGTAGAGGTTTACAAGTATGGAATCTTGTGAATTTTACAGGAAAATGTCAAACTCGCATTTGCCTGTCAATCTCAGGGTTTGACTGTCAAATAGAAAATCATAATGGCTGCCCGCAAGTTGACAGGCAAACTCGACGATGCGGACATCGATGGAATGAAAAATTTGAGCAATAAATACAGAGGCAATGGAAGAATTAACAAATAACAGAATGTCGCATCAAAAGCAGAGCAAAGAATCTGGCAATGCGAATCAAGATGGAATTAGAGAAATTCAAAATGCGAATTGGGTGGGTAATAAGAGAATAGCAAAGTTTTAAAAATCAGGTGATCTCAGCTGTTTTCGAATGTAAACAAATAAAATGGCGGATTCCATACTTGTAAAGCTATACGATGATTAAAACTGACTTTAAACTATTACTGAAACGACAGTTGTAAGAATTAGAAAAGCCTACTACCGTTACAAACTCAACTCGCTTTCGTTACAGCACAGACAAGTGCTTGCATGAAATAAGCTTTGAGCGAAAATTCTGCATTAAATTGATAAGTTTAAACTGCATGAAATTGGCTGTGACCCACTGTATATTAACGCATCTGTATATGCTCGTACATACATACATATGTAAAGTACTTAGTTGGGCATTTTCGAATTGTACAGACATTTCATTCATCACCAACAATATTATTGCTCTGATTGGATCTCGATTGTTTATATCACTTTAATAAGTTTTTAATTTTTTTTTGCTCTTTTTATTTTGCCCACGCACATACACACACATACACACTTCCACGCATTTTGCACAGCACCCACAAATTTGTTAATCAAAACATTGCGCCCAATTAAAAATTAAAACTTGATTGGCATGTATGGCGCGGCGCAGCTTTGGAAGTATGTACGTATAGAGTGAATGTAGTGTTTTAGATCCGTCGTTACGCGGCACTCCGCGTATCCGCCACTCCGCAAAACCTACGATACAGCTACGTCATACATACGAATACTCGTACATTCATATGTTGCTCGCGCCACTTGAAGCTCGCTTGCTTACCTGTAAATACTCAAAAATTCGCTACTCGCCGACACAGTCGAACTTTGAAAGTGTTTGAAAGTGCACTCCCACAGTAGCGACTTTCGCATGTGCAGATTATTACTACTATTAGCGAAGCGCAATACGATTGTACATTTCATTTGCATACGTAGAACTTACATACAAACCTACTGTAGTACTTTGTCATTTGTCGCTCGTGTGATTCAACTGTTGACAGCCAAACAGTAGCAGCAATGCAAACGAGCAGAGTCGTCGCAGCAGCAATTTTAGCTACACTTTGCATTCTATCCACGCTAAATGGCTCTGTCGCGCGCAGTGGTGGTCGTAAAACCATCAATAAATACTTCGATATCAACGATGATGCAGCAGTAAATGTGAAGGCAGAAAATACACGCCCAATTATTGGCATCCTGACGCAGGAAGTATCAAGGTTTGTTCGTCGCCTCTATCCGGAGAAGGAGTACAGTAGTTATATTGCTGCTTCATATGTGAAATTCGTTGAAGGTGCCGGCGGACGCGTGGTGCCTTTATGGTGAGTAATAAATTTCTGTTGATTTATTCATATCTAATACACGTTTATATGTATGTATGGATATGTTTTTGAACTGATAATGATGAGCTCGTGTTGAAGTGATTTATTATAACGTCGCGGTGTTGTTGATAAGAAATCATTTTATTGTTTTTTTTTTTTGAATTTCCTTTATTAGTTATTTTCGATAAGGGAAGGCTTAATTGCTTAAATTTTCAAGTGGTTAAATAGACAATAGCGAATGTAGCATAGGCGTAAAAAATATTTCATATTATTTAATCAAGATAATGAATTCATTTTATTGTTTGTTATTGTTGTTGTAGTGGTTGGCTCAACCCCGCCTAGGAGCAGTCAAAGTTAGTTCATGTCATCGCGGTCATCTAACGTGAGGCCCTAGAAACAAGCTTTTTTGACGGGTTCAAACCAGAAAGAGAGAGAGAGAGCTGTTTAGTGGATTTTAGTGAGCTTGAAAAGAGGTGGTCATTGTCGAGAGCGGGGCACTCATTCCGTGCGGGACATACTTTAAACATTATGTCAGGTTCATGTCTGAATAGATGAGAGTTGAGTTTATCGCCGTATCCGAATCTTAATTGTTTCAGTGTTTGTGGATGATAGATGGATTCCGAAGGTGTTGCCGTACTCTCTATGAATGGCGTTTAGGGCCTGTTGATAAGTCTTTTTGTTCAGTAGTTTTGTTATATAATGCTGTGAAGTTCATTAGGTGCCTACCTGATGTTCCCTAGGTGATGGTTCGTCTTCCAAGAACATTGCCAAATGGTAACATCTTAGTAGATATTGCTTACATCTCTTAACATTATGCCGCTTAGCTGAAAGCATAGATGTTTCACTGCCTCAATGGTGCACAGGTGACATCAGGTTGTTTTCTTGTACGGTCCGCAGGGCGATAATCTGACAGGTTTGTTGCTTCGTCATTTGCTACTCTCGAGTCTCCGGTGTACAAAACGGTGCAGCGTAAGTAATGACCGGCCGGCCGATTGTCGTGTAAGTTGCGATAAACGTTTCTTTGTATTTTGCTAGTGAGGCTCTGGACTTTGGTTGCATTCGCACTCATATGCGAATTGAAGAAGTACAGACTGCCGAATGTGACTCCTAGTAATTTTGGGGTTAATTATTATGGGAATTTTGCCATTGTCGATTTCCACATTCAGTTCGAGCTTCGATAATTTTGCTGGTCGTAGTTTTTAATTGTTCTGCAGTGCAGAAGTGGTAAGGTCGGCGATATAGCAGCTTACTTTCGAACAAAGATTATCAACCTGACCAGCCATCAAGCAGTTGTTGGCCTTATGAAATTATGGAATCACACTCTGGTAATCAGGGAGAGAGAAATATCAAAATTAAACAATAACGGGTAGAGGACACCACCATGCGGAATTTCTAGCTTAATTTTACGTAGTTTTGAGTTTTGACCACGAAATTCTACCAATCACTGACGACCATCCAGCTAATTCATGTTCCATCTCTTCAACTCTCAATGCCCGATAGTAACACTGCGTGATTGATCATGTCAAAGGCTTTGGACATATTCAGTATTGAGGGCCGATTCTGGTTAAGACTATGGATTGTCTAGAAGTTTTATGGCATTAATTGTGGTTGTGATGTTTTGTACTTTGCGGAAGCCATGCCGGGGTGCTGCTGTGCTCAACTACTTTCGCTACTGGGAAGAGAGAAATAACGGCCGATACGAATATTTTGTGGGCTGGCAAATAAGGTTCTAACTAACTGGAGTTGGAATATTTTTTTTTACAAATAGCCTAATGGGACTGGCTGATAATATTTTCAGAAACAAACGTTGGTATAAAGCAATTGGTATAAAATCACGCTACGTATATATTTTTATACCTTTCATGAATGTCAATATATTAACTTTGATTCGAAGTATGTAAGTAAATAAGAAGAACAAATAGAGCCACCAAAATATATAGCGATCGAATAAGAACGACGAGCTAAGTTGTTTTAGTCATTCCCGTCTGTTTCAAGGCAAACTAGTACTTCAGTTTTTAAGTTAAGTAAGAATATATATTTACCTATTGTATTGATCGGGCCACTAGAACATATAGTTCCCATACAACGGATTTTTTTCAGATATGAAGTTTTGAGTAAAAAATCCGTCTAAAAACTAGCTGAGAATGTGAAATTTGGTATTCTACATCGGAAAACTATATCAATAGCCCCTCAAAAAATTTTTTTCAGATATGAGAATCAATATTTTATCCTAAAATATACAATATAATACATAAATTATGTGTTCATGGAAGGTACAAAGACATCGGCATGACCGTTGACAGCACTTCTTAATTTTTTTTAAACCAAACTATCGCTAATTATTACAAAGTTGCGTGCTTGAATTTTATAAGGTAGACAGGAAGTGCTGATTATTCATTAAATTTTCAAAGCTAATGAGTTTAAGGTAAACAAGTATAAGAAGGAAATAAAAATAATTTTATAAATATTATTTTGATAATAAATTATAATCTGTTGAGGTAAGAGCAATTGAAACCTATTTGAATACCTGAGTATTTCCGTTGACAAGAAACATAAATCAGATTATGCCGTTTCGTACGTTTTGTAAATACATATGTAGCTTATTAGTTCAAAATATAGTTCATAATAATTCACATATTTTTTATGGTTTCATTTAATTTAATTTCAAATCCCAAAACCCCATAAATCAGTTATCGTTAAGTTTATTTTTGTACATTAATTTGCAGCTGTTATAACAAATCAATTCAAATGCTTAGTTTTGCCAACTTCTGTTTTTAAAATCAAATGACTTAAAATTTAACTAAAAAAATTAATTGAAATTTATACACACTGAACCTGCTTCGTGTTTATTCACATTTCTATAAAAATACTGGCATAAAAATTTATGTAATTATGTATATATGTATGTAAATTTGGTTTTCAAAAATATAATTTACTTGACTAGGATTCAAATAACCGATTACCCAGTTTTTTCGTTGTAATTTTAACATTCACGAAACTCACTTTGCAACGGAAATGAGTCGGATAGTTAATTGAATGTGAAATAATATCATATTTATAAAAAATATTCTTAAAATATAACTAGTAGAGATAATTTCAAAATCAAAATAAATTTCGAAAATATTCATCGTTCCTAAATTGAATTTCTATAAAGATATAATTATTGAATTATCACGTCAGTGTTAAAGGTTGAACATGTGAATTATTAATTCAATAGTCCGAGTTTGAGTGGTGTCCGTATTTCCTCAAAATACCGGATTGTTGATTTTTTATTACTATTCTCATATTCACAATTAGTTCCTAGTTATATTATGCACATATATTTAATACGTACATATATGTACCTGCGGGAATGATGAAAAGTACCGCAAATTTGTTCATTACTGAAATTCTCATAACTCATATCATTTAAAGGGTGTTTAAAACGAGAACTTAAATTAATATGTTAATATTTACGATTTCCTTTGAACTACATGTATATAGCTCTGGACGTTTTGTGGTCCACTGTGAAAATTTTTGCCATAATGGAAGAAAATGAAAAAGTAACAGATTTTTTTTTAATATTATTTTAATTTAGTTTATTTTATTTTAATTTAATTTAATTTAATGTAAAAGTAATGAGCTGTATTCAAAGGCCTACTTTTTATTAGAAACATTATTTTTTCATTGAATATTGTTATACAACAAAGAAAAAATGGTAGAAGTGACAGCTGTTTCAGAGATAACCACATCTCCTCATCAGACTTCTTTTGCCAGGATTCGAACCGACGGATTCTGGCATCACAGGCGAGTGCTCTACCAACTGAGCCAACAGGCTCTTCAAAAATATCCATTAATTTAATTTAATTTAATTTAATGTAATTTTATTTCATTATAATCTTTTTTTTTCTAAGTTATTTTATTTTCTTTTACTTTAATATTTATTTAATTTAATTTAATTTAATTTAATTCTATTTCTGTTTTCTGTTCAATGTGCCTTTAATTAATATTTTTTTCCACCTCCATTTAATGAAAAATTTATAAAACGAAAAGTTCAAAGTAAAATTAGTATGTAAAAATGGGAGCTCTAGATAGCCGGGTATCAAGCAGTGCGAGCAGCTCGATGCTCGCTCGATACTCGTTCATTACACAACTGCTCGGCAGAAAATAAAAACTCAATTTTCTTTGTCAACACTTCATTGGCGTTTCAATGATTTTTACACTTTGCATAAAGAAATTTAAAATTATTAAATTAAAGATCTGAGAAAAAGTCAAAGTTTTTGTTAAAAACATCGAAATGCTCGTGCTCAGCTCGAAAATTTTCGAGTAATGAGCAATGAGCAGGTGTGCGAGTGCTTTTTTTTCTTTCAAAGTTATTTTTCAACACAACGATTTAGTATTTAACTAGTATGAAACTGATGAATATTCATATAATAGACACTCCATAGCATATCGCCCTGTTAAAAATAACATAAAAATGATGAAAGATGAAGTAGTCGGTGTACAAATGCTAACTAGTAGCATTCTTGTATCCAACTTGTGTCTTTTCATATGTAGGCCACCACATAAAAAGTATTATGAATTGTGTCACCCTCTAATGAAATACATTAATACAACATATATGTATATATATTGTAGCAATAAGATACTACTACCATTTCCGCTGGTCATGCCTTTTAATTGTTAATTCTCATTTTTTAACGTTTATCATATTTAGTTATAATAATCAGATAAAAAAACAAAATTATCGGGGAAGTCTTATATTTTTTTTGTTGCTGCACGTTTATTATATGTAGTTTTATTTACATATTGGATAATGTGATTTTGATTTCACATTAAGAACATATTCGTTGTGTCATTGGCCCATGATTGTTGATATGTTATGTACATTAGACTGGTTCATGAAATTGTTTAATTCTTTTTTTCTTCCTCAATACTTTTTTGGTACTTTCTGTAGAGATATTTATTGCCCGTTAAAATATGATATTTATTTCTTTTAATTAACTTTAATTTAATATTATTTTGTTTTGTTTGATTTTACTTTATTTTATTTATATTTTTAAATTTATTTACTTATTTTTATTTTGTTTACCTTATTTAATTATTGGTTATTATATTAGTCAATTTTATTTATTTATTTAAAGTTTTTAAAATTTTTTTTATATGATTTTAAACTATTATATTTTATATAAATTTCACACATGTTATTTAATTTAATTTTGTTTTATGTTTTTGTTGTATTTTATATTATTTTATTTCATATATTTTGGTTAAATTTTGTTTTATGCTATTTTATTTAATTTATATTATTGGTTTATTTTATACTATTTTAATTTATTTTATATTGTTTCGTTTTACCATTATTTTATTTCGTATTTTTGAAGTTTTATTTAATTAAAAAAATTTTTTTTTTACGTTTCATGTTATATTCTATTTTATTTTATATTGTTTTATTTAAATTAATTTTATTATGCTTTTTATTTAGTTTTCTTAAATTTTTAATTTATTATGTTTTATGTTATTTTATAGAGTTTTATTTTATATAATTTTTATATTATAATTTTAATTAATTTAATTTAATTATTTTATTTTATCTATAAAGGGTCACCCAAGTAGAGGTACTTTTTTCAATAGACTTTTTGACAGATCATGCGTGAGTCCTGTCAAGCTGTCATGTCTTTTTTGTTCAGTATTGTTTGGCATTTCATCATGGAAAGACCTACGCCTGAACAATGTTTACAAATAATTCAATTTTATTGCGAAAATTCACGTTCTGTAAAGAATGTGTCGCGTGCGTTTCGCTCAACTTATGGTCAACATAATCGGCCTACTGAGCATACTATTGACAGCACCATCACCCATCTTGAGAACCAGCATTCATTATTGGATAATATTCGAACGAACAGACCATGTCCAGCACACAGCGAGTAAAATACAGCGGTCGTAGCTGAGAGTGTACACCAAGACCGTGTAGAGTCGATTGGCGCCGTTCTCAGTAACTCGGACTGACGTATGGAACAACTTGGCGCAATTTACGTCGATATCTTAAATTGAAAGCGTACAAAATACATCGCTTCGCTCTATGGGCTCTTGAAAAGTTCCAAGAAGATTCGACGCTTTCGAGCCAAATTTTATTCGGCGATGAGGCCCATTTCTGGCTCAATGGGTATATAAACAATCAAAATTAATGCATTCGGGACGAAGAGCAACGTGATTAGATTCAAGAGCTGTCATTTCATCCAGAAAAAATAACGATTTGGTGTGGTTTGTGGGCCGGTGGAATCATTCATCGGTGTATATTTCTTCAAAAATGATGCCAGTGACAACGTAGCCGTCAATGGCGGCTGTTATCACACCATGATAACCGACTATTTGATGCCTCAAATTTAAGTTCGTGATCTCCGCGACATTTGGTTTCAACAAGACGGCGCCGCTTCCCTTACATCGAATCAATCAATGGATTTATTGAGAGAACACTTAGGTGAGCAGATAATTTTACGTTTTGGGTGGGTCGATTGGCCACCAAGATCATGTGATATCACCCCGTTAGACTAATTCCTGTGTGAATATGTAAAGTCTAAAGTCTATGCGGACAATCCCGCTTCGATTCAGGCCTTGGAGCAAAACATCACGCGTAGAAAAAAACATTGGACTCAACGGATGGACCATCTGAGACGTTGCGGCGGCCAAGATTTGAAAGAGATAATCTTCAGAAAACAAATGCCAAAGAATGCCCTTTCGAATGATAATAAACATTCCCCATTAAATTGAATTTTCTATGTTTTTTTTTATTAAAAAAAAGCAGGGAACCTCGAAATGGATCGTCCATTATTATTTTGATTATTGTATATTATTTTATCTTACTTAATTTTTACTTAATTTTGTGAGGTTATTTTATTTTGTTTTATTCCATTTTATTTTAATTTTCTTCATTTTATTTTATTTTTTGATTTTATATTATTTTATTCAATTATTATTATTTTTTAAATATTATCTTATGTTATTTCATTTTAATTTATATTTTAATTTCATTTAAAATTGCAATGGTTTGCTGTAGTGGAAAATTGTCTACAATTGAAATGCCATAAAGCTTGCTTACAGCTCTTTAGACCATCCGCAGTGGTTTTCCCATGGTTAATATGTGCTAATGAATGCATCAAAATTATAAACTAAGAATGAGAAGCTTTCGCATAACTTCTTTACTCCTCTTAACCTGCTGCTGCTACAATAATTTGTTTTTGTATCTCTCATATAACTGTACTTTCATACTTTGACTTTTCATTTTAGTCTTAGAGAGAAAATTAAAAATTTGATCTAAAACAAGAAGAGTCAAAATATGCTACAAATACGTCAATGCGCTAGAATATACTCAATATTTTCGCGTAAAAAATGCGATTATTATTAGATAATTAAGTGTGAATTAAATAAATCGATTTTTCATCTGCTATAAGCCAAATGCGTAGTTGTTATTTTAAGAAAAAAAAAATTTGAAACTTTTATTTATAAATAAATATTTGCTTTTGTTATTGTTTACTTAGCGCATATTTACATATTTTTTGTTCTTGTTTTAAAAACGTACAAAACATGAATATCAATATCATTCTGAATTGATTTTCTCATGTGTGGCTGTTCCAGATGTGTGTCTGTGTGGTTGTGTGGCCGTATGGTTGTATATATGCTATATATTTTGGAAATAAATGCATATTTCTACACAAAGATTTATGCACACAATATGCATATTCATCAATGTAACATATATATTTACATATTCACATTTAAACGATTGATAAGCGCGAAAATAGTTTCCACTGCACGAACTGTTTCATTTCATTAGTTGCTGCGAAACGAAAAATATTACAATAAATGTACGATTTTGCAATTTGCAAATGAATTCTCATGTACGTGTTGGTTTTCAAGGCATATTATGGACAATATGTAAATTTAAGTTTTGCTAAACATTTTTCAAAGTCTACTATGTCTGGCTATGAAATATCACACAAAATCAAGAATTTCAAATTTCACTCATTTATTCATTAGCATTAAAGTTCAAAATCTCATTTAACATGCAACACTAACAACTACAACTATGTATAAATAACCACAGTCTGCTTGACGGTTGTAAAGTATTTAATCAATGTCAAGTTTTTGTACTAAAAATACACTTTAGGGTCAAACACACTTTGTAGAGCTTTGTTGATATCATTCGAATTGGTGATATTTTAGCAAAAAAGCCATAAATTAAATGGCTTAACAAGTCATCAATTGTCCACATCTAGCAATACTCATATACATATTTCTTTCTTAATTCTTTAGACAGCACTTTATTGCTGTCATAAAGCTGAGGGGTTCTGTGTTCTCCATGCCTGTTGCTCATTATACTTGTATGATGGGTGTACGTTGTGGTGATAAGCGCTTGTCATGATTTGTTTTTTTGATAAGAAAATATAGTTTGTTATTTATAACTGAAGCGCTTTTTTGTTTGAACTTCTCCTCTGATTTGTGTTGCGGCTGGTTTATTGCATTTTATTCATAAAAGTGCAGGAGATAAGGCTGCAGAGAATATGTGCATATTATTTGCAATTGCGATTTATGGAGCTGATAATGTTGACTTAATCGTATTTCATTGTTTATTTTGTCCTAATTCTTTTTCTTCTTCATTGGTGGTGGCGCCGCTTATGTGGTTTTAGCCGAGTCAGCTTAGCGAGCCTTCCTTTGTTCCTTTCGCCTTTGTTCTCTTCGCCGTCGGACGCTAATTGAAGATACCAAGTGAAGACAAGTACTTCTCCACATTATCCTTACGGTATTCGTTTTCCACTGCTTCCATCGGCGTCTACATAGTCGTAAATTTTAATTCATTCGGTTGACACGACTTAGCAAACGAAAAAATATCATCGTTTTAACGGTTGTAGTATTCGCTGTTCCCAATGCTCAAAGTATCGTAAATCTTACCCAAAATATTTCTCTCGAAAACTCCGAGTTATCGACTTGTAGAGTTTAGCTTTGTTCATGAAGAGATGACCTCTCTTCAATTGTACACCAAGCCCAAATTAGCACTTTTTGGCAGATAGTGATTATGCGTGGCTGCGATTGTTGTTGGTGTGGCCGCTGGTTCCTAGATCGACGAAGGCAATTTTAAAATCGATTTTAGCCTGTTGAATATCTGGTGAACCGCGAATTTACCACGCCTGTAGCCACACTTATAAGCTTAAATCAGTTCCTTGACAGTGGTGTCCACCGTTTTGTGCATTGGCCAGAGCACACTTAAGCTTATGCATGCACCTTGAACATTTCTATTTGGACTTCATCATATTAGGGTAATGTAAAGTCTGTTCCATCGTCTCTGATTAAAGATTCGGGTACGCTATTTCCGGGCTTAGTTCATTGGAATTTAGCGGTCTGGAGACGTATTTCTTCCATAAACTCAGTATAATTTGAACATCAGTCGACAGTTAACCCCTTTGGTTCTGAAATGAATACGCTCCGATCGTAAAACCTTCTCTAAGTCGTCTGTCTACTGCAGTACGATAATCCTCATCGAAGTAGCACTTCTTCGAAACCAATAGATTCGTTAGCGGCTATACGTAGGGAGCTTGAAATGCCAGCCCACTGACCAATTATACCGAGCAAGAGCGTTAATTGAGCAGAAAACCATTTGGCTTTGTGCAATGATATTAGGTTCCCGGAGTAAAGGCAAATTTAGAACACTAGATAATTGCCGTCCGTCTATCACAGCATGATCGATTTGGTTGTGGGTTTTCTGATCCTGAGACCGCAATGCTGCTTGATGCATTTTCTGGTGTTGAAATCTAGTGCAACAGATAGGTATAGCACCTGGCGAAGTTGATCTGCCTCAACCCCATTGGGGATGTTTCCTCGTGGAGACTGAAATTTTTGACTAACGCAAGTCGATTATTGTAGAAAAAGCAGTGTCGCTTGAGGCAAAAAACAAATTTTGGACAAAAAAAAAAAAAGTATCCAGAATAAAAGGTCTCTTATTGTACAAAGTTTTAAATTTTTAGGTTAATTTTTTAATTGTGTCTAGTGAATAGTTCGATTACGCAATGCATCAGATAATTAATAATTTTTTATTTTTATAAATTTTTGCTTTCAGGATTGGAAGGGAGAAGGAATACTATGAAGATATAATGTCTAAAATAAATGGGTAAGTAAGAAGTTGTGATTACTCATTCTAACCTCATTTGCCTCCTACATTTTATGCTTCACAGTGTGCTGTTGCCTGGCGGTGCAACATTCTTCAATCAATCACAGGGCTACGCCGATGCCGGCCATCATATTTACAATATTGCTATAGAAATGAATGAACGTGGAATATATATGCCCATTTGGGGTACTTGCTTGGGCTATGAGTTGCTCGTCTATTTGACAGCAAATAACACGGATCTACGCAACGACTGTTCATCGTCTTCACAAGCATTGCCATTGGAATTTGAGAAAGGCTACCGAAATAGCAGACTTTTTGCCAAAGCTAGTGACGAAGTAGTGCACATACTCAGTACATATAATGTGACGTCGAATTTTCATATTTTCTGCTTTACCAAAGAGGTAGGTGGCAAATAAGGTTACTCACTATTTTTCTAGTTAAATATTACTTATACGTACTGTAGGCCGGTACTAGCCGGTTTTTTTAAGGAATTATTTAGCTTCAAGAAAATTAGGTTAATTATGTCCATTATAAGAATAGCGGTAAGCTAACTGGCATCTCATGCGAGCAGAATGGCCGCTAGTTGCAGCGAAAAATGTAGGAAGTGTAGGCTTCTGTCCGGACTTATCTAGAACTTGTCTTAGAGGAAGTGTCTAAAGCTCTCATAAGCTTCGCAGGAAGCGTTGTGACCTTAAACGACTACTACTGTAGGTTCACTAGAATGATTTTGCAGCGTTTGTTCGCCAAAGGTGCGGTTGAAGACCGTCTTGAAATAAGTGGCTCGCTATACGAGTATAAATGAATCCCCATTCTAACCTACCCGCGCAACGAAGTTTTGGGCTGGGCTTGGTATTGACAACCAGCTTCAATGAAAAAATTTCAAAATGCTTAAGATTTAGCGCAACTTGATACTGGATTCGTGATAAGAGAAGCACTCAGTTCCATACAAAGTCGGATGAACTTCTAGCCACAATTTCAATTAAAGCGAAGTATAGTTAACTTGCGCTTACACCATGATGAAAAAGAAGAGGGATTATGTGGCCAAAGATGCTTTCTCTGAGCACCTGGAATGCAAAAAGGAACCCTGACCCGGTCTCCATGTATAAATCTTTCAAAAGCAGCATTTTTGACATAAGATTTGGAAAATACAGCTTTCTTGACGAAACAAACCAATAGAGTTTGCTCGCTTCCGCATAACAAAGAACGCTCGTCAATAAACAAGAAGACCTGCAAACCTGGTTGTCTGTTTTCAACGTTCTGTAAAGAATGTGTTTCGTGCGCTTCGCTTAAATTGTGGTCAACATAATCGGCTGAGCGTGTACTATTCGCAACACCATCACCCATCTTGAGATCAAGCATTCATTATTGGATAATATTCGACCGAATAGACCACGTCCAGCACGCAGTGAAGAAAATATAGCGGCCGTAGCTGAAAGTGTATACGAAAATCGGCGCCATTCGCAGAAACTCGGACTGACGAATGGAACGACTTGGCGCATTTTACGTCGAGATCTTAAATTGAAAACGTAGAAAATACTGCTTGTGTGAGAACTGAAGCCGCTCGACCTTCCCAAGCGACTTCGCTTCCCTCTAAGGGCTCTTGACAAGTTTCAAGAAGATCCGACGTTTTCGAGCCCAATTTTGGGCCAGTCGATTGGTCACTAAGATCATGTGATATCACACCGTTAGACTTTCCTGTGCGGATATGTAAAGTCTTAAGTTTATTCAGCCCTTGGAGCAAAACATCACTGGTGTCATTCGCCAGGAGAAGGAGTATTCGAAAATTGAACTCAACGGATGAACCATCTGAGACGTAGCCATGACATGATAATCTTCAAAAAATAAATGCCAAAGAATGTTCTTTCGAATGATAATAAACATTCCCCATTAAATTTGAATCTTCTATGTTTTTTTTTCTTTAAGAATGCAGGAAACCTCGAAATGGTCACATATATTTTAGTTTCATAGTTTTGCAAACACTTAACGGTGTGTGTGTGTGTGTGTGTTAACGAATCTTCTGTTTGTTTTACTTTTAGACATTTGCTAACTACGGCCTAAATAAATACTGGAATGTTTTGAGCGTCAATCATGATTGGTATGGTGCGGAATTTATATCTAGTCTGGAGCATGTTAAGTATGTGCATATGAACATTGATTAAGCCAAATGCTTTTATTAAAACATAATAAATTCAAACACAAAATTTAATTTTTTTTTCCAGATACCCATTTTATGGAGTTCAATTCCATCCGGAAAAGGTGCTTTATGAATTCATACCAAATCGTAATATCACCCATACCTCACAAGCTGTTATAGCTTCACAATATTTTGCCGATTTCTTCCTCAATGAGGTGCGTAAGAACCATAATCATTTCGCCAATCGCACCGAAGAAATCAACGCACTCATCTATAACTATCAACCAGTGTACACAGGTGCTAAGGGCTCCGCTTTCGTACAACAATATTTGTTTGAAACACAATTCTATGGTTCCACATCTGGCGCCATGCAATTACATTGCTTGTTGGCGTTAGTTGCAATATGCGTGGTAGGCGCTTGGTGGCATGTATGACGCCTTAACGAGTATGGAATTGCCAAACTAAGCGGTCTTGCAGGCCATTATAATTCGTGATTTGTTAATTTTATTTTGCTCGCATTATAGATTTACAGTAACCTATCTCTGTATGTATGTATGTATGTATGTGTTATGGATGTTTGACTATAAAACTGTTGCGCAAAGTTCCTACAAACAATAAACACTATACATATACATACATATGTAAGCACCATACAGTATGTGCGTTTACGTGTGCGTAGAAAAAAATGTAAAAGTAAAAGCATAGAGGCATTAATGGACAATACCAATTCTCTGCAGGGATAATTTAATTATTCATACATATATAATTTTAACTGCATCATTCACTTAGCTAAATACATACAATGTTTAAGTAATTATTGGCATAAATGTGTAAAAATGTTTTTAGTGCAAAATGTAGGTCTAAAAGTAGATACGGCCACTTTATACATTTATATACATATGTATGTATATGAGTATTATATTAGAAAATTATATGCAACACATTTCTACAAATAACTTTAAGGGGGAGTAGGGTTTTAAAGGCGAGAAAAACGGATATTTTTATGATTTTTTTCGGCGACATCAATAATATAATTTTATTAAATTTTATTACATATTATTGTACAACTTTTGAAGAATGTCACAAAAAATTTTCAAAGAAAAATATTAATAAATAAGCCGGTGACGGTGCCTTGAAAAAAAGTGGTTTTGCGGTGTACATTATAACTCGTTACCGGATTATCTGAAACAAAAAAATTGATATGCATTTTAAAGGTGATGTATTTCTCGAAGTAATCAGCAAGAGTTTTTTTTCTATTTTTTATAGCACTTCGAAGTGAAAAACGCGGTTTTATTAAAAAATAGAAAAAGATGAAAAAAAAACTCTTGCTGATTACCTGTTGATTTATGTGAAGAAGTAATGTTCAATTTTTCAAAAGGATCGGTTCAGTAGATCTTGAATTCTGATGTTCACGAACTTCAAAAAAGACGTTTTCGGGAAAATCGATTTAAAGTTTTTCATACGTGAAAGGTTCAGGTAGCACGGCCGGTCGTTTGAAACGCTGTAACTCCGTTAGTTTTAATCGGATTGAATTAAAATATTCTCGACATATAGTTCATTCCGAAAAAAAAATTAAATGAAAAAAAAATATAATTTTAAAACTCTACCCCCCCTTAAAAAGTATCATCATAAATCAACTATGCTTCTGTGATTTTTAAGTTCAAAAATAATTAATATCAGTATAAAAAAGCCATACTCAGTGTAATTACGTACATAGCGAAATTTCTTAATAGTAATTGAATTGAAAAAGAAAAAAAAAATTAAAAAAAAAAAACTACACATAAAAAATATTTAAATATATCAATAATTTATTATCTAATAGATTTATTACTTAACGCAATTCAAATGAATTATATGTATGTATATATGTATGTACAAGCATGAATTTTTGTATTTTTGTTTTTAGCAAATTTTAGAAAAAAAATAAATAATACAAAGCGTTAAGAAAAAAGATGTATATGCCATAACATCTGTGTGCGTGTGTATCTAAATATGTACTAAGGTAGTGTTTCTTAGAGAAATTCATTTAAAGCATGGCGTATATAACTACAAAGTTACTTGTTTAAGCGCTTCTATTTTTTTTATAACGTTTGCGAAAAAAAGTTAAGTACAAAAAAAAAAAATAAAATGAAAGCACTAACAAATGTTAAATTAATACGAAAAACTTTACTTTTAGCTTAATTTCATGTGTAAAAATATTTCAAGGGATTATAATACAAACCGTCATATATTAAAAATTGTTTTAAAAAATTTGTTATCCTCCGATATCTCTCCTTTCCCCATTAGCGAAGATAATTGATGCCTTGCTGCTACCATCACTCACACACCATCTGAGCCCAGCTACACATCAGCATGCCTTCCGGCAAGTGCACAGTACCACAACTGCACTTAACGCCATAGACACTTAGATAATTCATGGCCTTAACCAAAATCGACCCTGTGCGCGAACTGTTCTAGTAGCACTGTACCTGTCGAAAGCTGAGTGGTCGACGATCGTCGGTTGATTTTCGAGATCAAACTTCAAAGCTGCGGCAAATTAAACAAGGTGCTCCGCAGGGTGGTGTCCTCTCCCCGATGCTGTTTAATTTTTACATTTCGAGGTTTCCTCTACCACCAGAGGGTGTTTCCTTGATCTCATACGGCGATGACTGTTCGATTTTGGCGTCTGGCCAGATATTGATAGCCTTTGTTCTTCAGGAAACTGCTACCTCGCCGACCAACTTCACTGCACGACCCTTACACCCACGACCGAAATCCGAAATCCTCTGCCACCCTTTTCAACAGCTGGATGAAGGAGTACCGGCTAGAACGCAATGTGAAGGTCGATGATATAAAAATTCCGACCACGAACAACCCAAAGTTACTGGGAGTCATATTCGATAGCCTGCACTTCTTCCCTCCGTGTACGACCGCAATTGCCACCAAAGTACAAAGCCGCAACAAAATCCTCAAATCGCTAGCCGGTAGCACCCAGGGAAAAGGCAAAGAAACACTACTGGCAACTTACAATTCAATTGGTCGCCCGGTCGTCAACAATGCTGCACCGGATTTAGACGCCAGGGACTAGCGACACGCAGTTGAAGAAGCTTCAGACCTGTCAGAACACCGCCCTTCGGACCGTGACGGGAAACCTCCTGATGGCGCCGTAGCACCACTTACACAGCGAAACATCCAAGCTGCCAGTTAAGGAGCATAATGTTATGCTGTGTAAGCAATACCTACTGGGATGCTGCCGTATGGATCATCCTAACAGGCACCTATTGTCGAACCACCTCCTAGGCACATCAGGAAGGGAGTACTTGACTATCGCGACACCGCGCAGCAATACAGACAAGAGCCACTGGACAGGACGGCGTACAGACAGGCCGCTGTGAGTCAAATCACCACCCATCGCAGAACAAGAGCTCGAGCTGCCTCGTGGGACCCGCGTAACCCTGGTACAATTAAGAAACTGTAGTAGACTTAACTCCTACCCATCCAGACTCGAACCTGACGATACTAACCACCTCTTTGCATGCCCACTTAACCGGACGCATCTAACACCCCTCTCCCTTTGGTCCGAACCCGTTGAAGCACGTTTACTGGGCCTCCCGTTCGATGACCTCGATGACTGAAATTAAACTTGCCTGCCCTAAACGGTGCTAGCGTATGCCGCAACAACAATAAGAACAACAAAAATTGTTTGTTTGGAAGCTGAAGACTACAGTAATGCGATTTAATGAGTATGCTCAAAGGAAAAGGTGAATTTTGATTTTTCGCAGGCTGTGTACATTCGATATTTTGTTTTTGTTATAATCGGACACGATCGATGTTTATCATGTGCTTGCATTAGGAGCCAATTTCGATTATTAGTTTGTTTTTGACAACAGAAGAGGTTAGTCACGTATTAAATATTAAATTTTGCGTTAAAAATTGAATAAAGTGCTCGAAGGCACTTGAAATTTTGACTGTGGCATTGGTGAGCCCACCTTGTCTCAAAAAAGTGTTCATAAGTGGTACAAGCGCTTTATAGAAGGCCGAGAATTTTTTCTTGAAAATCGTCGAATCACTATTAGGGAAATCGCAGAGGATGCTGGCATATCAATCGGCCCATGCTATTCAGTTTTCTCGAATGTTTGGCATGAAACGTGTGGCAGTGAAAGTGGTTCCGAAATTGCTATATTTTGAGCAAAAGCAATGTCGCATTAGTATCGCTCAGGAGTTGTTGAATAACGTCAAAAACGATCCGGGTTCGCTGAAACGGGTCATAACTGGTAACGAAATGTGGGTATATGGTTATGACATCGAAACCAAGGCCAATCATCTCAATGGAAGCTGTCATATGAGCCAAAACCGAAAAGGGCACACCAAGTTCGATCAAATGTAAAGGTTTTGCTCACTGTTTTCTTTGTTTAAAATGGTGTGGTGCATGATAAGTTCCGCCAAAAGGTCGTACAGTCAATAAGGAATACTAAAAGGAAGTTATGCAACGTTTGCGTGTAGCAATACGGTTCAAAGGATCGGAATTGTGGAAAAACAAATTGTGGATTCTGCATCACGATAATGTACCAGCTCACATATCAATGCTTATTTGTGATTTTTTGGCCAAAAACAAAACCCAAAACTAAAGAAACCAATGAAAGGAAAGCGTTTTTCCACAATTGATGAGATCAAGTCTAAATCGAAGAAAGATCTAATGTTCATACCGAAAAAAATTCAAAATTTATCTGTTCCTTTGAACACACCTCTTATGTGCTATCTACTAAAGTAATGGCAATCTTCTGGACGTAAAAATTTTAGCTCCTATAGAGGTTGGCATTTCTTTCTGGAAATTCTTAGCCTTTAAAGATGCGTTGCGAAGTTCACAATTTCTATGTATAGTAGTCCTATGTGGAAGAAACTGATAATTGGCATTTTTTGAGTTTCTCTTCACTTCTGTAGTAACTTTCAGCTTGTTTAAAACAAACAGATAGATAAATTTTTATAAATAATGCAATAATAATTTTTTTTTTAAATTTGCTTAATTCATGTAGTTGCTTATGCAAAATTTTCCTCATAATTTCACATGAGCTTAAATAAAAATTTTGCTTACTTCATTTTGATATTTAAATTATTCAGTGGGGAAAAAATGGATAAAAAATTACTATGCTCGAATCGTTTGCTTTCTGCTATAAATTAATCCGATAATGTTCATTTGGAGCATGTGTAATGATATTTTTGATAGTTATTGTAACATTTCATGTACAAAAATGCTTGAAATTTGATCAGTGAAGATGCAATGTTAAATATTTATTAAATGTGCAGCCTAAAAGTATGTTACATGCTTAGATCTAACTACTTAATAATAGAAGAAACATTTCCATATGCATGTGTAGTGTTCCCCGATGTTAGCTAAATTCAAAATTAGATATCTTTACATAACGGAAATATTTATAAAAGTCTCAAAAATTGCGATTTAATTTGTGTTATAAAATTGCTACTCTTAGCTGGTACAGAAAGTAGTCGTTGGCACGAATATATATTTATAAATAGCTTCGGCTTCGGTATTTAATTTGTAGGTTTCGCTATTTTTCATAGCTAATAAGCTTAACAACTTATTCTCGACGAAGTAGGAAAATCCTGGGAATGAAAATATATATTTTTTGTTTCTCTACAAATAGTTTTTCGACAGTAGCTTCAGAATGGCGGGGTAGAACGATCAGAATCACTTTGATGCCATCATTTATTGTGTTGTTGTTGTTGTTGTTGTAGCGGCTCGATAAAAAGGGTGATAATCCTTTACTATATAAAATCCGGTTCACTTCCGATGCGTAGAGCTGGCTGTCGTGGAAGTTTTCATTTATTGTGTCAACGCTTCTGCCTGTCTATCCACAGAATGTTTTAGACAGACATTGAACATTGCACAGCCAGTTAACATTAAAACCCTCAGAATCTTTGGATATAATTAAATGTTATTTAATTCTCAAAAATTATGATAATTCACACACACACACACACAAAAATAATATTAACAAGAGCTACAGGCAAATATTTAGAAAGCAAGAGAGAAAAAAGAAACCATGTGTTCAGACACAAACCGCAAGCAGTTTGAGACGCAGTGTAGCATTAGTTGTAGATAAAGTGTTTGAAGAAAGAAATAATAGACCACCTTATTCGACATAAAAAAACTGTTAATGCTCAATTTTTTTTTTTAAATCCCAAAAACTAAGCGACTATACCGATGACGATTTTGTTGACCGAATTTTCACGCACCTTCTATGAAGTGTGAGCAGATGCATCATCGTGACGTAGAAGCGATGAACATTGTTTTTCCCAAAATATAGGCATTTTTCCAGTTTTCGGTGTTGAACTTCTGGGCCGCAACCTTTATTAACCGTTTGACTCTGCAACCAGGTCATTCAAGATGCACTATGGCCATAAAATCGAAGTACACAGTGAGTAAAACCTTCAGGTTGCCGTGTTTTTGGACCTTGTTATGCCAGAATGTCTCCATTTTGATTGATTGAGCCTTTGTTTTGACGTCATATCTACAAAGCCAAGCTTTTATAATACGTTTCAGTAATTCTGCATTGTTATGAGTTGAGAGCACTTTCAATTCGCCAGGTTTTTTGTTCCCAATTGAACAATTTTGGTACAAATATTGCTACCACGCGTTTCGTATCCAAAACATTGGAAAAAATGCAATGACATAATCCAATCGATATGCCAACATCATCAGCTACTTCTCTAACATTGATTCGGTGATCGTTCATAACCATTTCTTTCACTTTTTCTTATTTTTCATCGTTTATTGATGCACTGGGCTGTCCAGTGAGTCCACGACGTCCGAGCGCACATCTTCTTTAACGTATTCACGGCCTTCTTGAAAACTCATATACCACTCGTGAATTCTTGCTTTACTCATAATAGACTCACCGAACGCCTGTGTTAACATTTCACAAACTTTATTCTAACAATGAAATCGGCTGAAGGTATACTTTAGGAGCTCTAAGGCTATGAAATTTAAAAATTCTCATTACTATTTCAACACACCTCGTATTTGATGTGCATATATATATATACCATTTCTTTATCGAAGTGAAATGCATATTTCAAAATTTGTCGCCAAGTTTTTTTTTTTGTAAACATGAACTACTGCTGTTTTTCAATGGTTGACCGCGGCCAGTAGTGTGACAGATCACAAGGCAAGAGAACCTGCAACGAGCTGCACGTAAGTTAGAATATCAAAAATACACATATACATATTTATATGTTTACTAAAACAACGTCAATATATGTATTACATTTTTTTTTTGGCACACAAAATTATTTCTAATACATACATACATATGTTTAATATATATGTACATGCAGCGACCTTCAATTGCATGATTTGCCCGTCTCGTGCTCATTTGCTTCGGTCGTTTGTATTGTACTTTTTATAGAAAATTTACGACGACGCAACATTTTTTTTTTAAATGGAAAGTTTTTTATGTATGTATGTATATTTTTTGAAAAAAAAAAAAAAAAAAAAAAGAAATCATTATTGAAACATATGTATAGAAAGAAAGAGAATCACAAATTTCAAATAACTTGAAAAAAAAATTGTTTTTTTAGTTTGTAAAATTATTTTTATTAAAAATGATTTTCTTGAATATTTATTGAATAAAAGTAAATCATGTAAGGAAGTGCTAAGTTCGGGAGGGACATTTGATATGTGTGTGTTTCAGAAATGTGGCAAAAAAAGGTGATTGTGTATAGAAGGGAGAGCCCAGGTTACTAAATGTGATATACTCTACCGTTGCACTAGCGAGTTTGAGTGATGAAAAAGGTTACATAATGTTATATAAAGTATGTATATATAATTTATATAAATAATACTCATTCAACAACAGAGAATCTAGACCTGTTGCATAAAGCGTTTAAGTCTGATTGCTGAATAAATGTATGTCATGTATGCTTAAAAAAAAGTTTACAAAGAAATGATAATTAACGCAAACTCTTTGCGGTTTTATTTTAATATAAGGAGAAACTAGAAACTAGAAACCTTAATTTTCCAGAATTTTGGATGTTAGTTGAACCTGGACTTGTACCCAGGCCTTCCGAGGGGCTATTATGAGCACGCAAAAAAAGGTTCGACACAAAATTCACCCTTCTTGTGATTCACAACGAGGTTATACTCGTTATCAGTTTAGATGACGTGAATGCAATATAAAGTAATGTTCAGTCAAGACAAAAATATATCTAGAATTTGAGAATTCATAGGAAATTCGTATAAAAGAAAAGCTGTTGTACGCTTTAAAAGTTCGATGACTTCCAATATCGTATTGCAAACCGTTACGATTAATTTTTTTGATTGATATTTTCACGAATTTTGAGACACTATTGTTCAATTTGTGAGATCTAATTGATGAATAGATGATCTGACGGCATGATAGCACATCCTTCCTTTCCTATAGATGTGCAAATTCACGAAGAGTTTCATTCTTTTAATCTCCCCGAGAACGATTTGTCCGATTGCAAATATTGCTCCCTTCATGAAAAATCCTCGAAAACGAAGATTTATCTTCCACTTCAAAGACCCCAAAGTCATGAACATTTATATCAGGACTCTTTGTAAGAAATATATATGTAACAGGTCAATTGAAAAGTCCCCGACCTATAATGATAAACCAAATTTTTTTTTTCAAAATTAATTTTTTTTATTCACTTAGCACTGATCATAGCGACTATCCAACTTTTCGATACAATTTTTCTAATAAGATTTGTCCTTTAGTTCAAAATAGGCTACAGTTTTGGCGATCATCTCTTCATTCGACGAAAACTTCTTCCAAGCGAGCATTTTTTTGAGATTTGAGAACAGGAAATAGTCGCTGGGGGACAGATCTGGGAAATACGATGGATGCGGAAACAATTCGAGTCACAATTCATGGATTTTTGCCATCGATTTCACTGACTTGTGACATGGTCCATTGTCTTGGTGAAACATCACTTTCGTTTTCTTCAAATGCGATCGTTCAAATGTTGCGTTTGTCGATTGGAATTCAGAGCGAAATGATGGAGCCATGTCGATGCAAAACCCCGGGTTTATTACACTTGAACACCTCCAAACACTGTTCCGAATCATCAACTCGTTGTTGTTTTTGATCAAAAGTGAGCTCGCGCGGCACCCATTTTGCACAGAGCTTTCTCATACCCAAATATTTGTGAATGATATGATGTACATGTTCAGTTGACATCTTGCCTGCTATTTCATTCAAAATCAATTTATGGTCATTCAAAATCATTTTGTGGATTTTTTTGATGTTTTCGTCGGTAATAATGGGTGTGTCAGATCGGGGACTTTTCAATTGACCTGTCATGTTATGTGGTCCGACATATCAAGTTTTATTGAAATATCTCAACAACTCGATCTCGTGCAAACAGGCGTACAGACAGACAAACGGACAAATCTTATTCAGCTCATTTTGACATTCTGATCCGATCGGTATATATACATTTCTTCTGGTACTTATATACTTCAGACCAAAGTGTAAATAATAGGTGTCTAAAGTTAAGCTCATCTTTTATAAACAGTATGAAAGGTTTGACTTTTTCATACCACTTGAATGGTATCCAACAATCGGTTGTACTCGAGCTTAGCTCTCTTTCTTACTGAGGTTTTTATCTTACATGTGAGTGAAAAGAATTATGAAAATTTATCACGTTTTTGTTTTTGTTTTTAAGTTATATCATCATATGTTGAAATCATCGCTGCATAAGTAGTCGTTTCGCCATGACTAAGCCTTTTGTTGGCGTCTTATGCATCGATCGACTGGAGAATATGAACCCTGGCATATGCAGTTATATTGCTAACGAGTATGTAGAATATTTGGAAGCTGCCGGAGCTGAAGTTATTCCCATTTGGTGAGTTAATATTTGTACTTAGTAAATTGATTTGAATATGCAAAAGCATTTCTTTCTATCAAAGGATTAATAAAAGCTTAGACTATTACGAAAAAATATTGGGAAAAGTGAATGGGTAAGTCATGATCATGTGAATGCGTAATTTACGATTTACACTTTTGGTTTTATTCCTAAATCTATATATTTATGAGGGCTGTTTGATAAGTCAGTGACTAGAATAGACTGTTTGACAGCCATTAACAGCAGACGATCTTTACGGGAATGGAAAAAGTAGAATTTTAACTGGAATGAAAAAAAGCGAATTTCTTGTGCTGATTAAGAAATATCGTTTGCGTAAAAAAAACCATCATCGAAACCAAAGAAAGGCTTGAAAAATACCCTGCTCCATCAATTTCAATGGTTAAGAAGTGGTTTACTGATTTCCGTGGAGTTCGTATCAGTAGAAATGACGCCGAGCGTTCAGGTCGTCCAAAAGAGGTCTTCACGCCTCTCGATAACGATGCCATGGAACGATATTGGACGATCGGAAAATGAAAGTGCTGAGTGTCTGATGCTGTAGGCAACTCAACTGAGTGGATATATCAGAGTTTATATGAATATGAATCCACCACATGGCACCAGAGACCAAAGAACAATCAAGACAGTGGGTTTCTCCTGGCGCACATGCACCAAAGAAGGCCAAGGTGGGTCTGTCGTCCAACAAGGTCTTCGCCAGGGATTTTTCGATATTCCTTGAACGTTATCTGCGAATATTTCTTGTTTCCAAATCTGAAACGGCTCGGCAGTAAGAGATTCGGGTCGAATGAAGAGGTCATCATAAAGGGTGATCCAAGTTTACGTACTTTTTTCAATAGCCTTTTTTTGACAGACCACGGGTGAGTCGTGACAGGCTGTCATGTTATTTTTTTGAACAACGTTTACAAATCATTCAACTTTATTACGAAAATTCACGTTCTGTAAAGAATGTGTTTCGAGCGTTTCGCTCAACTTATGCTCAACATAATCGGCCTACTGAGCGTACTATTGACAGCACCATCACCCATCTTGAGATCCAGCATTCATTATTGGATAATATTCGACCGAATAGACCACGTCCAGCACGCGGTGAGAAAATATAGCGGCCATAGCTCAGAGTGTACACGAAGACCGTGGAGAGTCGACTCGGCGCCGTTCGCAGCAACCCGAACTGATGTATGGAACGACTTGGCGCATTTTATGTCGATATCTTTAATTTAAAGCCTACCTAATACAGCTTGTGCAAGAACTGAAGCCGCTCGACCTTCGGGCCAAATTTTGTTCAGTGATGAGGCCCATTTTTGGCTCAACAACCAAAACTGGCGTATTTGGGACGAAGAGCGCCTTGAGATTTAAGAGCTGTAATTTCATCCAGAAAAAACAACGGTTGGTGTGGTTTGTGGGCCGGCGGAACTATCAAAAATGATGCCGGTGAGAAAGTAACCGTCAATGGCGACCGTTACCGCGCTTTCATAACCGACTATTTGGTGTCTGAATTTGAAGCTCGTGATTTCTTTCCACACATCGCATCAATCAATTGATTTATTGAGAGAATACCTCGGTGAGCAGATAATTTCACGTTTTGGGTCGGTCGATTGGCCACCAAGATCGTATTATATCACACCGTTAGACTTTTTCCTGTGGGGATATGTAAAGTTTGAAGTCTATGTGGACAATACCGCTTCGATTCAGGCCTTGGAGCAAAACATCACGGTTGTCATTCGCCAGCTACCAGTCGAAATGCTCGAACGAGCCATTGAAAATTGGATTCAACGGATAGACCATCTGAGACGCAACCATGGCCAACGGAGGAGCTTGAAAGAACCTTTGGAAGGAATAAAAAAAAATGGGAAAACGTCTAAAAGTAAACTATGTTGAGAAATAAAACGCTTATTTGACAAAAAAAAAAATATTTAAATGAAAAAGTCACTGACTTATCAAACCACCCTCGTATCATATAATTATCCTGCTGATAATATTTTTAACTGCAGAGTTTTATTGCCTGGAGGCGCGGTGTTTGTGAATGAGAACGATCCCGCACGGCTGGAATTAACAAATCATTGTGTACGCGCTGCCAAAATTATTATTGACATTGTGAAGGAAAAATACGAAGAAGGCATTAATTTGCCTATATGGGGTACATGCCTTGGACTTCAATTGTTAATTATTTACACAACCGATATGGCGAATGCTGCTTATGGTAAGGATCCGCGAGAGAGATGCCAATATATGAATTGCTATCTGCCCGTGGAATTTTTACCAGGTAGTTTTATAATACTGTCTACTCTGTAAAATTGGAGAGTTTTATCTTAATTTATGTGGCTGAATATGAGAATTTTTGTTTACAAATTTATTTAAAGATTTTCGGGAATCACGATTATTTGCCAACTTATCAGCCGAGCTTCAGATAAAAATGGAAACTGAACCGTTTGGTAATCATCGCCATATGTATTGCGTAACCATTGAGGTAATAATAATAATAATTACAAAACGTAAATATTTTTTATAACCAAATTTTGGCCAAGTTTTATCGTTATCCGAACCCAATATTTTCTGGGCCTAAATTAATAAATAAGAAAAGACTAGGTGATTTTAGGCGATCACCTTCATCTCGGAGTGACCACAAAATTTTTTAAGTACATTGTTTTCATGCAGCTAATGATTCTGGTCTTAGACCAACTATGCGCTGGGTAGATAACAAATTTTCTTTTAGAGGTGATCTAAAGTAAGAAGGCGAACTTCCAGTGGCTGTGAAATCTACTACAGTGGAAATATAAAGGAGTGCAGATTTGGTGTTGGATTTGTGGGAGGGGGGGAGAAACTCCGTCACCGAGCCTTGGCATTCATCTGAATCAAAGCGAAGTTGTTCAATATATCGTTGATTTGCGCCAAAGCGTGCAAGAGACGACGTGACCAAAGATGACTTTTATGAGCACTAGAAGAGTACTTAAGAGCGTTGACCCCACCACGATGTCGAAATTGTGTTTGGTGAATTTTACGCCAGGATGAATAAAAAAGGTATCTTCGGTACAACAGTCGAAAAATTTAGTCTCCATGATGAAATATCCGCGAATGCGTTGAGGCTGATTGACTCCACCAGTGCCCGAAATATTGTCGTTTGTAGTACTAAATTCTAGCCCAAGAAAATTCATTAAGCTACTTGACTCTCTCTCAGATTGACCTTGGGGTGAAAAACGCACGACAAGTCTTAATTTTTTTTTTGACGGGTGTACGCTCCGAAGACAACAATCTCGCTTCAACAAAGATACGCACCCTCCCTATGTAAGAAAGAGCACCCATCAACAAGTACATGGAAGATTCGACGTCGAAAAGATGCAATCATAATAAATGGTTTTCGACTCGACTTCTACTCTCTGAGGGTACTCATCAGCTACACGGTATAAGGGAAAATATCGACCCACAATATTTGAAGCTCTCTATGTACAGCTGCAAGCGAAACGATTGGTTTTCAAAAAGAAGAACTGGTACTCTGAGGATTGCAGTGTGGAGAGAAAACAGACGTTAGGTGATTTAGCGGCTGATACCTAGAGTGTACTGAATTTATGAAGCGATCACTTCTCCATATTGCTGAATAGCAGTTAAAATAAATCACCTGAAATTGGCGAACTCGATTCCCCAAACGATGACGATGGAACAGACATTCCAATGCGCTACTATGAAGAAGTTCAAATAGAAATTGTACGCCTGAAGAAAGCAGCGGAGTCCGAGCTATTCAAATACGGCGAAAAAAAACTAAAAAGGTACATGCTTCAGCTTTTTTGCAGAACGGACGAAAACATGCCCGGCGATTGGACCTAAATGTGCTTTACCCAATTCATAAAAGGGAAGGCCTCCTAAATAGCTCATTCCGAGATTAATGTGTGAAAGACTAAAGCTCACCGCCAACAAACTGAATGAAACTTATCAATGCGGCTTTACAATCTATAATTGATCAGATATTCATCAGGTGTCTATCTTGGAAAAGCGTCTTGAAAAGAGGATCAACACAAACCATCTGCTCGTTGATTTTAAAGTAGCTTTCGAAAACATGGAAAGGAGTTGCTTTTTCGCCGCTATATCTGAATTTTTTATCCCCTCATTTCTTATGCGACGGTGTAAACTGAAGGAAAGGATCTCTCCAACCGAGGCTTAGGGCAAGGTTGGAGAAAATAATATTAGCTTATATATATATATATATATATATATATATTTGGTGCTTTGTAACCACTGAAGCGATTTTCGGCCGAGCTCCTCCTCCATTTGTGGTTTTGCGTCTTGATGATTTTACCAACAAATGAAGGGACCTACAGTTTATTCTAAGCCGCCTCCGAACGGCTGATGGATTTTTATGAGGAGCTTTATTTCATGCCAGAAATACTCTCGGAGGGCTTTTCCTGCCGAGGGGCGACCGCAATTAGAAAAATTAATTTTCTATAATTTTTGATGTTGCTCGAACCTGGGCTCGAACCCGGGCCTTCCGAATGTCAGTACCCAATGCTAACCACTCGGTTATCGCGGCCGCCAATAGCTAGCTAGCTTATTAGAAGAAGGTAAAATCGTTTATAAGAGCGGGGTAGGCAGTTTTTTCTTCTTTCCACTTCAGTACGATTTCTACTACGTTGAATCGTCCCCTTTCGGTCTATAGTTGTTGGTATATACACACAGAAAGCAGGCGTGGAAAATATTAAAATATGTTTTATTTAAGCTTGGTCCCATTTCCATTTGTTTAATTACTTAAAGAAGATGTTTCTCAATATTTTGTATATTTTTCGCTTGCAGTTTTGTAAAACCATCAATGACAATTGGCATGTATTGGCGAAAAACAATGACGATCATGGTTTGGAGTTTGCATCAATTATGGAGCATCGAAGGTAGAAAATACATACATATACATATGTATATAAATACATCATGAAAGCAAAGTTCAATACTCTTTATTTCACATTTGTATCGTTAAGGTATCCCTTTTTCGGTACACAATTCCATCCTGAAGCGGATTGCTCACCACCACAATGTCTAGTAAAAGAATACTTATCGAAATTCTTTGTAAATCAGTGCCGTTGCTGTGCCAATCGCTTTGACAATGATGAAGAAGCTAAGCGACACTTGATTAGGAATTTCCCTACCAGCAGAGAAGGAAAGTGCAATGCACGAGTATTTGGCGAATCGCCTGATTATCCTTCAGAGGAGATTTGAAAATGATTATCAATGAAAATGACTGTATTAGTTAATGGCTGTTAAACTTTCTATGTATACTCAAATATTTTTGAATTAAGTATTTTTTGTTAAATGTTTCGATTTAAAGACATACATACATACATATGTGATATATTAGCATCGGTTGTTTGTTCTGCTGATACTGAACTTGCCGCTTGTCAATAATCCTCGCTTTGCCAATCACCTTTTTAGAGGAGGTATTGGCAAATCCTGAGTCCTTACCATTTTCTATTTATATCCTTTGGGATTTATTTAACAATCTCACTTCTGACACCAATTGTTACGAAGTTGCTAAAATCAGAAGCTTTCTTGTTCCGAATTTCGCCAGCATAGCTAATAGTCTCCATGAGCTAAGTAAGAAAAATAGATCTTTCGTGTGGAACCCTGAACGCTGAGGAAGCCTTCCAAGCTCTGAAGGAGCGGCTATGCACCGCCTCTATGCTAGCGTACCCGGTTCCAGGTAAAACATTTATTCTGGATACAGATGATAGTGGCTATGGCATAGGAGGTGTACTTTCATAAGGGATTGAGGGGCAGGAGAAGATAATTGCCTGTTATAGCTGATCTTTTGAGAAACCAGAGCGGAACTTCTAGTGTTAGTGGATTGAATCAAACATCTCCACAAATATATGTATGGTCAAAATTTTTGAGTTAGAACGAATGATGCAGCGTTGAAGTGGCTAATACAGTTCAAGAATCCCGAGGACCAGTTAGCTCGTTGGATTGAGAGACTGCAAAGTTACTTGCGATAAGGCGTGCTTCTAGTAAGAGTTAAATAAAACCTAATAGTTCTCACGACTGACGGATCTTGATGTTGAAACGACCGGGATTTTTATCCAGCCAAAGATTGTCGCACACGCAATATTCATCAGAAAGAAATTCGGTTCAAAAACAACAACCTCAACTCAACCTTCTACGTTTAATCCTTCGGAGGCGGATCTCTGCTCAAATCTAAAAACTAACAACGTACGCTCCTGTTTGGATTGCCGTACGTTTTCAAGAGCTCATGTAGTGAAGGCAGGGTCGCAAAATAAATTTTTCAAACATGTGGCAGGAATCAAAAACATGTACCATCGCAAAACGAAGCTCAGGCAAGTTGCAGATCTCTCTCTTTTCAAGAACGTTTTAAAATCTCTCTATCACTAGGCAATCGAAGCTCACTACCTAAGAGTATCCTTAGAATTGTTTTACCCGTTGTTTCATGCACTTTAGAATGATATCCCTTTAGGAACGGTGGTATGTGGATATCGCATTCCTTCTGATATTTCTCCACGACCTTCCTTAATTGCTCTTCCAGGGTTCCGTTGAATCGTTCTACTATGCCGTCTGATTGGGGATGCAGAGCTGTCGTTCGGGTTTTGCGAATACCCCGTATTAGGTACATTTCTTGAAACACCACTGTCTCGTAATTCCTTCCTTTTCCTTGGTCAAAGTGCAGTTCTATAGGTGCACCGCATCTGGTAACCCAATCGTAGGTGAATACATTCGCAAATGTATTAGATTCCTGATAGACCTCCGGCCATTTACTAAATTAATCAATAACCACCACGTTTTGTTCCCTAATCTGCTCATAATTCATGGACCAGCTACATCCGTGGCAACTCGTTCGAATGGCTCACCTGAGTTATATTGCTTCATCTGTCCATGACTTCTCTAGTTCGGCTCTTTAGTTGCAATGTACGCCTTGCAGTTAACAATCCATTCAGCCAACCAACCCAATAATACCGCTACGTGATCTAATACTATTATGGAATACCTTGAGAACGACTGGAGAGTCATACTCTATGCAAACAGCGAGAATGCCTTCGCGAATCGCCATTAACTGGATGTCTGTAATTTCTATTATTTACATTCTTGAACCCTTTCAGCAACCTGGGTTATGGAAGTGCTTCCCATCTACGTATCCTTTGATCTATCCCTATAAGAGTTTTTGAGAATTGAATATTGGTTAGGGAGAAGTCATATTATTTTATAATGTCATAACAAACATCGCGGCCGCGATAGCTGAGTGGTTAGTATTGCGTACTGACATTCGGAAGGCCTGGGTTCGAGCCCAGGTTCGAGAAACATCCATAATTATAGAAAATTAATTTTTCTAATTGCGGTCGCCCCTCGGCAGGTAATGTCAAGCCCTCCGATTTTATTTCTGACATGTAAAAAAAAAAAGCTCCTCATAAAAATCCATCGGCCGTTCGGAGGCGGCTTAGAATAAAGTGTAGGTCCCTCCATTTCTTGGTAAAAACATCAAGACGCAAAACCACAAATCGGAGGAAGAGCTCAGCCGAAAATCGCTTCAGCGGTTACAAAGCGCCAAATATATATATATATATATATATATACATAACATACATGACTTCGTACAAATATGTAAAATATGCTACCACCTTTGTATACACATACGCACTTATGTATAATTAATTTTGAACTAATGAACAAGTTCTTTAATCTTTTTAAACATAAGTGAATGTGTTTCCAAACATAAATATTTAAAATGGTTTCTTACAAAGGTAAAGTAAATTTATTTTTACTTATGAGTATGTGTGTATGTATTTATTTACTAATCTAATATAAAAGGTAAGTGTGCCCAATGTGAAACAAAATACAAAATCTACCTTCATAAATTTTGATATCCGAAAAGCCAACCAGTCAGAAGTTGACAGAGGATGAAAAGTTAAAACGTTGCGGCAGGCAACTTTCGTAAGAATTTTGCACATGATTAAGAAACTAACGATGTTGTTGCTTTTAAAATATTTATGCCTAAACGCGTGTGTGTATTTGAGGGTGTGAAGGCTGGTTCTCTGCTTATTTTCACTTCGCATGCCATGCAGGAATAACATGTACAAAAATATAGAAAAATTTGTTGTATTTAAAATGTGGACACTGCTGGGTGAAGCATTTTCCATACGAAAACATACATAACAGTTTCTCATAGCAACCCAACTGTTTAAAACTATAGATCCATTCATTCTCCTACTTCTTCTTCTTTCACCTTGGCACCGCTTACGCGATTATAGTCGAATCAGCAATAGCTCGCCACTCATTCCTTCTCTCGGCTGATTGGCGCTAGTTGGAAATACCAAGTGAAACCAGGTCGCTCTCCACCTGTTCCTTCCAGTGGAATAGAGGTTTTCCTCTTTCTCTGCTTCCACCAGCGGTAGTCCATCGAATACTTTCATAGCTGGTGGAGTGCTTTCATTCGTTCGGACGAATGATCTAGTCAGCGTAGCCTCTGTCTTTTGATTCACTGAAATATGTTAATGTCGTCTATAGATCGTGCAGCTCAACGCTTCACTGTCTACCGTATTCCCCATTGCCAATGCGCAAAGGATCACAAATCTTTCGCCAAACTTTTCTCTCGAAAATTCCTAAAGCCGACTTATCGGATGTCGACATCGTCCAAGCTTCTGCATCATATATCAGGAGGGGAATGATGAGTTACTTGCACAGTTTGGTTTTGATATGTCGAGAGAGGAATTTAGTTTTCAATTGCCAACTCATTTTTTGTTAATGTTGTTAATGCTGGTTCCTAGTTAGACAAAATTATCTGCGACTTTGACTTTTTTTTTTTTTTTTGACTTTCAACAGTGACGTGGATGTCGATTTGCGTATACGATGCAATTTTTTTGTTGGCAGGAGATACTTCGTCTTGCCCTCGTTCATGAATAGAGCCATAAGCTTGCCTCTTTGTATAATATGGAGAAAGCACGGTCCAGTCATGTGTAGTTAAAAATATCACAATTTCTAAGAAGTTCCAAAAAAATTCGAATTTTGAAACTCATGTTTCAAATAGCTGTTATTTTCATTAAAAGTTCATTGTTAGGTTAGATTGAGGCGGTTAATTCTAACAACATGCTAAGCATGCAAGCGAAGTTCGCTGTGATGCCACATAAAACTCAGCCAATCCAATTCCATCTCAGCCTTGAGAATGAACAATAATTCAAGTGAAAGTACATAGAATATTTCTTTTCCTCCTAAAGACAACATCGACAGTAGAGATCCAATAAATCCCAAGCCTAACTTCATGAATACCACTCGGACAATGTTGAGTTAGAACTCCAACAGTGTGAGTTTTTTGATATTGGAATGGAAAAGAAATTCCCAAACTTAAGACTGTCTACCTTGAGTCAGAGTGATCTTGAAACGGTGTACGTAGAAACTCTGAAATAGGGCAAGACCCACCTATCCAGAAGAAAGCCGTGTTTCGATTGGAGTGCATCTACTTGCTTTTTTTTTTGCAATTCCCAACATTTTGTTGTGACTTCGTAACTTTGATAAATACCTGACAAAGAATAGAACATACATTTAACTTTTCACTGCAGGGTTGCTTTTGAATAAATTATTGACATGCAAAGGATTTTGCTTTGCTTTGTCATTATTAACTGCTCTAACATTGGACAATTTCCCTTTTCTTTCATTTTCAACCACATGACAACGACTGCAAGCAACTTAAGTACAAATGGATTTTTTTGGTGCTTTTGGTGTTTAATTAATAAATTAATAAATGTTTTAAAGCAGAGTAAGACAAACTTTTTTTGTAATATATGTTGCAAGTTGGTAGAATCTCAGTTGTTCCATTGCCACTAGGATACTGGATTTGATTTAGGATTAAATAAAGAAACGAGATCTTATCTTGCTAAAAAGAAATTTGGTCCTTTTAGGGGACCTTCTCAACAAAGCAGGCATGTAGATATGTAGAAAGAAGGAAGAACTTTGGGCGAGTTGATTGAAATCTTTAGGGGCGTGACATTCGTTAGACTGCGGTTGCTGGCTATTGAGCTACTCAGTCGTATCAGCTACAGTGGGTCAGTTTGGTGGCATTAGATGTTGCCAGAAAACCACTTCAACCTAACCTAATCCAGTAGATATCATCAGAGTCCTGAATGAATTGAATGTTGGTAATTCAAACAAGCAAGGTACACTCGGTTCGGATGAAACTGAAAATTATATAATCGCTTGATATTTATATTGAACGCCAGGCGGTTTATCTTTTTCTTTAAATAAGGGTTAGTTCAAGTCAAAAATAGAAGATCTGTTATAAGGGGATGAGATAGGTCTGTTTCTTCGCTTATGTGAGCCCTTGTTGGTAGAACTATATCATCCATTAAAAGCAGTTTACCTACAAAGCTTAAGTTCTGTTGATTATAGCCTTAAATATTCGAACTTGAGTCAAGCGTTGGTGAGAAGTAAAAAAGTTCATTATATGGCACAAATTCGTAGCTGCTGCTGGATTGTTGTGGACATATTTAATTCGTGCTCTTCCTATGAATAGAACAATGAGAATTATAAGTTTGAATTTTTATCAAATTTTGTCTTTGCCCAGTTGTTTTTGAGGTATAGTTTTTAAACCAAAAGTTAATGGTGCCACGCTCACCAGAATTTTTTTCAGCCTATACATTTCTCGGCGTAATGCATTAGTCCCTAAAAAATATGACTTAAATTGCATATTTACATATTGAATTATCGTGAATTTCGGATTTTTCCCGTTACATGGGAGTTGAAGTCGATTCGGTCTCATCCATTAACAGTAGCATCCGAACTTGTAACCCAAAGAATGTTTGAACCAAGCTTCATGAAATGAGCTCAATCCTTAATTGAGTTATCGCGCACATGGACGAACTGACGGACAGGAACCAAATTTTGCTACATCTCGTCATTCATCGGAGTGTTCTGCACACGATGCTGGCAAGGTTATGGCGTCTGAATTTTGGAATGCGCATGGAATAATTTTCATTAACTGCCTTGAAAAAAAGCCATCAACAGCGTTACTGGACCGTTTGAAGGACGAAAATAGTTGCATTTTAAGAAAAAGAAAGTGATATTTCACCAAGGCAATCCACTGTGTTACAAGTCAGTGAAATCGATGATAAAAATCCGTGAATTGGAATATGAATTGTTTCCGTATCTACCGTATTTCTCAGATCTGCCCCCTCAGTAACTCTTTCCTGTTCTTAGATCTCGTTGGGAAGAAATTTTCGTCGAATGAAGAGGTGATCGCCGAAACAGAGGTCTATTTTGAAGCAAAGGACAAATTGCACTACAAAAATGGTATCAAAAAGTTGGAGAGTCGCCATAATCAGTGTATCACCCTTGAGGTAAGCTAAGTTGAATGAAAAAAAAAATTTTTTTTGCCAAAAAATGTATTTTACTCAGGAAGGCCGGAGACTTTTCAGTTGACCTGTATATATATGTATGTACTTACCTATCTCGATTATCTTGAGCCGTTACATACAACTTATGGCCGTAGAAACCTAATGCGCTCTCTGTACATAGTACAGTCGAGTATAGAAACCTATAAAAATATGGAGATTCAGAGATAGAGGCATGGCATCCCTTATATTTATATACAAATTTAGTGTTGCCATTAAACAGTTGTTGCCATGTACTTCAATTGCCAATTAAATCCCCAAAAAATCATATAAAAATGGAAAAATGCTCAAATCACTAAGTACAAATATTCTTAGTTACTAACTAATGATTACTATTTTTGAACAAACGCTCCGGTACAATATACATACATATGTACATTCATATGTATGTACATATGAAAAGGGATATTTTGTTACAATTTTATCTGCTAAGGTGACTGCATCAAATATGATATTCATGCCAAACGTTCTTCTCGACATATTATACCCCAACACTCAATTAAGAAACCTAATAAAAGGTGTGAACTTCACTTGCTGCGCCTACACAGTGTCGACGCGACTGGTTAAGGACCTTAGGTCCATAGCCGTATATATGTATGTGAAGCTACATGTGTGAATATTTTTGTATCTCTCTTATATTCTTACATACATACATATATGCATACACATAGAACACCAGAGGTCACACTAATGGGGATTCAACGCCAGCAAATGATTCGCATACGCTCCAACCATATCTATGTGTAAATAAATTGTAAATATGTAGAAAGAAAATTGCTAAGTTAGAGCCAACAATCAATGACAATCGTCAAATGACTCAGGCAACTGTTTGGGTTTGGCGACATACGAGCACATACATACACATACGCATGTACGTATGACGTTAATATTGACATTTGAGTGAGTCTATTTGCGGATTTCGCTTCATTATAAGTTTTGCTTATCTTCAGAGAAGGATTAACTTACTTTAATTCGCTTCTTATTATTAGGAAAATTAGTTTCACTTAGGTTGTCGTGGCTACCTCTGGGAAGGAGCAAAACATATAGGTCAAACATACATATGTACATAGGTAAGTTGAGGTACCATAATTAAGAGTAAATGCTACAGGCTGAAGTACAGCCAATATTTTTATACCCAGTTATACTATGAACACTGGGTATATTTGTTTTGTACAATTAACGGTTGGCGGGGTTGAGCCAATTTCAATCAAAATTTGGGTACGTCTTGATTTGCATTTAGGGGTAATAAAGGGTGATCCAAGTAGAGGTACTTTTTGCAAAAGCCTTTTTTTGACAGATCACGAGTGAGTCGTGTCATGCTGTCATGTTATTTTTGTTCGGTATTGTTTGGCATTTCACTATGGAAAGACTTACGCCCGCACAGCGTTTACAAATCATTCAACATTATTACGAAAATTCACGTTCTGTAAAGAATGTGTTTCGCGCGATTCGCTCAACTTATGGTCAACATAATCGGCCTACTGAGCGTACTATTCGCAACGCCATTAACCTTTCTTGAAACTCAGCATTCATTATTGGATAATATTCGACCGAATAGAGCACGTCCACCACGCAATGAAGAAAATATAGCGGCCGTAACTAAGAGTGTACACGAAGACCGCGGAGAGTATGGAACGACTTGGCGCATATTACGTCGAGATTTTAGATTAAAAGAGTACAAAATACAGCTTGTGCAAGAAATGAAGCCGCTCGACCTTCCCAAGCGACATCGCTTCGCTCTATGGGCTCTTAAAAAGTTCCGAGAAGATCCGACGGTTTCGATCAAATGAAGAGAAGAAACAACAGTTTCGTGTGGTTTGTGGGCCGGCGGAATCATCGGTCCATATTGCTTCAAAAATTATGCCGGTCAGAACGTAACCTTCAATGGCGACCGCTATCGCGCCATGATAACCGACTTTTGATGTCTGAAAAATATTTTTGGTTTCAACAAGACGGTGCCGCTTCGTACACACCGCATGAATCAATGGATTTATTGAGATAATACTTCGGTGAGCAGATAATTTCACGTTTTGGGCCGGCCGATTGGCCACCAAGATCGTGTGATATCACACCGTTAGACTTTTTCCTGTGGGGATATGTAAAGTCTAAAGTCTATGCGGACAATCCCGCTTCGATTCATGGTTGTGGAGCAAAACATCACGCGTGAAAAATTGACACTGAAAATCTTCGAAAAAATAAGTATAAAGACTTCGGCATGGCAGAAGACAGCTCTTCCTTCCTGTTTTAAATTGATTCTAGTTTTTGGCATAACCAATTACTTTTTTTTAAAGGTTTTTTGACTGAATGGGTACATCAAATTTTACATGAATATTTGGACATGAAAAAGATATGAGCGCTGCGTTTGCTCACACACGACCATAGGCGCAGCAAAGCAGTGTTTGGCGATGTTGAAACGCAATCGAAACAAATTTTTGCGCCGTTTCGTTACCGTAGACATGAAATCATCACACCACACCGGAGACCAAAAAAACAATCAATACAGTGAGTTTCTACACGTGAACGTGCATAAAAGAAGGCCATTGTGGGTCTGTCGGCCAACAAGTTCATTGCCGCAGTTTTTCGGGATGCACGAGGTGTCATTCACATCGCTTACCGTGAAAAGGGTAAAACTTTTACCGGCAAATATTATTTAGAGCTTTTGGACAGTTTGGATATTGATTTTAAACAGAAACGATGGAATTTGATGAAAAAGGTGCTGCTCCATCAGGCCAATGTACGGGTGCACACTTGTGTAGTCACCATGGCAAAAAATCATCAATTGGGCTACGAACTATTACTCCATCCAGCATATTTTCCAGATTTAACCCCCTGCGACTATTTCTTGTTTCCAAACCTGAAGAAATAGCTGGGCGGTAAGAGATTCGGGTGGAATTAAGAGATCATCACAGAAGCAAATGCCTATTGAAAAAGCTTATTATTTGGAAGAAATACAAAAATTGAAAAAAAGATTGACTAAATCAAACGCTTATTTGCCGAAAAAAATATTTCATTCAAAAAAAAAAAAAAAAACAAAAAAAAAAACAGTGGCTTTTCAAACCACCCACATCGGCAGCTTGGCATACTTGGTACTTAAGAGATTACAATGTTGTTTCTACCTAAATATATTAACATCATTTTCGCGTCCAAATACACGTGCTAATAAAAAATACACTAACACATGAGTAAATACAAGTACTGTAAACATAATTTCTTTTTGTAATTTTGTACAGGAAATTTAATCGCTTTTATTCACACTTGAGTATTTCCTGTTTTACTTTTATTTATTTGTACATATAGCTTTGTGTGTACAGAAGCGTATGTGGCAAACGTAAAAAGTACTTTGACCTGCACGTGTCCAACTTAGAAGGCAGTCGTTTTGTGATGAAGAAAAAACATAATTTTTTAAGATTGTGTGTAAATGACACGTGTTCACAATTTAAATTAAATGAAAAATGTGTTACATACCGTTAACTTGCGTACTTGGAAGAGCAGGACGATCAAAACTCCCCTAGTGGGTACATACATACCTTGGTACCAATTTGGAATTTACATAGTGATTGAATTCCGCTCGATAAAATCCAATGTTTTTTCTAGTTTCGCTGCTTAAACTGGTACGCTTGTAGGGACCATTAAGATAATTTGGTGACAGATGTCCTCCAACCTGCTTAATGGCAGTGAAAGTGAAAACCCCGGAGATGGTGAACCCGCGATACCTCAATCGATGACGATGGTATAGAAGTGCCTTTACCCGACTATGAAGAAGTTCGAATAGCGATTGCCTGCTTAAAAAATAACAAAGCGGCTGGAACCGATGGCTTACCGGCAGAACTATTCAAATATGGCGGTGAAGAACTGACAAAAAGCATGCATCAGCTTCTTTGCAGAAAATGGTCGGACGAAACATGCCTGACGAATGTAACCTAAGTGTGCTCTGTCCAATTAAAAAAAAAAAGGGAGATCCACGGTCTGCGTCAATTATCGTGGGATAAGTCTCCGTAATATCGCATATACGGTTCTATTTAGTCCCACCGTCAACAAACTGATCGGCCCTTATCAGTGTGGTTTTAGACCTGGCAAATCCACCACTGATCGGATATTCACCATGCGTCAAGGCTTGGAGGAGATCCGAGAGAAAAAAAACGATACACAACACCTTTTATGGATTTTAAAGCTGCTGTAAGAAACTGCCTCTATGCCGTTATGTCTGAATTTGATATCCTCACAAAACTCATACGGCTATGTAAACTAACCCTGGATAATACCAGGAGTGCAGTCAGAATTAGGAAGGACCTCTCCGAGCCGTTCGATACCAAACGAGGTTTCAGACAAGGAGATTCTTTATCGTGTGATTTTTTCAATTTGATGCTGGAGGAAATAATACAAGCTGCAGAGCTAAATAGACCAGACGATATTCTACAAGAGTGTAAAATTGTTGGCGTATGCCGATGATATTGATATCATTGATCATAACAACCGCTCCGTAAGTTCAGCGTTCTCCAGATTAGACAAAGAAGCGAAACGAATGGGTCTGGTAGTGAACGAGAGCAAGACGAAATATCTCTTGTCATCAAATAAATAGTCATCGCACTCGCGACTTGGCTCCCACGTCACTGTTGACAGTCACAACTTCGAAGTCGTAGATAATTTTGTCTATCTAGGCATTAACAACACCAACAATGTCAGCCTTGAAATCCAACGCAGAATCACTCTCGCCAACTGGTGCTACTTTGGACTGAGTAGGCAATTGAAAAGTAAACTCCTCTCTCGACGAACCAAATGCACTCTACAAGTTGTTCATCATTCCCGTTTTGACATATGGTGCAGAAGCCTCGACGATATCTATATCCGATGAGTCGGCTTATGGAGTTTTCGAGATAAAAGTTTTGCGGAAGATTTATGGTCCTTTGTGCGTTGGCAACGGCGAATACCTCAGACGATGGAACGATGAGCTGCACGAGCTATACATAGTTCAGTGAATCAAGAGACAGCGTCTACGCTAGCTAGTTCATGTCGTCCGAATGGATGAAAGCGCTCCCGTTTTGAAAGTATTCGATGGAGTACCCGATGGTGGAAGCAGGTGAAGGGGAAGACCTCCACTCCGTTGGAGGGATCAGGTGAAGTGCGACCTGGTATTTCCAACTGGCGCCAAACAGCAAAGAGAAGAAATGATGCCTACGCCAAAGAAGAAGAAGAAGAAACTGATAATTTTTATAAAGCTGCACAAATTTCTGTAGAAGACAGAGAGAGAGTTAGAGAGAGTAAGTTATGGATGAGGTGATTTTCACTGAGCGATATATATCCATCCGCAGAGGTGAGTCAAAGAGGTTTTCATTTAGAAGGCCAGCAAAAGATCTCATGTTTCCTCCTCCTAAGGACTTTAGACAATTCAATATATTCTACTTTCTCCTGAGAACACTAGAATGGCTAATTGATTTCTACCAAAAAAATAGTCCTTCAATATAGCCTTTCAAGAGCTTTCAAGCGCTCAGCGTGCATACGACAAGGGCAGGTTAGTCATTACTGTCCTACACACAATTCTAATATGGATAGAGGAATCCGTCTGTTATAGAATTAGGGACTTTTCAAGAAATTAAGGTGGCATTTAATAAATGACTGACCTAGCCGTATTGGGAAATTCACGCCTTGAGCACAGGCTAATAGGGACACTTCCCATGGCATTATCCTTTCTCCTTCTGTTATCTGGAACTTCGTCGTCAACGACTTTCTTAAGAGGCTGGAAAGTGGTGGCTTCAAGATGATCAGGCGCTTAAAGCTATGTGTCGTATAGTGCTTGTGGTTGGTAGGTTCAGTGTTGAAAAAGTCGCTATAAGACTCAGATAATCTAGATATTTTATCGACTCGAGCGTGGTTCACTTCGCTTTTCTTGAGTAGCCCGATTTCAACCCCAGCTTCATAGGTTATTGTATTTCCGAGCTAGCGCCTAGTGATTCCTTTTCCCCCATAGTCCCTTCAAGGGTGGTCTGAACAGGACAAAGCTACTGGTGCATAGAAGCACTTAACTTCTTCACGAAAGGGTTGGCGTGAGAGTAAGCTATCAAGAAATATTCATCTCAGACCTCCAAACCATAGAAATGTTTTTCAGCCGAAGGTTGCTACTTTCAAGAAAGCAGTGAACTTGAGACTTGTCTTCGTGTTAAAATCATATGGGTACTGGATCACAGCTCACACTCCTGGGAACTGAAGAGCTGATGAGCTTGCCCCTTATGGATACCACCGCTTCGTTAATGCCGGCCGCAGCGTAAAATGGGCGCATTTCTGTCGACATGCAGTCTGCTTCTGAAATTATTATATAATTTAAAGAACAAAAACTAAAATTTCTGTAGCCGAAATAAAAATCACCGAACGTTAATTCAGCTCTCTAACTGTCGCTACCAAACAATGTGCAAGTATGTACATACCTAGTTACACATGTATGTATGTTGGTATATGAAATTGGGATGTAACACACATTTTAACGCCCTTGTAACCATTTCACGAATACTGCTTAGCGAAAAATGCATAAAAATAGAAGTTAAAAATAAATTCGAGTACACATGTGAAAATTTCATTTTAAATGGGGAGTGTCATTCGTATGACGTCATTAGAGCTTGTGCTTAAGCATGCGAGATGGGAGTTGAGGAGCGTATATATTGCATACTAAAATAGTCTACATGACTGGTATGAGAAGTGCTTAGAAGGGGTATATAAGTACATTTATAGCAAAAGAAATCAATTTAGCTCATGAGAAAAGTTCTACAAGCCGAATGACAAATAAATATAACTGAAGGGAAGTTAAGTGCTTAAGGTAAAGTTTAAACATCGATTAGAAGAAAGAAAAGTTTGTTCGGGATACAAAAATGCAACAAGAAAAGTAATTTGTCACTGGATTCTTTAAGAAATCCAAAAATAGTACGTGAGCGTTAAACTTCTTGGTATGCAGCGCTATATAAAATTCTTAATGTATTCATCACCGGAAAGGCAGTATTACATGATAAAAATAGACGCCGTTTTTTGTTCAAAATTAGGTATATTCGTCAACGTAATTTCTATAAGGGGCCATCTCATCATTGGAGCGCGGTTTTGACATATCTATATAACTTTCTTGTAAAACGATTTGCCGTTTTGCACAAAATTTGAGGGAAATTTCTTACTGCTGAGCATTACTTTTCAGTTTTGCGAACAACCATTAGTCGCTAGGAGTCATGTAGTTCATGTAGTTCTGCTACTATTTTGATAGATTTGTAGTTGAATGAAGCTCCATATATTCATTGTTGAAGAAATTTCCCTTCTCAAGACAGTCGATGAATATTACATCATGCACATCACAATGCCGATTTCATAACCCTTTCAGAGGTTTTGCGCATTCGGCAGCTTAGAATTGGTTCACCAGTTGCCGTTCACTTAGAAGACGATCGTTTTTATTCCGAAGTAAAGTGATGAATTCATATTTCAACCATTGTCAAATCGCTTTAGATGAGTGAGTGCAGAAAGACTAAGGTCGTATGGATCAGGAGATGTAGTTTCATGGAAACTGAGGTGATTAAGAATCAAAGAAACAGTTATGCTTTGCACTCAGCAGTAAAAGTATCTTAATTTATCTAAGTGATGTTAGTTAAGAGTCCATAATATAGGAAGTTGGACTAAATTTTAGGATTGATGTATATCTAGTTTTGCAGGTTAATATATCAGTCATGTACGTTGGTCCAACAATGTAGTGAATACTTTAAGTAAAAGTTAATATTTTTGTATACAATTGGCGCTTTATAATCGAGTATGGTTGTGTGTTTTAGGGACTTTCTTAGAAATGTAAGAACGTACAATGTTAGCCCGCTGAAAGGCTATACAATTTTTTATTTATTTAAATAATAGAAAATTACTCGTAGGTATTGACATCCTCTGCGGAGGGTGGCAAAATTTGAAAAAAAGATCTTTTTATTTTTATTTTTGCCAAGCCTTACCCATTCACTAATGCTATAAAAAATGTAACATATAAAAAAGATTCACTTCACAAATGCTTATTTATATATTATATGTGCCTATATGTATGCACCTATGCTGCAATATATGTATACTATATACAGAGAAAATCGTCATAAGCCTCTTCAAATAGAATAACAAGTAAATTTTGCACTATTGACCCAGTTGGCGTGCAATGAACTCAATGACAAAGCCTAGAAGTATACCTCATGCGAGCGCATACATACTTTTCTCCGACGCCTATAATATCTACAAGCAGCAGAAGCACACACATATAATATTCATATACCTATACCTATACATGTGTATATTTGTACGTATTCATAAACTGTGCAGTTGCATTTGTGAGAAAATTGTGCTTTGCAGCAACAAATTGCAGTAACTCGTGCTCGTTGACACGAATGCCTATGCTCCGGCACTCATTTCTCATTTCTGCAAAAATTTTGTTTTCTGTGAGATCATTGAACCCGTCAAGTGCAACGTAAATTGCCGCAAGGATAACTATGCGTCGCATCGTGTATAGGTGTATGTATATATAAATTTGTAAGCTGAACTATTCACTAAAGTAAATACCTCTACATTAGCATATATATACATACATATATATACAAATGAATATACATAAATATATATTGTTTTGGTCGGTTTATTGAAGGTAAGTAGGTCACTTCGTAATTTCGCAATGCCTACCGTTATATTCGCTCTATGACGTAAGAATTTTTATAACCGGAATTCAGGACATGAGGATTCGATAGGTTTAAGTGCTAGCGAATATCTATTTATGTGATTTAAAAAATATATAAATATATAGTTTTTGTATATCATTAGTTGGCGGAGGTTTCAAAACTGTCGATCAAGGACTCTAAAACCGGTACTGTATACTGTATATGCTACTGAATTATAACTAGTTAGCTCAATATTTATGAAGGAGGCAGAGATACACCAAAGACTATGGGAAGCTTGAAATTTGAATTATTGATGATTTACTAAGCCAGTAATGTACATATGTGTGTAAAGTTTGATACTCTCAAAGTCCTTTAAAGCCACATCAGTTAGCAAAAGGAGCAGTTTTCCTTATCTATCTCCGTGTGAATTCGGTATTCGCGGAAAGGAAATCTCTCCAAAAAATTTACATACAAAATTTGAAACCAACATATATGTATATATACGGAGAGCTTGATATTCGATTCCGAGGTGCAACCGATGTTAGAAAAATTAATTTTCTGCTAACGAGCCAAGACTCGAACCCGGTCCTTCCGAATAGTAGTTGTACGCAACGCTAATCACTTGGCTATTGCGATCAAATAACACCGATGATCCTTGGATATTTGGACCTCTCTTTGCAGATTGGTACCAAGCCATTCCAAAGAAGACTGACTTGCTCAAGCCGACATATTTGGTCTTTTTTATAATATGTTCTCTAATGTTAAGGAGTTTTTGCGGTAGATCTTGGAATAATGGCTTATGTTGGCTTTATCTTCTTTAATAACATTAGTTGAACCAATTTTAAAACCTTAACTTGCTCTTATACAGCTATACGATGAAGATTTTACAATTCTCTGCACAAGTAAAGATCTAACAGGTCAATTAGAAAATCTGACACATAGATGGCGCTACTAGAATTAATTAATTAATTGAAAAGTTCCCGGTCTACCATAGTAAAATAGCATTTTTTCGCAAATTTTGTCCTTCAAATGGTTCAATAACGCTATGTAATAGTCTCCGTTAATAGTCCATCCTTTTTCTAGGTAGTTAATGAAAATTATTCCATGCGTATCCCAAAATTCAGACAACATACACTTGCCAGCCGACTGCTGCGTTTTTCCATGCTTTGGAATGGGTTCATCGTGTGCAGTCCACTCGGCTGACTGTCGATTGGGCTTCGGAGTGAACAGATGGAGCCATGTTTCAGCCATTGTCACATATCGATGCAAAAACCCGGGTTTATTAGGCTTGTACATCTTCAAACTCTGCTCCGAATCATCAACTCGTCGTTGTTTTTGGTCAAAAGTGAGCTCGCGCGGCACCCACTTTGTACAGAGCCTTCTCATACTCGAATATTCGTGAATGATATGATGTACACGTTCAGTTGATGTCTTGAGAGTTCAAAATCATTTTGTGGAGTTTTTTGATGATGGTAGCGCCATCTATGTGTCAGGCCGGGGACATTCCAAATGAACTTATATATGAGATCATCAATGGCCTAGTTAACTGCTTGGAGCTTTTTACACAAATAAGCTTGAATACTCCTCCCATTTCATGAGCTCCCGCTGAATTAAATAGAATCTCCAGAAGTACTAATTTTGACCTTGCTTTCTTGAGAACTCCTTTTGGTTTATTCAAGTATTCTATTCTTAATCTATATAAAATCTAGTTCTAAGTATCTAATTTATATTAGTCTCAAGTTTGTACCTCTATTTGGTAAGGTTTAAAAATCATAGACTGAAAAACTGAAATTAAATGGAAATGGAAAAATCAGCGTATCGTCGTCTTGATTCCCCTTTTGACAGTACTAGACAATTTTATCTATTTTGGAGACGACCAACATCAAAAATAATGTCAGACTGGAAATCCAACGTATGTTACTATAATTTTTACCAAAAAATGTCACATTGTACTGAGTAGGCAATTGAATCCACTTCCGACTAAAAGAAGCAGCAAGTCCCTTGCGGTCATCTCAATGGAAGCTTAGACGATGACATCAATCGGTGAGTTTACATTAAAAGTTTCCGAAAGAAAGATATTGCGAAAGATTTATGATCCTCTATGTATGGCTGACAGGGAATATAGCAGACGATGGGACAATGCGCAACATATAGATATATCATCGCCCGTATTTGTGGCAACTCTCCAGTTTTAAAAGTTTTCGATGCAGCAGAAACAGAGAAAGTGAAAAACCTTCACTTAGGTAGAACTCTTAAATTCCTTCCCTATACTTAACTGCGTTTCTCCAATTGGCATCGTCTTGCGAAGAGAAGACATTATTGGCGCACGATTTTTTGATTCGCATCTAAATGCGTAGCGGTGCCAATTACGAAGTAGAATGTCAACTAACCGGTAAGCATTTGTTAAAATTGTTATGCAGTGACAGAGTTTGTTGTAAATATATACACAAATATACATATATATATGCATGTAAATGTAAGTTTATGTATTGCTGAGCTAAATTAGGTCACGGAGATTGAAGAATATACGTCATCTAGAATTGCATCTAGTATAAGTACACTTGCTACTTGCTACAGGATATGTACCACGAAAACAAAAACCGTTCAGAGGAAATAAATATAAAGTAGGTGTATAAAACCTATCCTTCCTCTCCTTCATAACATCCAGGGTACATGTGAAATTGTAGGACATTTTGTTTTGTAAAAAATAATAAAGATATTGATCTGCTCCCAAACCTTCATAGTGAAAAAAAAAATCTAAAAATTTTGTATGAGAAATTTGGTCCCTGTTCTTTATTCTATTCCAAACAACACAAAGCCTTTGTTTGGGAAAAGAAAATCGGACGAAAAGTATAGTCTAACGGATCCACATGGTTAGCGGGATGTGCCAGTTTCAGATCTCCATATTTTACTATTTTTGAATTATTAAAAAATAATAAAAATCAGGAAAAATATTTTTCTCAGCAACTTGTGATGCAATTGATCTAAAGTCCTGCTATGTTTTAGAGAATAAATGTAGTTGGTTGGAGAAAAATTTCAGAACTTTATAAAACAAATGCTAAGTCATGCTACGATTAAAGCAAATGTAAGAAGAATTTATTTTTAAATTCGTCATTAAATTTTCAATAAAATTATGAGTTTCACGAGATATGAAAACGATATACCATAGAGAAAAAAATAAAATCCCATTTTTTTTTAACCATATATAAGTTCCGTAAAGTTGGTAAGTATTGAAAAGATCGCAATAGACCGAACGCACTATTTCACTCGCACCCGTTACTGCATATGATCCTCGCTCTCACAACTATTATACACTTTTGATGCGTCTGGCATTTAATAGTTCTCCAAAAATAGTTCTTTAGGGGTGTCCGGCAGAGGGTTGTAACCATAATAAATGTCTGCCAATGGGTCACGCGAGTTTTAATATAGTTTTATATATTGACAAATTTGAGGTGGAAATTTATATACCTTTCCTAACTGTTACCTGTTAAAACAACCACTGCCTAGGTTTCATGGGTGGGGATCATTCTTATCTGTATTAACTTTTAACCTCTTAGCTGTAGCTTTTATTAAATTCCAAAGTCTGGCACTCACGTACTCTTGGACTATTATTTTTGCGTAAAAAAACCAAAAAATAAATAAAAATTTGTCTACTTTGAACTCATTTTTATATTGTGAATATCAGTTAAAATTGTGTATATAACAGGTTTTTTGGTCCACGGTCTGCCATAGTATACACATTTTTTTTGGCAAAATATTTTTTTTTATTAAAAAAAGTCCCCTTAAAGGGTGATATACTGATTATAGCGACCCTACAATTTTTCGATAGCTTTTTTGTATTACGATTGGTCCTTTTCTTCAAAATAGGCCTCAGTTTCGCCGATCACCTCTTCATTCGGCCCAAAACATTAATTTTAAGCATCGATTTCACTGTCCTGTGACAAGACAAAGGTCTTGGTGAATCAACACTTTCTTTTTCTTAAAATGCGTCGGTTTTTCGGCGATTTCGTCCTTCAAGCAATTCAATAATACTATGTTATAGTCGCTGTTGATGTTGATGGTTCTTCCTTTTTGAAGGTAGTCATTGAAAATTATTCTATGCGCATCCCAAATTACAGGTGCCATAATCTTGCCTTCGGAGTGAAATGATGGAGCTATGTTTCATTCGTTGGCACATATCGAGGCAAAAATTCGGTTTTATTACGCTTGAACATCTCGAAACACCGAATAATCAGCTCGCCATTGTTTTTGGTCAAAAGTGAGCTCGCGCGGAGCCCACTTTGCACTGAGCTTTCTCATATCCAAATATGCGTGAATTATATGTTGTACATGTTCAGTTGATATTTTCAGAGCGCTTGCTGTTTTATTCAATTTCAATTTATGGTCATTCAAAATCATTTTTTGATGCTTTCGTCGGTAAGAACCTGTTTAGGCGTCTAATGCGTTCACCGTCTTCGGTGATCATTTCACCACGTCTAAACTTAGCATACCAATCATTTACAGTTGATTTGCCTGAGGCAGTGTCCGGAAACTCCTCGTAAAGCCAAGTATTTTTTTGTCTGTATTTTTTCCCTTCAAAAAGTTATATTTTATCAATATGCGAAATTTCTTTTTTCCATTTTTCCACAATAACAAAAGTTACTTCACTCAAAATGCTTGAATTCACAAACTCATAATTCGAAAGCTGTAAAATTTATACAAAAAACATATGGATTTGATTCCAGTAGTGCTATCTATGTGGGCTCTATTATTTATTGCAACTTGAAATTACTTTTACCTTGTCTTATAGCTTACATTGGGTATTTTCCTCATTTTCCAATTTTCAAATTTGCTGGACTAGTTTTGTGTTAAAGACTTGTTTTTGTGTAATGGCTTTTATTTTCGATAACAAATATGTATGATAATAACGATTATATGTTGAAAATACCAATTCTTGAAACAGCTTAAATTTGGTCTCAAGAAGACCTAGTGTCACCATAATAAATAACCAAATATATACTTACCTTGTATGCATGTATCGAAACTACTCAAAGTTGCCTACATATCCCTTTCATTCACTTTGATAACGTGTCGTCATTCTATTACGTCATGGTTTGAGTACTTATTACTTCAGCTTTAGTTTTAATTCACCGGCAAAGCTTACTACCGCGATACATATGTAGGTACATTTGTATGTATGTTAAATAAATTTGTGAATGATTATGCACACAAGCAAACAAAGGGTTATGCAATTTAAAATTACTCTTACATACTTACATACCTGTATAATGGACACACTTTTATAAATCGATTCGGAATTGATACAATACCGGCACCATGGTAACAGCCGAACCATTTCAAATATATCTGAATGACACTACTTGGTTTTAATGATGCAGTGAATTTGGCCTTCGACATGAGGTCAAGCGAGATGCTGTATATAAATACACATATATCGTTGTGTGTCTTGTGCGGTTGACGTCAGTTGTATTAATAGTTTTTATTCTACCACACTTTCACCCTATATTGATTTGAATGGTATAGAAGGTAAAAGGAAATGGTGCTCATAAGCATTTACAACACGTTTTCGTGGTACGACAGTGCGTATGAGTGATGTTTTACAAAAGCGCAGATTGACTTATGTGTGAAATGTTGTGAAGAATTATTACACAAAAATTATTGTCAAAGAAGTTTATCGATACAAGCGGCACAAAGCAGTAATTTAAATTTCATCAGAAGAGTTTAGGTCCTTTGAAATAGTATTTTTCTCGGTAAAGATGGTCAGGTAGGAGCTAATTGTAGACAACAAGTGAAACCAGCTCGCCTTCTTCCGCCGGATTCTTTCAATGGGGTGAAGGTTTCCCTCTTCCTCCACTTTCACCAGCTAGTACTGTCTCTTGATTCGCTGAGCTATGCCAATGCCGTCGTATATCTCGTACAGCTCAACGTTCCATCGTCTGCGTTATTCGCTGTCGCCAATGTGCAAAGGAGCATACAGCTTCTGCAAACTCTTTTTCTCGAAACTCTTTGCCCCGACTCATCACACTTTGTTATCGTCCAGGTTTCCGCACCTCTGTTATATGGTGAGTTTGTTATTTGTTGTAGAGTGTCTTTGTTCGTTGAGAGAGGACTTTACTTTTCAATTGCCTACTCGGACCAAAGAAGCTATTGTTGGCAGAAATTACTTACGTTGGATTTTATTGGTGTATTGGTGTTCTGACAACAGCGACGGGAGTGCGATAATTGCTCGTTTGCTGACGGAAGATATTTCATTTTGTTTTAGTTTGCACAGTTATTTGAGTTTTGCGGGATTTACCAAATTCAGACCTAGCGACATAGGGTCAGCTCCTTATCGTGTTGTCGAAGTCAGCTTTAAAATCGATGGGGTGTGTCGATACGTTTCGCATGGATGTTTCAGAATTTGGCGCATTGTGAGTATCCGGGAAATTTTGGATCTAACAGGCGTAGACATATATTGACAAGACCTGAGTATTTCGTTGACTATGAGTTTTAGTCTTTCGAACAAACCACTAGACGAAACATAAGGTAATTGGCGCTGCCGCACTCCACAAGCCCTTCCTTACGAACTAGGCAATCTCTGCTTCCAATTATCCGTCCGACCAAATTTTACCTAGAATTGCTCAGTAGACAGGTCATCGACTACCACTTTGTTATTCTTTCGGCGGACTTTTGCTCCTCGAACTTTGTTGCATTTTGCTGATGCAACGTTGTTGTTGTTGTTGTTGTTTTTGTTGTAACCGCAAAAATACACCCCAAACTGGTGTTCGGAGAATATTGCGGGAGTGATAGTTCTTGGCCAGACACAAATCGGGGTTGCTCACTGGTTGTCGCTGGAACTTTGGCGATTTCAGTCACTTACAACTGGCGTGCCTTAGCGCGGATAAATTATTGAATCTCTAACCCGAAGGTAATGAAGGTTTTCTGACTCGCAATCTCGAGGTTTTTAATTTTCACTGCATTTAAACAGGCTGGAGAAGTGTTTCCTCAATAAACTCAATTTACACTACACGTCAGACGCCAGATCTCCTTGTACAGGGAATAGCTGCGGCCTTGAAGCGGTCTGTATGTTGTAAAATTTGTTCATAGAATCTTCGAGCATTTCGGTTGGCCATCTCTTCGAGCTTTACATACTCAGCCGGCGCTTTAGGCATTCTCTGTTTCTGCCTTTTAATATGGTATAAATTATTTATCCACGAAATTAAAAATCGGCTAAGTGGTTTAGGTGTTTATACACCACATAGTCACATACATAAATATTTTCTTCATCTACTAGTATAAAGATTCTGTTTAAAAAAAGTGAAATAATTAACAGAAATTCACAAAAATTTAGGCCAAGATCATTACTCTCAATAATAAGAATTCACCATAAATAAATATATACATTGTGTGTGTAAATGTTTATCAGCATGTCAACGTGTCCATTCATCACGGTTACAATGCATCATTTGTTACTCGTAACCAGTCTATGATGAGTCTTACTTTTCACTTTTTGACCTCTACTAAAGTAGATCTCTGTTTACGTAAACCTAACCTTAAAGATGAAATTTCGACACTTTACATACAAGTAATTACCTGTACACTCACTTACCTGTGCTCTAGTGCACTCGCGTGAAGGTCGTTGGGACAAATGAGTTTAAAGGTCATTAATGGTTTTAAACTGCTCCAAGATAAAAAGAAAATGAAGAAGAAAAAATGTCTTACAAAAGATGTAACGAAAGTAATAAAAGGGTGAATCATGCAGCCTATACATATATATATATATATATTTATATATACAATACAAATACATATAGTTATAGTTATGCCTAACCACCATTGGCATGATGCAGGCATGCAGGTGCACTCGGTTATGGCTCACTGGCACAGCAGAGATAATACTTGACCCAAAATTGGTGTGAAAAGACTTTTTACGTACAAAAAACAAAATGTAATATTCTTCATTTATGCATAAATCCTTGAAATGTAATCTTCGTATGTGCGCGTCTATATATATTTGTGCATTTCATAAATACTTATGTACATATGTGCGCAGATTTGTAGTTTTAATTGTCACTTGAATGGTCGTTAAGTACCCGCATACTGCGTACTTAACCCAAATTTACATCGGAGGTGTTATAAATAGAAGTGAGGTAAGTCTACTTTTTATTTTTTATTTCTTTTGTGAATATGGTTTTCAAAGCGGTTTCTCTATATTTATTTATTCATTTCAGTCATGTGAACAATAAATTGTTACCGACAATGAAAATACCGCAAGATCAAAGAGCACTAATGGCTATTTAAAGTAATTATATAATATAGTATGAACTGCTCCACAAGAGAGTGACAAAACTAGAATATTAATAGTATTTAATTCCGTGAGGGTTCCTATTTTTGGGGTGTACTTGGCTTAGTTAGGTTTCTCAAAGCCAAAACGCATCTTTCCAGCAGTTTAAACAATTCACTGATCCATTTACCATATTGGACACCAAAGCGACAGAGAGGAAAGACAGTCTACTACTCCGACATTTCAAACAAAGGAGTCGGTTCAGTAAAGTTTAAGGAGCATTAGCAAAATTTTATGAAAGGTTTTTGGAATCCTTCTAAGCGGGTGACATATGAAAAATAGTACAGCCTACAGATGAAAGAGGCATAGTGGAGCTTTGTTCATACCAGAGAAACATAAGGAATCTTCACTGTGTAGGGATCTGAAAAGGAAGTACTCTTGCGGTGAATAAAGACTAAGATTTAGAAAGATAGAAAACTCAATTGTATATTGCCAAAAGAGACCTACATCCTTAATTTCAGAATTTAATTCAGAAGCAACCCGGAAATGTAGTAACTCGTAGGGAAATCATGAAACTTTTGAACATAAGTCGAGTGAAAACACATTTTAACATTCAATAATAGGACTCTGGACGCATCAAGATGTTTTATTACTCAGTAAAGCTTGAGGTAAAGAACATAAACAGGAAACTTAGGTATAAGGGAACAGATATCATTAATGATTAAAATAAAAAGCAAGGACCAAAACGCTTCCTTGAAGTTAGCCCGATGTAAAATGTTATCCACTGCAAGAAAGTAGAATAAAAGCCCAAGCTAGATAATTTGAAAGGTATGACTTTGATATATATAGTGGAATTTTTTGCCAGCTTAACATATGGAAGAAAATGGAAGACAAGTGAGTACCTCTATCACATAAAGGATGATCCAAGTAGAGGTACGCGTGAGTCAAGCTATTATGTTACTTTTCCGCATTGTTTGGCATTTCATCATGGAAAGACTTACGCCTGAATAACGTTTACGAATCATTCAACTTTATTACGAAAATTCACGTTCTATAAAGAATGTGTTTCGCGCACTTCGCTCAACTTATGGTCAACATAATCGGCCTACTAAGCGTACTATTCGCAACACCATCACCCACATTGAGATCCAGCATTCATTATTGGATAATATTCGACCGAATAGACTACGTCCAGCATGCGGTGAAGAAAATATAGCGGCCGTAGCTGTGTACACGAAGACCGTGGCGAGTCCATTTGGCGCTGTGCGCACCAACTCGGACTGACGGATGGAAAAACTTGGCTCGTTTTACGTCGAGATATTAAATTGAAAGCGTACAAAATACAGCTTGTGCAAGAACTGAAGCCTTCCCAAGTGACATCGCTACGCTCTATGGGCTCTTGAAAAGTTCCAAGAAGATCCAATGTTTTCGAGCCAAATTTTGTTCAGCGATGAGGGCCATTTCTGGTTCATTGGGTATGTTAACAAGAAAATTGCCGCGTTTGACAAAGAGCAACCTGAAGAGATTTAAGAGCAGCTATTTCATCCAGAAAAAACAAGGGTTTGGTGTGGTTTGTGGGCCGGTGGAATCATCGGTCCATATTTCTACAAAACTGATGCCGGTGAGAACGTAATAGGCATGGCGACCGTTATCGCGCCATGATAACCGACTATTTGATGCCGGAAATTGAAGCTCGTGATCTCCGCAATATTTGGTTTCAACAAGACGGCGCCACTTCCCACACATCGCATCAGTTAATAGATTTATTGAGAGTAAACTTGGGTGAGCAGATAATTTCTCGTTTTGGGCCAGTCGATTGGCCACCAAGATCGTGTGATATCACACCGTTAAACTTTTTCCTGTTGAGATATATAAAGTCTTAAGTATATGCGGACAATCCCGCTTCAATTCAGGCCTTGGAGCAAAACATCACGCGTATCATTTGCCAGTTACCAGTCGAAATGCTCTAATGAGTCATCGAAAATTTGACTCAACGGATAGACCACCTGAGACGTTGCGGCGGCAAAGATTTGAAAGAGATAATCTTCAAGAAACAAATGCCAAAGAATGCCCTTTCGAATGATAATAAACATTCCTCATTAAATTTGAATTTTCTGTGTTTTTTCTTTAAAAAAGCAGGGAATTTCGAAATGGATCACCCTTTATATATATATACGTGAGAAAACAGCACCTCCCACTCTACCATGATGTTATGAACCAACCGAGTAAACTTTAATGTTCCCGGTCGCAGTATAAAATTGTATTTGTTTGCCCCTCATTCTCCGCAGATGGAAATTAATGTCATAAAGTTATAGCGAATATTCACAGTAGAAACTCGGCGGTCTGTGCTGATTGCTTCAAAAGTATAGCTCTCTAGAATTTTCGAGCAATAACAGCGATGCCACAATTCAACAGAGGATGTCAAGAATTACCATAAAATTTTCATTTGGAGTGGTCCTAAGCGCACCACTAATACTAATACATCGAACAAGAGTATTGGACTTACCATGTATATGAAAATTTAGTGGCAGATTCTCGGACTTCAACTACATTTCTAGCCCATAGATATTTTATAGGCATAGAAAGCGCTGGAGACTTTCTCATATCTTTGATTTTCATGCTTTTGCTCCCGGATTTAAACATTTAGAATTTCGATCCAAAATTATACGGACCGGATTAGAACAACAACCTAAGTTGATTTAGCCGTGTCCGACTGTCGGACTGTCCATCTGTTTGTTTGTCTGTTTATCCGTCTGTTTGAACGCAGTTTTTGATATATTTTAACAAAATTCAGTCCACAGATGCACTTTTATATAATCGTTTTTGGAAACCAGATCGAAACATCGCAACATATTGCCAAAATATAACCGATTTGTTCAGATATGAGGATATGGATCGAAAATAAGTCAAAAAAGCATCCAAAAGCGTGGAATTTAGCATTCTTATTTTTTATCAATATTCTCTAATCAAAAAACTCTCCCATACACTCTTTTCCTATTGTATGCTCTCCTGCTTATGATGGTGGGGAGACTAGGAAAGCCTAAGATAATAAATTTGTACTACTCCAATGTACTTTTGTTGCGCTGCGCTAAACTTGTACTACCTTACTCTTTCGTGTGGCGCTAATTCGAATACAAGAGGAAAGATAAAAGGAAATTCGAAATTGATAAGAAGAGATAATTGTTAATTGCCGCAGTTAAGATTTGAGTGACATACGTGCCTACATAGGTATATAAATTAGTAAATTTTAAGCACGAGCCATGTATTTTTTATATAAACAATCTAAACATACATACATATGTGTCATATTGCTAAGAAATATTATGTGATTTTGGTTATTTGATAATTATAGGGTATAAAACTGCGATTTGCAGATATTTATGTGCAGTAATATATAGACAAATTATTTCAAGAATTCACATATCTATTATCTGTAGATACCAACGATAAGCTCAAAATTTGAATAAATAAAATTGCGTAAAATTTTTGCAATTAGTTGTAAACCGAAATTCGCGAACGACGATTATTATCATGAATTCGACAAAATGCCTTCTCTTCATCTCTGTGGTGAGTTTTCTTAAATATACATAGATGTAAGAGAAAAAAATATATTTCTTTAAAAAAAAAAAAAAAAAATTTTGAACTCTTTAAAATACAGATGATTTATATGTTAGTTAATGTGAACGGAATACCAGTTGATAATTCTTTGACGAAATCGTACAATATTCAGAATTTGTGTGAAGAAAAACGCTTGCAGGGTACTTTCGCGGATTCTTCCGATACAGCTTGCACCAGGTAAATTTGAATCAGCAAAAATACCACAAATTTTTTTTCTAACCAATTTTTTTTATATATACTTCCCTCCAGATATATATATTGCTATAAAATATCTGAAAAGTGGCAAACGAAATACCTAAAATGTCCTAAGGGACAATTTTATGATGGCACATTGAAGTTATGCAACAGTAATTACATATGTAGCATTTAGATTAAATTTTAATATAGTGGTTTGTGTTTTAAAAAGGAAAAAAGATTGAACAAGTGAATAATAAAAACAAAATGAATGAGCAATTAACAATTAAAATATATTAAAATGGAAAGAATAAATATTTGGTATTTTTTGGAGAGAATACCTGTATAACCATGAATATATACATGCAATAACTTATAAGTAACCAGTAGTCTACCAACACTGGCCTGTTAATGTAAGTAGGTTTCTTCTTTGTTGATTTAATTTGGATACGTCTAGTTGTGGTATGTAAAAAAATCATTTTTTTTAAATCTAAAATACTTATATATACATTCGTCAGTAAGCATCAAGCAATTTTTTTGCGATTAAGACTCATCTTGGCACATTTTCGCTTATCCGTCTGTCATAATTTAGACACTTAATGTTTTATGACTTCGTGGTGAAGTCCTTCTATTCCTCTTTACTCTTACCTTTTAAATTTTCTGACCGAATTTTCTGGCGTTAGCAGTTGCCGAGCGGGTGGTTAGCGATACGTGGTATCATGCAGAAGGTCATATGTTCGAACCATAACCAGAAAACCTTTTATAGGATGAGGTGTTTGGTCGAATATCGCCTCAAGGGCTAATTTTTTATATGTTAAGCCCTGATGGGAATGAAGAAAATGTACTTTTAAACTCATTAAGCAATCTAAACTTTGAAATACTGTTATAATTATTTGTTGTAGTTATGTAGTTGTGGTCTTTGTTGTTGCCTCAAAAGTTTTCCATAACCTCCTTAAAGGTAATCCACCCCTCTCTTTGAGGATACGTTATGCTTGTGATGAACTGACGAGTCCGTCAAAGGATTCTGAGAGGCCCATTTTCTATCGAAAGTGATTTACTTTTAATTGTTTCACCAATCTCCACTTTATAGGAAGCGGTGGTTCATATGGGATGTTCGCTTCTCCAAGTTTAAGCTTCCTCGCAGTTATACGACTTTTGGTTCAGTGATTTTTCGGTATCTAATATTCTATAGACATAAAAAAGCAAAAAACTTAGATTGTTTTTCGTGCGACATGTTCAGGATTTTGAAATAACTGCCTCGTGCTGTTTATGTTTCAACTTGCAAAGGATCAATTTCAAGTTCAAGTTCTTGTTGGTTTTCTTGCATATAAACCGCTATTTTGAAGAAGAAAATACGCCACTCTGCTAGGTCGTATGTGGGTTCTTATATATATCCATTAATCTTTTAATATTAGTACCATAAATTAACTCGCCCTCTTGGGCAAAGTAAGCGTCGAGCTACTCGATTCATGCATCTTAACAAAAGCTCACCCAGGGAAACAATTTCGAACTACTATCATCTTCAAAATCAAAACTCGACTTGTCCGGTCTTTAAACTTTCTAACTTTCATTTTTTCGGAAACTTCCCGAGCATTTCCCCTTTTGGCTAGCATCCCAATTCCTTAATACTCGCTCAATTTAGACTTCTGCTTCTCATGCGTTTCGCTTTCCCTCTTCCTCAACTCTATCTTTCTATCTACGTTTCCTGTACCATTCGCGTTGCGGTAGCCCGTAACTTTGCGAGATCGGCTGTCTTTTTTCTTCCCACTTCGTCATCGTGCTAGCTGTTTATTTTCCAAAAACCTATAGTTTCGCTTTCAGTTCTTATACCGAACTGTTGATGACTGAAAGCACTCAGCAGGAGTGCAAGTCGTGAAGAAAACTACTTGAATGCCTGTTGTGATTGCAGCTTTTCAATGTTGAACCTTCCTTGTGTTTGTTGATGCGCGTTCTGGGCTGCCAGAAGATAGTGGCCCGAGTATGCTCATCTTAGACACTGATCATTTATCATAACATGGTAGACCTGTTTTTGAGTCTTTCGATCCGGTGAGAATTTGGTTGATGGATTTTATTGTATCGGTATATGGTACTACAGCTAACCATATTTCGACCCCCGGTTATCTGCCTAAGCCCGTTTGGGTGTTTGGGGATGAAATTTTCGACTGTAGTACGCAAGATAACATATATTTCCACCCTGACATTAAAATCGCCAAACACGATTTTGATGTCGTGACGGAAACAGCGCTTACAGGTGCGCTCTAGGCGCTCGTATAAAGCATATTTGATCATATCGTCCTTCTTTTCTGTTAGGGTGTGGGTGCAGAGCAGCAATACGTTGAAGAACTTTGCTTTGATGCGGATTTTGACGAGATGTTTGTCCATCGAGGTAAATGCCAAGACTCGTCGACGGACAAACAAACACATAAGTAAATAATATGAGCAAATACGAGTCCCTCTGCGGGTTAGGGGTTCAAGTATTTACCCGCGGTAAAGTGTGTCGTAAGTGGCGACTAAAATCTAATAGTTCCCTCGACAGCCTTTATACCGGAACGACCTGGATTTTTATCCGTCCAAAGACTGTCACTACCGCAATATTCCCCGCAGCAAATTTGGGGACTTTTTATGCGGTTACAGCAACAACAACAACAGCTAATAAGAGTATATTTACAATATTTTTTTCACATAACATAAATTGGTGATGATTCACGGCAATTATGTTTGCCGATTTGTAGCTTATGAATGCAAATTATGACAGACACTAAAAATTATCTTAATTTTTATTTGTTAATGTTCGAACATAGTAATACAATAAAAAAAAAAAAAAATTGTGTAACATGGTTGTGTTCTGTTATGAATTAGCCGCTAAAATAAGGTATAATATATGTACACATATATGGTATGTGTCGTATATATGTATTTGTATAACAGAAAAATGCTTATGTATTCAAAGTCAAATCTGATAATATCACTTGTGCCATCTTCGCGTTTATGGCAACAACAAAAAAATTTTTTAACAGGCCATAAAAATATTTAGCTTTGAGAACATTTTGGGCACATTTTGTTTACATATTTAAATGTGTTGTAAATTTTTATGTCTAATACACACAGAGTTGTTCTTGTTGTCACTTCCTGTTGATTTTGGTTTTAATGGTATGTTCAAAGTAGGATTTCACAACTCTGCACATTCAGTTGACATTCGCAATTGAAGTTAGACAAATGAAGCTAAAAATTAAATTTACTTTTATTTTCCTTGTTGTAAGTGTGTCATCTATTGTCCTGTAAAAAAAGTTATTTTTTTTTTAAATTTGTTTTATTCCCCAATTAAATTAGACTCTCGTGCTTGACGGTGTGCGTGGGTACTGTGATCAATGCAATGCTAATAATCCTGTAGCCTGTCACAGCGAAACTGTTTATTCGCTTTGTTATAACGGTGTGTTATATATGCACATACATATATGTGTAAATTTCGCTTATTAATATCTATGTATAGAAGTTTGAATAATCATTTCATATATATTCCACTTTCATTCATTTAGGTCAGCCTACTAGGGACTTTGTCACTTGCCCAACCGACTATATATGCACTAATGAGCCGTTCGTGTGTCGACCAAAAGCTTTGGCCGTACCAAGTTGTAGTCGGAGTTATGCGAATGCAGCGGCACCGTCTCAATGCGGTCTTTGCCTTTCGAAAGGGAAGGTTTTTTCATGCCTCAATGAGACTACAATAGCATTTTGTTTTGGCGACGATAGTCCACATTATGGCTCACTTTCGTATTGTCCTGACGGCACCGTTTGCGATTTGAATAGTGGAAGTAAATTCTGTACGGCAGCGGTAAAGACGGCGGTAAGCACTCTTGGTTAAATAATTTTTGTGAATAACCAAAAATTTTTGGAATTTTTTTTCCTGTAGCCAAGTTGCAGAGAGAGTGATTGGGGAACAACAACAATAACACCGCCAACAAATAATCCAACGAGCACGGTAGCATCCACCACAGCCATATCAACAACAACAACAACAACAACATCACTACCAATAACAACACAAAAGCCGACAGCAACAACAACAGTGATGACTACAACATCCATACCAACAACAACGACTCCGCCTTCCACTAACTCAACACCATCAAGTAAAACAACACCACCTTCTACTACTACAACCCCAAAAACAACAACAACAGCTCCGACTACAACAACACCACCTTCTACTACCACAACCCCAACAACAACAACAGCAGCTCCGACTACAACTACATCTACACCGACAACAACAACAACAACAACGACAACTTCGACTACAACAACACCACCTTCTACTACCACAACCCCAACAACAACAACAGCAGCTCCGACTACAACTACATCTACACCGACAGCAACAACTCCAACCACAACCATCACACCCACAACTACCACGGAGCATACCTTAACACCAAATGAAATTTGTGAGCAGACGGGCAAAACGGGATTTATTCCACAACTTGAAGATGCTACATGCAGAACGTAATTCAAAATTTTATTAATTATTTAATTATTTAATATTATTTATTCAAAATTTTCAGATATTTTATATGCCAATATAAGAACGGTGTTTGGAGTGGACGGTCATCCAGCTGTCCATCTAATCAACGATTTGATCCAAATTTAAGAATTTGCTCTGCAGCATATACATGTTCCATGGATAATTCGTCAACGACATCGTCAGCAGCAACAACAACGCCAACAACCACAACTCTGACAACAACAACGTCAACAACAACAGTAACTACAACTACTACGGAAATACCACTCAAGCCCGCACAGATTTGTGAGAGGAATGGCAAGCCGGACAAAATACCACAGCCCAATGATACTACCTGCAGAAAGTGAGAATATTTATACTATATATATATATGTATATATAATTCTGTTATATTTTCTTTTGAATTTCAGGTATATTTATTGTTCAAAACCTGCATTCAGATGGATTGGACAACAAAGAGATTGCAATGCTGGATATTTTGACCCGGTGGAAAAAGCGTGTACGCCTACTTGTCCAAGCACATGCAAGGCTTGCCCATAACTTAAGGTATATATATTGTGGGAAATATAATGAAAGTTAAAAAAGGAAAAAAGAAAAATAAAAACTTTGCTCGCTGTTAAATTATTTTTATAGACTTGATCTCTTTCAAGGTAGCGAACCTTAAAAAAAAAATCCAATTTAATGAGGACTGTTTATTATCATTCGAAAGAACATTCTTTGGCATTTATTTCTTTAAGATTATCCGTTTCAAATTTTGGCCACGGCTACGTCTCAGATGGTCCATCTGTTGAGTCAAATTTTCGATGACTCGTTCGAGCATTTCGACTGGTAACTGACGAAAGACACGCCTGTTGTTTTGCTCCAAGGCCTGAACCGAAGCAGGATTGCCCGCATAGACTTTAGACTTTACATATCCCAACAGGAAAAAGTCTAACGGTGATATATCATACGATCTTGGTGGCCAACGACCGGCCCAAAACGTGAAATTATCTGCTCAGGGAAGTGTTGTCTCAATAAATCCATTGAATGTCTGAATCGTTCAGAGAGTGTGGGGCGAGCTTCAATTTCAGGCATCAAATAGTCGGTTATCATTGCGCGATACGAACGTTGGATCATCTTGGAACTTTTCAAGAGCCCTTCAAGAGAAATGATGTCACTTGAGAAGGTCGAGCGGCTTCAGCGGCTTGCACAAGCTGTATTTTGTACGCTTTCAATTTAAGATTTCGACGTAAAATGCGCCAAGTCGTTCCATACGTCAGTCCGAGTTGTGACGGCACCGAATCGACCGTCTCTCCACGGTCTTCGTGTACACTCTCAGCTGCTAAATATTCTTCACTGCGTGCTGGACGTAGTCTATTCGGTCGAATATTATCCAATAATGAAAGCTCGGTATCAAGATGAGTGATGGTGTTGCGAATACTATTCTCAGCAGGTCGATTATGTTGATCAGGAGTTGAGCGAAGCGCGCGAAACACATTTTTTATAGAACGTGAATTTTCGGAATAAAGTTGAATGATTTGTAAACGTTGTTTAGACGTAAGTCTCTCCATGATTAAATGTCAAACAATACTGAACAAAAATAACATAAATAGCTTGATCTACACACTACTCACTTGTGATCTGTCAAAAAAAGGTTATTGAAAAATTTACCTCTACTTGGATCACCCTTTATATAAGTACATATGTTGTATGTAAAAGTCAGTGGCTGTTTGTTTAACTCGCTAAACCTCGAAAAAGACTGGACAGGTTGTTGTTGAAAATGTGGGTGAAAGTTCAAATAAGGTTTGAACGATGAAAAATTTGGACCGGGAGGTTACCCAGAGGCCGATCTATATGAAAAAGTCGTTTTTGTTTTCTATTTCACCTGAAATTCTTTTCGGGCAGTGAACCTATAAGCGATATATACCAAAAATATCATCATATACATTGTTCGGTTTGCTTGAAATTTTATTTAGACAATCCTACACATATGGTAATTTTCCTCTCTGAAGTGAATCAGAGACCAAGTTCGATTTCGATCAACATTATAGTTAGAAATTTAATATTTTGCATTAGTTGAAGCTTAATTAGGGGTTTTTTTTAAAATAATTTTTTACTTTTTACCTCCTTCCTAATACCAATTATAATAATTAAAAATTGAAAATAGTGTGACCGGCTCTGCTGGTTCTTTATAATAGTAACTTTTTTGGATTGCCCTAGCTAAAATATTTTATGTTGAATTTTATTGTATAAAAATATTTAGTAATGCCAATTATAATTGCTAAAACTTTGAAAGTTCTTAAAAATTTTCTCTCTCTAATACATGTAATTTTGACTGATATCACTTGTTAGAAAAATATAAAAGATTGTCAATATCCATACATTTTATTTTTAAATTTTGTGAAAATAAAAATTCACAATTCACTTAAATTATATGCTCGGTGATAAGTTATGTAGTCGGTGATAAAATTAACAATCAGCCGGCCGTGCAGTTTGGCATTTCCCAGTTGCTGCGTTAAAGTAATTGGCACAAGTATATTCCCAACCTAAATATTGGCCAGACAATCCATAACAATAAATATATCTGAAATAAAAAAATGTTAAAAAAAAACTTTTAGAACTTGTGTAATTTCGTGTCGAAATCAAAGCTTAAATTCCGAATTTCATAGTGCGTCAAATACTTTACTTTATATAACAACAGCAAAACCTCCTACAGAGGCTTGTAACATAATTTGTTAAACTAAAGGCATTCAGCCAGTGTAACCCTAACCTAATCTATGTTTCGAAAGGAGTAATAAGAATTATACTTACTTGGTACATGTGCTATCACCATCTGCAGGAAAATACCCATTTCGACCGATCTCTGTACAAAATGTATTTGGATCTCTAGGAGCGCTAGTTGTTTGAATTGTTGTATCGGTTGTTGAAGGTGTAGTTGTTATGGTGATTGTTCCTGCTGTTGTGACTGTTGTTGTCTCGGTGGTTGTGTCAATTGAGATGTCAGTTGTTGTATCAGTTGATGTGCTTGTCATTGAATCGGTAGTTGTGTCTGTTGTTTTATCTGATGTAGAGCCTGTTGTTGTTTCCGTGGTGACAGCTGTTGTTGTTTCCGTAGTAGTTATAGTGGTAGCAGGTGTCGTTGCTTCAGTGGTTGTGTCTGCTATTGAACTGGTGGTCGTATTTGTTGTTATATCTGATGTAGAGCCTGTGGTTGTTTCAATGGTGTTATCAGTGGTGGTATCTGTTGTTGTTTCCGTTGTGGCATCTGTTGTTGTTTTGGTAGTTGTTAAAGTGGTGCTTTCCGTGGTTGTATCCGTTGTTGTCACACTGGTGGTATCTGTTGTTGTTTCGGTAGTTGTGTCGGCTGTTGTTTCGGAAGTTGAACTCGCTGTTGTTAAATCTGTTGTTGTTTCAGTGGTGGTGTCTGTTATTGGATTCAATAAACAAGATGGCTGCAAAAACGAAAATAAATTAAAAATCATTTCATATAACCATTGGTTAAATTGAATACTCACAATCGCGCTTTGTGCTGGTGAACAAATATTCGCATTATTTAAATCACATACATTACCCAGGGGACAGTAATTACTTGAACTTAGATCTGGTGTTTCGCCATCATAACAGAAGGCATAAATACTTTCGTCAAGGCAGGCGAAATTCTTTTCCGCCGACAGACACTTGCCACAATTATCTTCAAAACATGCAGGGACACCACCACCTTGCGCGGTGGCCCGACAGATATTCTCTTCAGCAGTGCAAACTGCTCCCGTCGGACATTTTGTACGCACATTGATGGGTCTGCCGTCTATGCAAACTGAAAAGTTTTGCTCATCCAAACAGGCGATGCCATTCGTAAAACACTCATTACATCGCGCTTGGCAGCTCACATCGTTTATGATGGCAAGTAGCTGGAGGGAATAATATAGAATTTGGAATTAAAAATTTTCGTCGGGATTAATTGTAAAATATTTATTGTTAATTTATGTATATATGCTTTTCTAAAATATATATTTTTTTTAAATTTCAAACACTGTAATAATATTCGCTAAAACTCATGATTTAAATAATTATTGAACCCACATTTACAAGTACAAAAACAAAAATCCGTTTAAAAACGTTTGACGCGTCGAACATGTTGTTTCGAGTCTGCAGCGTTCGCATGCTTTCAAACGCACTTTATCTTTCTATCTGTTGGAGAATCGGTTTTTGATGTACACAATTTTTGGCAACGAAAATTTCAATATTTTTATGGTTGGGATTTTTTTTGACACTTTATTTTGTTTTGATGACTCTGGTGATAGCGTGTAAATATTTAGTTAACATACATACATATATATGTATGTACAAAATTTTACATAAAAATATTCACTAGTAATAAAGATAGGCAGTTATTTGAACTCTTCATGCTTAAATTTTGAAGACAACAACAAATTGACGCCACCTATATACATATACTTTACATACCACAATGTTTACTTTAGTGAACCAGTGGAAGGCGCAATTTTTAAATAAAGTTTCAACTTCATCATAAAGAGAATCGTTAAAATAGCGTGAGAAAATAAATACACAATAAATACTAAACATTCATACATGCAGCCGCAACAATAATCGAAACCTGAGTGGAAAATTTATTTTAACCAACATAAAATGCAGCCGCAATGGCAGAGTGGTTATCATGGTGTACTACTACTCGGAAGGCAAAGGTTCGAGTACAAAACTATAAAGAATTTATTTTTCTAATTGTTTTCGTACCTCGACATTGAATGTCAAGCTCTTCGGGTCTGACATAAAAATAATAAATAATAAATAATATATAATAATTTTTCTGACATAAAAATCCATCGGTCGTTCGGAGGCGGCTTAGAATAAACTGTAGGTCTCTCCACTTGTTGGTAAAAACATCAAGACGTAAAAACCACAAATTGGAGAAGGAGCTCGGCCGAAAATCGCTTCAGCGGGTATAAGGCGCCAAATATAAAGGGTGATCCAAGTAGAGGTACTTTTTCCAATAGCCTTTTATGGACAGATCACGCGTGAGTCGTGTCAAGCTGTCATGTTTTTTTTTTGTTCAGTATTCCTTAGCATTTCATCATGGAAAGACTTACGCCTGAATTACGTTTACAAATCATTCAACTTTATTAAGAAAATTCACGTTCTGTAAAGAATGAGTTTCGCGCTCATCGCTCAACTTATGGTCAACATAATCGGCCTATTGAGCGTACTATTCGCAGCACCATCACTCAACTTGAGACCCAGTATTCATTACTGGATAATATTCGACCAAACAGACCACGTCCAGCACACACTGAAGAAAATATAGCGGTCGTAGCGAAGATTACGGATAGTCGATTCGGCGCCATTCGTAGCAACTCGGACGTATGGAACGACTTGTTGCATTTTAAGTTAAGATCTTAAATAGAAAGCGTACAAAATACAGCTTGTGCAAGAACTGAAGCCGTTTGACCTTCCCAAGTGACATCCCTTCGCTCTATGGGCTCTTGAAAGCTTCCAAGAAGATCCGACGTTTTCGAGCCAAATTTTGTTTAGCGATGAGGACCATTTCTGTCTCAATGGTTATGTAAACAAGCAAAATTTCTGCATTTAGGGCGAAGAGAAATCTGAAGAGTTTCAAGAGCTTCTATTTCATCCAGAAAAACCAATGGTTTGGTGTGGTTTGTGGGCCGATGGAATCATCGGTCCATATTTTTTCAAAAATGATGTCGGTGAGAACGTAACTGTCAATGGCGCCATGACAACCAACTATTTGATGGCTGAAATTGAAGCTCGTGATCTCTGAGATATTTTGTTTCAACAAGACGGTGCCAATCAATGGATTTATTGAGAGAACATTTCGGTGTGCAGATAATTTCAAGTTTTGGACCGGTCGATTTGCCACCAAGATCGTGTGAGATATGTAAAGTCTAAAGTTATTCGGACATTCCCGCTGCGATTCAGACCTTGGAGCAAAAGAGCACGTGTGCCAGTCGCCAGTTACCAGTCGAAATGCTAGAAAGAGGCATCGAAAATAAGACTTAACGGATGGACCATCTGAGACGTAGCCGCGGCCAACATTTGAAAGAATTATTCTTCAAAAAATAAATGCCAATTAGTTGCAAGACCAACAAGCTTACGCATTATTTGCCTCAAATTCATTTAGAAAATATGTATGTGGAATACCATGACCGTCATGCTAGGAAGTATAGTCAACAGATACATAAATTGTTGTTGAAGAATTTTTCGAACGGTTATTGAAAAATAATGTTTGAATTCGAAGCGAAAAACAAACATAAAACTGTACACTCCAAAATCGAATCAAAATCCAAAGGTTGTTCTATAATCCGATTTTTTCCAGTATGTCAATACATTAGTATGTGAATAAATCAAAATAATAATGACTTAAATTTTATATTGGAATTTTTTTAAAAGAGAGTCGGAAGCGTAGAAAAACAATTTTTGTGGAAATATGAACAAAAAAATTATAATTTTTATAATTTTTTGTATATTATTAAGTGTGGTTTTAATCAATTAATTTTTTATGTAAAATTATCGATATATAAACCGGTGACGGTGCTTATCCCAGAACGTCTTTGCAAATAAGCGTTTTGCGTTGTATTTTGCATTTCAATCGCCCGAAAAATTTCGTTGCTGTAAAAAAAAAAAACTAATATTTGGGGGAAGAAAATCGTGTATAATATTAAAATGGAATCGGGTTTGTATTTTTTAAATGACAGTGTACATGATTTTTGAAAAAGTTTGCAAGAAAATCCGGTTTAAAAGTTTAGTTTTGCCAGCGCGCTGTGCTGCGGATTTTTAATCCAAAATCACTTAACTGAACCAAAAGATTGTATGTAAGCTATATGATATATATCGTCAACCGATCCGTCTCGTTCCGTCGAATGATTAAGAGATGAAAACAAATTGAACCGCATACTAAGTTTCTTTTAAATATCTCAAAAACTGAGAGATTAGCTTGCGTTCAAACAGATAGACGAACAGACGGAAAGAGCTAAAACTATTCAGCTCGCCATTCTGATCATTTCGGTATAAATCGGAAGGATCTATCTCTTCTCTTTACTTCGGGCCAAAGTTATTGTACCATGCTCATGAAAGGTATCAAAAGGTAAGGCACTCTCTTGCTGAAATGAAATGGAAATAAATTTAAAATATTTAAGCTTTTTCAAAAACATTCACAAAAAGAGATATGGCCAGGGGAGTATCTGGGCAACCTGATCTTCTGCGATTAGTGGAATATATTTTCATTTAATTTAAATCGTTTTCTGGTCTCCCTGTTTTAAACAAAACTGTCTCTATCTCGACATTCTGTTCCAAGCCCGCACATACAGTCACGTAACAGTTGACGAATGATAATTTGACTAGAATAAAGTTGCCGCCCTGTTTTTTTTGGTGTCAATGGTTGTTCATCATCTTTTGTCAGGCTACCTTTTGTTGCATTATTTTTTTCTTTGTCTGAGAAATTTTTGTACTCGGACTCTGAATCCGATTCATTCCGTGGTAATTGTAAGGAAACTGGTCTTAGAGTAGGCATACGTTAAATGATAAACAAGAAACTAAAACAGTTATTAGTTGCGATATTTTGTTACGGTCCCATCACTTCAAAAATGTAAGATCTTTAGTTCGGGTGGTGACCAGTTCAAAATTACTGATATAGTTGTATATAGCGTTAGTTTTTTCCATCATAACAATTTTAATTTAAGTAATTTAAAACTGAACAATGTTAGCTATATCTGCACAACTTTATATGAAGGTGAAAATCACGAAAAACTTTGTGTAAGTTATGCAATGCTAGCCTATATTCGCCGAAATAGTACTCCACTTTCAGATTCCTACACACTGAAGATTATTTGTATTTCTATGGTAAGAACAAGGCTCGACTATGCTTCATTTATCTGGGGACCGTAATATTCTTCATATATATAAGCCGCTTAGAACGAGTCCAGAAAATTTTCATAAAATTTATTTTACGCTCCTTAATTTTACTGAACCGATTCCTTCGTATAAGTCCCGTTGACCAATTTTTGGTATTAAATCTCTGAGTAGAAGACACTCTTTATTTGCTGCCTCTTTTTTTATCAAATATTATAAAATGACCACTGCCTAAACTTCATGGCAAGATTACACTTCAATGTCCTTAGTCCAAATCTTAAGTATGTAAGTCATTTTTATATTGGGTTTGTAAAATCTAACTATTCCAAGTATGTCCCATTAAGAGGAACCCTTACGGAATTAAATGACATTTTGAATCTTGATTTGTCTCTATCCTGTGAAGTAGCTCGTACTATCGTATATATATACTTCAATTATTTATTGTTCATTTGACCGAATATGAATAAATAAATAAATAAATAAATAAAGGACAGGTTTCTAATATAAAAAAAAAACGAGGACCGCAGATTTGGTAACTTATAACTAATGAAAGTTAAAAACAGAAAAAAGAGCTTTAATTGCTTTTGGTGAAGTGTCATAATTTTCAATTTGAATTGATGAAGTTACAATTTAAAAGAATTTATCTGCATAGAAAATTGTATGAGAGATAGTGCTATAATGAATATGACGGGTGAACCAAATCAATAATAAATCAAATCATAAATAAAGATTTTATTACACAGGCAATGTAAAAACTTTGTAAAGTATTACAAAATAGGCAGTATAAACTTTCAAGAGTTTAAATTTGCTTTCGCAGTAATTTTATGATGTTTATTTGTTACAGTTTTAAGTTTTTTACAATCATTTTGACCTCATAACCTATTTTCACTTAAATTAAAGTTTTTATGTGTGATAAAATCATTTCAGCTACATATTACCGTTAGTACAATATACTAAAAATCAATTTCTTAGAAATTCATGTGGAAATTTTGTATACATTTTCAATTGTCATTTTTAAATACATATATACAAAAAAAAAAAAAAAAAAAAAAAAAAAAAACTAAATTTATCGGATTTTAAAAGATAGACTTTAATAATGAGTTGAATTTATTATTTGAATAGACGGAGCAAGGGACAATCCGATGTTCGCCGAAAACTTAGCAAAGAACTAAAGTCAAGCTTGAAAAAAGTATATTTTGTTAGATGTATGTGGAGCTTTCTCTTATTAGTGTGAATTTTACGATAGTACTATTTTTCAAGAATTTAATTAGAAATATCCGCATGTGAGGAAAGTTTCCTGAAATAATCATTAACTCTCTTTATTTCCATAAAATTTAAATAGCGCACGACTATCACGAAGGATGGTAGGTAAAGTGGATGTCTGGAGACACATTTGGTTATTAGGAAGGCCCAAGGCGATGCCACCGGGACTAAAATTTCCACTTACAGTACCATATTATCTTTGAACTACCCCTTGGTGTAGACAAAATTAATTAATATGAATAGTTTTATATGTGCAACTTCCGACATATCGTCGAAAGGCCAACAGTTTCAAACATTTTTCTTTACAAATCATTGCAACGGCATCTATACGTCTTCTATTTCCTGGCCACTTTTACAGCAATCTTTATATGGTATCGTCAGTCTATTCGTTGATGATTCGGAGCAAGGTTTGGGCATGTACAAGCGTCCGAGTTTTTGCGTCAATATGTAGCAATGGATGAAACGTGGCTCCATTATTTCACTCCAAAGACCAATCGACAGTCATCCGAGTGAACTGCACACGATGAACCAAGCGTGGAAAAATGGAACAGTCGGCTGCCAATGTTATGGCGTCTATATTTTGGTTTTGGGTTGCACATGGAATAATTTTTTAACTGCCTAGGAAAAGGAAGGAACATCAACAGCGACTATATTATAGCGTTACTGAATCGCCGACAAACGACAGAAAAAGAAAGTGCTGTTTCACCAAGATAATGTACCGTGTAACAAGTCAGTGAAAGCGGTGGCAAAAATCCATGAATTGGGCTTCGAACTGCTTCCGCATACACCGTATTCTTTATACCTGGCCCCCAGGAACCATTTCTTAGACTATTGCCTTCGGATCTCAAAAGAATGCTTCTCTCCGAGAAGAAATTTTCATCGTATGAGGAGGGGATTGCCGAAACTGAGTCCTATCTTGAACCAAAGGACACACCGTAATAAAAAAAAAACTAGCGAAAAGTTGTAGGGCCGGTAATAATCAGTGTATCACCCTTGATGAATTAAAAAAATGAATTTTGCGAAAAAAAGTGCTTTCAATTGACCTGTGGAAGGGCAAGACAATATTAAGACACAAAATTTACATTCATCTTAACAGGATTGCGAAATTCCATAGAGAAACGAAAATTTGCTAGGTAAAAGGAATATCCCTAAGTCTGAGAGCCTGTTTTGATTCCACTTGCTTGCTGTTCAATTCTGTAATTATCATAAAGAGCCCATCAGCTACATGAGGCTTTGATACCAATTTGGTCCTCCTATTCCATTTATAGATTTAAGATGGTATAGCAACCTATTGTACCCTGTCTTTTAGGTGCTGTTTCCGTGAGAGCTTCCTGTCCAAAGTAAGTCCCAAATATTTAGCTTTCTTTGTTTCCTACTGATTATATGAGTACCATTTATCATTGGTAGTGTGAAATTTGGTATTCTGTGTTTCCTAGTGTACAGAACTAGCTTTGTGTTTCTAGCATTTCATTTTAAATCACATGATTCGGTCCTACGATTTGTGTCATTTAGGATAGTTGGAATAAGATTGGTGAAGGTATGTGGAAATTTGTCCTATATCGAAACAATCAAATCGTTAGTGTAAGCATATTATCCATCATCCCTTCTACTTGTATATCCAACGACATTTCACTCATTGTTAGGAAGCAGAGAATGTACGCCTTCCTGAGGCATATATCCTTAGAAAAGTATTTAAAAAAGGCAAGGCTTTGTTGAATTTTTATTTGACTTGAGTTTCTTTTGTGTTGACTTTTTATTTAGTGTAGCAAACCATTTCCAACAAAAATTTTACTTTATCAATTTTATTGAAGAGATGCAATAGTATTTGCTGATGATTGCTGATGTCTTCCGTATGCCGCAAGCTATGCAAACTCTTTAATATCAACATAAGTTATTAAGCCGAATAAACCTGATGAATTGCCAATTTAAGTAATAATAGGAATTTGTCAGTTAGTTCTTGCAATTGTGACGTAAACGTATATTGTATATACATTTAAAGCAGATTATGCTGAAAAGAAATGTATCAAAAGTCACGTAGTCAGCTCTGTTATTGCGAATCAATTGCAGTGTTGTGTTTTGTTTATTCTAACATATAAATATGACGATGGATGACATGTGAATGTTTGCAAATGTGATTTATAAGTATTGAGAATTGGAATTTTTCTATCCCATGAGCTATTGAAAATACGAAATTAATTTTAATCTGTATAAGTAAATAAAGGGTGTTTTTTATAGAGGTATAGAACTTTAAGTTGGCATTACTTTTCAAGGTAGCGCCCGATTTAACAGCTGTCAAGTGATTTATTCTCAGCTTGGTTTGGCAATTCATCATGAATAGACTCAAGTAAGGCGTAGATTCGTCGAATGGGCCCAAAACGAGATTACCGTTGCTCCCGATTTTCATAAGCGAATTTTGTTTAGCGACGAAGCGCACTTCTGGTTGAATGGCTACGTCAACAAACAAAACTGCCGCATTTGGAGTGAAGGTAATCCTCAAGTGTATGTTGAAACACCGTTACATCCAGAAAAACTGACTGTTAGGTGCGCTTTATGGGCTGGTGGAATCATTGGTCCGTACTTTTTCAAAAACGATGGTGGCCAGAACGTTACAGTCAATGGTGATCGGTATAGAACCATGATTACTAACTTTTTCATTCCTGAATTGAATAACCATGGTGTCCAGGAGATGTGGTTTCAACAATACGGCGCAACATGTTACACAGCTCGTGCCACAATAGATTTAGTGAAAGACACGTTTGGTGACCGCCTAATTTCACGTTTTGGACCTGTGAATTGGCCTCCAAGATCTTGTGATTTAACACCGCTAGACTACTTTCTGTGGGGCTATGTAATATCATTGGTCTATGCGGATAAGCCACAAATGCTTGACCATTTGGAAGACAACATTCGCCGTGTTATTGCCGATATACGGCCGCAAATGTTGGAAAAAGTCATCGAAAATTGGACAGATTGGACTACATCCGCGCCAGCCGTGGCGGTCATATGCCAGAAATCATATTTAAAATGTAATGCCACAAGATTATCTTTCGGATAAATAAAATTCATGACAATCGAATAATCCATCGTTGTTTTATTGCAACTTAAAGTTCTATACCTCAATAAAAAAAACACCCTTTATATGATGAGATTAAATGTTTTAGAAACTATGAGTAGGAGTGTAAAACCTGAAGCCTGAAGGTCCGATTCATACAAAAATAATTCACGTTTATACATAATATGTATGAATGTACATATTTATGAAATAAGGTCATCATACCCTTTGTCTAACATCTGTGAATATTACCAATTTGAACTAAATAAATAAGCACCATGACGACACGCTAATGTGACATAATATGGTAGTTTATGCATTGACCCAGATTTCCCTGTGAATAATCACTCTGGTGACTATTCAACCATATCACGCCTAGCATATTCAAACAATTTCCACATGCTAACATACATACATATAAGTACATGTATTTATAAACACAAAAGTAGCACAGTATCTACACATCCATATGCAATACATATCCCTGCAGTGAACAGCCAAATTAATACGGACCACTTTCATCTTGCTTCTTGGCCTCCCAACAGTCTGGATTCCATACACTACGTCATGTAGCCTTTTGATTATCTTATATGGACCTTCTCAATTGCATTGAAGTTTTGGGGATAAACCTTTCTTCCGTTGTGGATTGTATAGCAACACGAAATCGACATTTTGGAAGCCTTCGGAGTTCATCGCCTTGCCATACCTGGCGGTCAGTTTGTAATGACTTCGTGATTTTGGTCCTTTAGCTGCAATGCACTCCTTGCAATTAGCGATCCACTCAGCGATCGATTGATACAAATTTGACGCTTTGAAACCGTTTAAGCGACTTACGGCTGAGCGCCTTCTCCAATTTGTGGTGTTTGCGTCTTGATATTTTACCCACAAATGGAGAGACCTACAGTTTATTCTAAGCCGCCTCCGATCCGACGATGAATTTTTATGAGGAGCTTCTTATTTCATGTCAGAAATACACTCGAAGGGCTTGGCCTTCCCTGCCGAGGGGCGACCGCAATTAGAAAGATTAATTTTCTATAATTTTGGATGTTGCTGGAACCCAGGACTTCCGAATGCCATTCCGCAATGTTTCATTTAGGGGATATACTCGGAAGGATTTACATTCCCTGCCGGAAAAAAAAATTTAACTTAATTTGTTATTAGTTGTTTCATTTATTATTATTTAAATAAATTTTCTATAATTTAAATGTTATTCGGGTCACAACTCGTAGACTTCTGTATGGTAGTACGCGGTAGTTCGGTATTTTTAAGTCACCAGCAACATACGTAAATGAACTAGTATTTAACTAGTATGAAACTGATGTAAAGTGGCAAAAAATTAAAAAAAAAAAAAATTATGGAAGATGAACGAGTTCGTATAAAAATGCATGATGGTTCCATTCTGGTTAGCAACTAGTTGTGTCAATTTGGAAATAATACATGCACATTATTTAAATATGTATATATCCGAATTTTTTTTAAAAATGGGTAGTGGCGGGCGAGAATTTCGATTAATATAGCCTATTAAGATCTAGTAACTGTACCAACTATCGGATTTACTCCTGAACTATCATTTGAAGAAACCTATAGTGAAATGCGTAGCATTAGTGATATCGAAGAAGTAGTGTCTACAGGGCAAAAATCTTTTACCCAAGCACAGAAGGGATAAAAACGAGTATTTTTGATGATCCTCATATAAGAATATTGCTAAAGGTATTGATCTCTCAAGTTCCATGACCAGTGTAGAAAAACTTGCATGGAATTCGTTTGGTGAAGCTACTAAAAACTGTTTGGAAAATCACAAGCCAAGTAACTACTCTGAAGTTGTTAACAATGTGCTGGATAATTTCAAAACCTTAAGATGTTATATGTACGGTATCTCGGTAGAAACCTTGACCAGTTTCCAGAGAATCTTGTTTCCTATAGCAAATAATAAAGAGAGCGCTGTCGTCAGGATCTAAAAACTATGGAAGTGCGGTACCAAAGCCGATGGGTATAGCATATATATATTTTTTTTATTACATCTAAGAAATTTATTTATTGAGTCTGCTAAATTAAAGCCGAACAATAATAACTGGTGAATTTCAACTATAGTTTGTTATTAATAATGGACGACAGGTAAGGCGTTGCTCTTCAAAAGATTGGCAGATCTCTTCTTTAAAATTGTGTTCGGTTTGAAATCGCTGAATTCTATGGATAATAGGTGCGCAAGTAGATACCCATGATTGACTGAGTTATATAAAATAATTTTGTGATCAAAGCAGAAAGCAGAATTTTTATCCAAGAACCATTTCGCCAAATCGATAACCTGATTTTATGTTAAAGCTGTAGTGTTTTTACAGATATTTGTCTCTTCCAGGTCAATCGCCTATCTAGGTGGATGTCAAGGTACTTACCTTCACTTACTTGAGTGATAATTACAACGTTTAGCATTAAAGTGAGTGTAATGTGCTTACACTTTTGCTCGAAGACATACATAGTTGGTTCCAAATCGCTAACTTGAGGAAAACCAGCCAGAATTTCATGCTTCTTGAGATAAATTCTTATACTTTAACTATAAACCTTCGGTTAGTAAGGTATGATATGCAGACCTGATGAAAACTTTTTGGGAGTCATTTTAATTTTGTACTAACTCTTTGTACTAAGTCCTTCATTCCATACCTTATCGAATGCTTGAACCACATCAAGAAATATTGCTTAGAATGCTCTTTCAACTCAAACGCCTCTTTTATCTCATTGCTATTGCGACGGACCTATTATAAAGTAACGAGTTTCTAGCGAAAATCGAATCGATGATTTGGTATAGTTTCGTATTCGTGGGGAAACCGAAATATTTTTAATAGCAGCACTTCTTCGAAAAGTTTGGAAAGAACGAGCAACAAGCTAATTGGCTGACATGACGACGACAGTTTTGCGTATTTTTCGGGTTTGGCTATTATGAGGTTGTACACACTTCGAGAATAGTCCTGAAGATATAGTGAGACAAAGATGGAATATAGTAATTATTCATTGCTTCAATAGCGTGGAATACCTCGCTTTAAGGGTTAGGTGGGTTTGAAAATTTTAATAATTCAATTTTTTTTCTCTTATTAAATTTTAAAATAAGTTTAGAATATTCTCCTAAACTTTCAAATCGATCGGAGTAAAATTCTAAGAGATAGACCCTTTAAACGCGTTTATCTCAAAACTCTATTTTTAAAGTCGGTGGACACGATTTCTCGAAAAGTTATGTAGCGATTTTGTTCAAATTTGGCACACATCTTTTTAGTAACATTATATAGTCATTGAACGAAGGATTCTTTTTATTGCAACTAATTATTTGAGCCAATGCATGGCGAAAATTTTATAAAAACATGTGTTTTTCAAAAAATCAAATTTTAATTTTTTGTTTTTTCCTTCGACCAATAACGAGATTTATCCATGTCATTAGTTTTTTGGTTTTTGGATTTTAGATGAATGATAATGAGTTATGCTGTCCACGGCGAGAGAATTTTAGAGAATTTTCCTTTGAGGCATCAATGGAGATGAGGTACCAACGGCTGCGTTTTTGGAATTTTTGAATAAAAATTTCACAAAATACTGTTTAAATATGTATCTTTGATATGTTAAATTGTTTGAATAAAATATATGATTGTATAAGTATATATAAAAACATAGTGAAAATTCCTTTTTTTTAACCTCTGAAATCCACCTAACCCCTTAAGTGATTTGCAAAACATTTAGTTTTTTATTCTTCGGAACGTCTCTAACTACCGGCTCTCTGTCTGAGTGGTCTCTCAATTTCTCAAATTCGCTCTGCTGCATCCGATTATAAATACACTGTTCAGTATTTATGAGTATTCATAGTCGCAGTCTAGGTATCTAGCATGTAACCATGGTTAAATAAATAAAAAACGAGTAATATGCATAACAATGAAATATTCAATTATAAATTTTCTCGTAAAACCGTTTCCTTGCCAAGAAAATAATACTTATATGCATGTTTGTGAATTTACTACAGGAATACACTCAAAGATACAGCATAGTAGCTGTAGCTGTGGCGTTTGCCAATGACAGCTTTGAGGTCAACAAAACTGTATTGAATTGTTGTGTAGAATGAATATATACTGCATTCCCATGGGCCAATACTTAACATATGTACATATGAGGTATGTATATCAACATACAAACTAATTGAATTTTATTTATAGGCATATATGTGTAAGTAGTTTTTTTTTCTTTAGCAAAATCAGGCCAATGGAGATTATTGTTATTACAATTCTTTCGATTGAGCATTAGTTCACTACATAAATATATAAAATTATTACCAGTATGCGGCTGAATGGTATAAAAACCCATGGGATGAATATATTTTTATAACCACTAAAATATACAGACACTTCCGTCTGCTAACCTAAAAAGAATATCATTTTTGAAAGCAGTCAAGTAAGAAATTCTAAAAATTTCTGTTTTATGCAGTCATATACTTGTACATACATCATACATTTCTCAACTAATCTCTACTGTCTTACATGCATACATACGTATATTTTATTGTATAATAATGTGGACTTATTGTTCACGGTCTATTTTTAACTAGATCAAAGTGATTTCAAAGTGTATTGATTTAAATTCATATCGGCTTTTATAGCTTTGAGGATGAAACTTTTGTCGTTATAAAAACTTTTTTTTTGGAGCAAGGACTTTCTAATTTCTAACAAGAGATGAGTTTCTAAAAATAATATGAATATATTGTAGCTTTTCGCCTATGCAGGCTCTCATAACTCCTAATTTTGTGTTATTTTTATTTTTGATGAGAAACTCAGCGTTACCCATCCTCCAATCAATTGTCCGTGGGGCACGCCTGTGTGTTAAACGAAAAATCCAACAAACCGCTGACTCAAAATTGACACTGAACAGCAACAGATTTGCTCATCAGCTGCTACTTATAGCCTACAGTGAAGTTGGCTGCTGGTACTGCACGATAATTAAACTGATAAATAAACCTGTTAGTTGTTCAATCCGTAGATATTGTTTAGAAAGAAAATACTTTAGTATATTTTATACGTATAAGGAATTTATTTATTGTATTTTGTTCAATCAAACTATATAATAGTTATCTTATTATTATCATTGAATACTTCGAAAGCTTCGAGTGCTGACAAAGTTAAAGTTGTTATATTGCATACTCGTACATTTGGTAATAATAGCTGAATAAAATTGTATAGAAATGGGTGTGTAAATATGTATTCAATTATTTTTTTGTTTTCATTTACAGTGCATATTTTATATTTATTTACATTAATATTCTTTTTTTCGAATTTATAATTCATATAAGCGTGTTGTATAAATACATTCGTATACTTACATTCGTATATTTATATTTATAAATACGAATTTTTAGTGAAAAGGTATTAAGTAAATTTTATCCATTTAAGCCATTTATCATAGAATGTCACTCGAGTTTCCGTGCACGATTTTTTTATTATAGCTTTTTTGTGTTTACTTGTTATTTTTTAAATTTTTAATTTATAATTATCACTTATTCTTCCTAATTCAATATTTTTTATTAGTGAGTTGGGAAAAAGGAAAAATAAGAAATTATCGTACGTATTTACCGTTGTGTGTAAGCAAATGCTGGCTTTTTTTTGTGAAGTAATTTCAAATATATTTAATAGTTTCGAAAACTAATGTGAATATATTAACAATAGTTTTACTACTTGAAAAAATTAATTTAAAAAATTTGCATTTTTTTGAGTTTAATATAACCAAAAATTTTTTTCTACTTTTTTTTAGATTTTAGATTATTATACGCCAAATTATTCGCTTCTAGATAATAAAATTTGAACACAAAATAAGTGCGGTGCGCAATTTAGCTAGGAAGGTCCATTTATGATTAAAATCTGTCAGAAGAACAAGTTTTATGATTTTTTTAAGTGTTTAAGTATGTTAAATATAATTCAAATAAAATAAAATAAAATTAAATTTAAGGGGAAGAAATAAACTGAAAAAATTGAATAAAAAATAAAATGAAATAAAATAAAATAAAATAAAATACAATAAAATATAATTATAATAAAAATAAAATTAAATGAAATCATAAAAAAAAAATTTTTAATATGGAAAACGGACATAGAAAAATAAAATAAAATAAAAGAGTAGAAATTGTATCAGAAATAAAAATAAAACGAAATATAGTACATAATCAAGTAAAATAAAAAATAAAAATAAAAAAATGGAATGAAGTAAAATAAAATAAACTAAAATAAAATAAACTAATATAAAAAAAATTAAATATAATGAAAAAATAAAATAAATATAAAAAAAATAAATAAAAAATAAAATATTATAAACGGACATAAAAAATCGAACATAAAGTAAAATAAAATATTATAAATTATATTAGAAATAAAAATAAAATGTAAAAGAGCACATAATCAAATAAGATAAAATAAAATAAAATAAAATAAAATAAAATAAAATAAAATAAAATAAAATAAAATAAAATAATATAAAACAAAATAAAATAAATTATTATAGATTATTATAAAAATTAAAATTATAAGTAAAATAGTACATAACCAAATAAAATAAAAATAAATAAAATACTTTAAAAAAAAAAAATTAAAATAATAATAAAAAATTAAAATAAAATGAAGTGAAAAATTTAAATAAAATAAAATAAAATAAAATATTATAAAATAAAAAAAATTGAAAAAATTAAATAAAATTAAACAAAAAAAAAATAAAAAATATAATATATAAATTATTATAGGTTATTATAAAAATTAAAATAAAATCAAATAACAAAAGAAAATATTAAAAAAATTAAAATAACTTAAAATAAAGAGCAGAAGATGAAAATAAAATAAAATAATATAAAAAAATTAAATAAATGAAAGTAAACCTAAAATTAAAACAAACAAAAAATAAGTTAAAAATATATTAAAACAAGAAGGAAGATCCGAATTTTTTAATCAAAACCTTTTATCTGAAGAAGTTCATTATACGTTAGAATATGATATAGTATTCCGATTTCAATGATTTTCAGAACCAATATGCGATTCATTATGCATGTGTAGTATATTAAATTTCACGATCTTAGGTACTTTTTTGGCGGATTTATGTCATAAAATTTCATATTTGAAAAAGTGATCCGATCTGGCCGATTGCGACAAATGTACATAGAAAAGTGCATCCGCTAACATAGCTTGATTGTATTATCTCAAAAAGTGAGGGTAAAAACTTGCACAGACGGACATGGCTATATCAACTCATAATTTTTGGTGGCTTAATCTCTGCTCCCTTTGGGAGTAACACATTTCGGACCAAAGTTAATATACTATTTCATGTAATTGAAAATCGTAATAAAATGAGAAAGAATTTTTGAATAAAATGTTAATATTAATTTTTAATTAACCAGATTAATTGATGAATCGCGATTATTTATGTTTTGAATTTGAAAATGATGTCATTTTTCGTTGAATATTTTTTGCTTAGCAAGAACTTGTATGAAAATTGTTGTATATTGTTGTATATACGAGTATGTCATGTAGTAAACGAATATGATTTGCTTAGGATAAGAATGATGTAAATAATTATTATATTGTTAAATTATTATATAAATATTTTAAGAAATATGTAAGAAAAATTCACATTTAAATTATTTATATTTTAATTTTATTTAATTTAATTTTTTTTAAGAGGTAATCAGATTTTCTTCTATCAATACAAAGTATTACGATTATTATTATAATATTAATTCAGTATCCTACGAAATAATTACAAAAATGAGGGATGGAATGTGCCAAGTTTCAATGAGGTAATGAATGCTTAATAATTTTTTTTTAAATTTTTTTTTTTTTCAATATTATCATAACTAAGAATTTACATTCGATATGAGAAATGATTTATCACAGGTTTTTTTTTTGATGCAATCGAAACATTAAGAATTATTTATGATGAAATATCGCTTATATAATATATAAATACATAAGTGTATTCGGATAGGAATGACGTGCCAATAAAGATTTACATAAATGTCAAAGTGTCTCAAATCGATATTTTTAAATAAAAATCTACGCTAAGCCCAAACGCTTGGGAATGAATGCGTGTGAATGTAAGTATGTTTGTATGAATTTGTGAAACTTATTTTGGTGTTTTCAGTATCTAATGGAAAATCTATAAATAGCTCGTCTTATACTATATATGCATGTATGTATGTAGTTCAAAATTATTTCGCTTTCTTCCTTCACTTATTATGTGCTTAATAGCAGTTACCATAAGTATATATGTATGTATATGTATGTATTTACGAACTTTGAAACTGCCTGCCATAACAAGTTACAAATTACTTATACGTCATTTCAATGTGAACCAACCAACAACAATGAACACTCGAAACAATCAACTAGTCGAACAATCTTATCACTTTATATCTTTTGCTAATGCTTTTACTTAGTATGTTAGTATAAGTATGCATGTGTGTGTATGTATATTGCAATATTTTAAATCTACATATACTAGTACAAGATGTATGAACACTTTGTGGGGGTGCCTTATTCAACATTCAACTCTCGAAGGCAGACGATGTCCTGTTGTAAATTGAATATACTAATACTCCCTTACACTACTTCAACGTCTCGCATATTGACAGCAGACAGCACTGCGAGGCACTCGTTGAGTCGGCAGACCGGAGATACCCTTCAGATATGTATAGGAGACTGGTTGACGAAGTATACGTTGCGGTGGTGGCTTCGTTTTGCCTTTCGACGATTTCGATGTCGTCGTTGACGTAGTTGCTGAAGTTGCCGATGTCGATAAGTGCGAGCTCGATGCCGACTTGAATGTGTTAAAGCCAGTAAATACAACACTCCCAGCACCACCACCACGGCTAGACTGTGATTTTCTGTTTAATTCAACATTTGAATTATATTTAAGTGCCGATTTGATGGGCGTGTTGCTGCTACCATTTCGCTGTTGTTGTATTGGTGTTGGTGTGGCAGTGGAGTTAGCGCCACTACACGATAATGAACGTGTTGACAGCGTGAAATTCTCAAACGCACGTCGTATGGATGAGGTGGAGCGACGATGGAGGCGTGAAAAACTAGCGCGTGCACTGCTTCGACGCTCCTTTTCTGCTGTCATTTTGGCAATGGTTGGCGGTGAATGAGTTTGTTGCTGCTCCTCAATGTCGACAGTGCTGCTTGTTTCGCTGGAAGTGCACGATATATGTTCGCTACTGGTGCTACTGGTGCCGTGACCGTCCTTCACGCTGCCGCCTATTTCCAAATGTCTACCAAAATTATTACAATTACTGTCATTTTCCATCTGGCTATTCCCGCCATTTGGCGATGACGTATTCGATGCGCCAGTTATGCACTGTAATGTTGGCAGTGCACTTGCATTGGAGGAGCATGAATCGGTCGAGTCATCTTCGGCGGCTGTGAAAACTGGGTCATCGCTGGAGCGTAATAGACCAAAGCGGCGACTGAGTTGCTGAAAGAAGCTCATATTGCGCTGGTAGCGTGGACTTGGCGTTTGGCTGTTTGCGTCGCTGTGGTTGGTACCCGGCGATAGACTGCATGTTGGCATGTCCTTGCTTAGATCGGTTTGCAACGTCATTGTTGTGGACGTGCCATTGGTGTTGGAAGCGGCTATAGCGGCGTCGTTTTTTAGTGGGTATGCCGTGTCAGTGGTATTTGAAATGTTCAGTTTTGATGCTGCTAAGGTTGAAGTGACGCTTGTGTAGTGTGGCACATCGGTGAAACAGACATGTAAGGTACCCATTTCAGGGTGAGGTTTGCTGTTTAGTTGATTTACTGATGGAAATTAAATTCTCTTTTTAAATATTTTATTTCGTCACGTTTTCATTAAACCAATTCGCCTTGAATTATTTTTTCATACATAAGTGTATTATTTTTAAAAATCTCTAAAAATTTTTCTGTCTTTTTTGAAAAAAAGTATTTAGCGTGGGATTTTTAAAAAGTATTCAAGCACAAGGTATGCACACTCTTTTTTAAAACTTTGTAAACTTTCTTTGTCTTTCTATTTTTTAACGTAATTTTGTCACTTTGATGTTGTTGTTGTAGTATATTGTCTGTAGTCTCGTATACGTTCAAATCGTCTCACTTTTCGACGGCGTTTAACAATGTTTTCATGTTGCGGCTCCTTTATATAGCCTTGCCCGGCGTTTGCTGCAAATCTGCAAAGAGTAGTATTTTAGCAGAATCTCTCATGAACTTACAAAATCTCTCGCTCTCATTTCACTTGCAATTGTCCTCGGTGAGCAGCCTTTTTCACGAGAGCGACACACGTTGTGCTATATATACAACTCACTGTATTATTAAATAATTTCGTATTGAGAGTTGCCAGGAGGCGAAAACTAAATTTTTGGATAAGAAATAATTGAGGTAAGTAATTTATAAGTATATGAATATATTTAACTTTTCAATTTAATTAATATTTTTTTGTTGCACCATAATCGGAAAAGAAATGGGTTGTAAATACAAAAAATTATGTATACGCAATGTAGTACTAGCGATACTGTTGTTATAACGGTCAATTGAAAAGTCGCCGGCCTACCATAGTAAATCCACTTTTTTTTTGGCAAAATTAATTTTTTTAATTCCACATAGTTCCTTTCAAGGGTTGATGCACTGTTTATAGCTACCCTTCAACTTTTAGATACTATTTTTGTATTATGACTTTTCCTTTGCTTAAAATTAGGCCTCAGTTTCGGCGATCAGCTCTTCATTCGACGAAAATACCTTCCCAGAGAGCATAATTTTTTAATCTGAGAGCAGGAAATAGTTACTGGGGCCAGATGTGGAAAATACGGTGGATGGGGAAGAAATTCGAAGCCCAATCCATGGATTTTTGCATTGTTTTGGTGAAACAGCACTTTCTTTTTCTTTCGTTCTTCAATCGGTCCAATAATGCTTTGTAATAGTCATTGTTGCTGATCCTTATTTTTCAATGATAGTGAATGAAAATTATTCCATGCGCATCCTAAAATGTAGACGCCATAACCTTGCCAGCCGACAATTGCGTTTTTCCACGCTATGGAGCCGGTTCAGTGGCTGTTGATTAGACTTCGGAATAAATACTAGAGCCATGTTTCAGCCACTGTCACATATCGACACAAAAGCTCGGGCTTATTACGCTTGAAAATCTCCAAACTCTGTTCCGAATCATCAATTTGTCCTTGTTTTTGGTGAAAAGTAAGCTCGCGAGGCACTCACTTCGCACAGAGCTTTATCATACCCAAATATTTGTGAATGATATGATGTAGACGTTTGGTTGAAATCTTTGGAGTACCTGCTATTTCATTCAGTTTCAATTTATTGTCATTCAAAAACACTTTGTGGACGATTTTCATGTTTTCGTCGGTAACAACATCTTTTAGGCGTCCACTACGTTCACCGTCTTCAGTGCTGATTTCACCACATCTAAACTTAGCATACCAATACTTGATGGTTGATTTTCTTGGGGCGTTGTCCGGAAGGAAATTGGTCATTAAGCCAAATTTTTGCTTCAAATGGGTTTCAAAACTACTGAAACTGAAGTCTTTATTTATTTCATGAACATATGAAATTTATTTTATTACATTTGGATTAGATAGATTAATTATAATTTTCATATTTGAAAAAAAAAAAAATGGAGAAGAAGTGGTCAGATCTGGCCTATTCCGACAAATGATAATTACAATATAGAAATGCATCCCTGGTACACAGAGAGAAATATCTTAAAAACTGTGAAACGAGTTTAAGTTGAAACAGACCGACGGATGGACGAACTGTTCGACAGAGAGATGGACATGGCTAAATCAACTCAGCTCGTCATTCTGCTCATATTGGCATACATTTTCATGAGCCTGTCTCTTCTTCTTCTGATATTTACGGACTTTAGTCCATGAAATATGAATATGAAAGGTATAAACATCTGTTTCATAAAGAAAACGCTCTGTATCATAAATTGGGCTCGAATTGCATCCACATTCGCCGTATTCGCCAGATTTCGCAACTCGCGACTACTAGAAGTACGCAGAACTCAATGGTCAGAAATTTCACTCGAATGAGGAGGTTATCATCGAAACGGAGATCTAGCCTAAGTGCCAAGACAAATTGTTCTATATAATTGGCATTAAAATGAGTCAGCTACGCTGAAATGAGCTCTTGTTGGGATTAAGTTGAGGCAAAAAGCCAATTTTGAGGAATAAAAACGTGGTTTCATTTGTTAGGTCCACGATTTTGCAGACATTGTATTCATTTTCATAAATTTGGAAAATATCGAATTTCGAGAAATTTCGTTTAGTAATATTTTTTTGCAAAAATATGCAAATTTAACTGGAACTGGTGATTTATGATGAAAATCTCATTACTTCCTGGATTTTCAATCTAAACTCCATCATTAATGCATGTGTAGAATTTAATATTCCTCTAAAATAAAAACTATGTACCACTGTATACCTACGTATATACTTATATATATTTGTACATACATATGCATCGTATTTACCCCCATAAGTTCTCTCAGTCATTCTATTTCCTTGTTAAACAGTTTCTAAGTTTTATATTTAAAGAAATCTCTCTTGAAATACGCAATTCTCTCACATATGATGCTACATTGCATTGCTGGTTGCTCTCCGAAGTCATTGTCCTTTGGCAGTTTCTGCTCAATACTCCGCCTATGCACATTGAAAATTCAAAGAGCATAAGTTGTGAGTTGGCCCCCCTTAGTTATGTTCCTCTTTTGTCGAATGTTAAAAAATAAAACAAACAAAAATTACTTCTATCTTGTCTTAAAGTAAATATACATATATATATATGTAAAAATCTAAATTTTTGTTAGTATGTACCTAAAGCTAAAAAAAATTAATATAAGCAAAATTATCAAACTTTCCATATTGACATATTTCCATACATACTGTGTATATAAATAAACAAAATTATTCAAAAGTTTGGTTAGAGTTGTTTCATTCCATATCAAATTTCAACTTCTGAAAATAACGTAATCATTAATAATTTATAATGTAATTTCTAAAAGAATTCTCCGAAGGTGCACACTGCACTTAACCTTTTTACAGAGATTATTCCTTTTTCTGTCTTAAGTTGAAAGTATTGTATTATGATACATTAATGCGCATAATAACGTTCGTTGAGACGAGTTACAATATCATATATGCATATAAAAGCAACTGCCTAAAATTAAGAATTGTCCAAAATTAATTGAAATTAAAAATATTTGCACCCAAAGAAAGTCGCCATTAAAGTTTGGTTAACCAAAAATGTCACAATAAGCAGGCAGATAATAGCTCCATTTTTAGAATAAACCTTTTTCCAGCTGGCGCTGCTTCAAGAAGTTAAAAATAAAGTGCGTAAATTACTTGTAGGGTGAAAGAATACACGACGCGTGTTCAAATATACTTGCGCCAATGCTTTCTCCAATCCTCGAAGCACTTCTAAAATGCGCTTTTCGGTATGACCATCAGCTCTTTCTTCGATTCTGAATTGATCTCATCAATTGTGGCAAAAAGCTTTACTTTTCATTGGTGTCTTTAGTTTTGGGAATAGGAAAAAGTCGCAGGAAGCCAAATCTGATGAATACGGTGGTTGAAATGGGTTGATTATGCCTTGGCAATTTTCAAGCGCCATTGGGCCATCCAGTTGGAAATTCGGCAAATAACGAACTTTTGAAAATGCATCCATGGTATTGCGTGCATTTGTGATCATAGCGGTGTCATCAGAAAGAGCTCCAGTTGGAACGTCATTTGACGTTGATGGGTCGTAGGTAAAAGGTTGGACCTAGTTAGTGCTCGTACACTTGCAGTATACCATCATACCCTGCGCTTTGTAGTCTTCTAGGTTATGGATAGTATTAAAAACCTCAATTCTAGTGAATTTTGGCATCGGTTTTTGCTCAGGTGTTGTCGCTGATCAATAGCGGCGTTAATTGCTTTTGCTACCTTTCCACAGAGAATAGTTGGAGATGGTATATCAGTAAGCCCTTTTAAAGGCCTAGTTTGATGTCAGATATTTTTCGCCTGATATTTGTCTCCGGTCTACCGTAGCAAACCCAGGTTCGGCGATCATCTCTTCATTCGATGAAAATTTCTTCCCAGCGAGCATTCTTTTGAGATATGAGAACAGGAAATAGTTGCTGAGGGCCAGATATGGAGTAAGCGGTGGATGCGGAAGATATTCGAAGCCCAATTCATGGATTTTTGCCATCGATTTCACTGACTTGATGACTTGGTGCATTGTGTTGGTGAAACAGCTTCAAATACGGCAGTTTTTCGACGATTTCGTCCTTCAAGCGGTTCAATAACGCTATGTAATAGTCGCTGTTGATGGCCCTTCCTTTTTCGAGGTAGTCAATAAAGATTATTCCATGTGCAACCCAAAATATAGACGCCATAACCTTGCCAGCCGGCTGTTGCGTTTTTCCAAGCTTTGGAGCGGGTTCATCGTGTGCAGTCCACTAGAGTGACTGTCGGTTGGACTTCGGAGTGAAATGATGGAACCATGTTTCATCCATTGTCACATATTGCCGCAGCAAATCGGTTTTATTACGCATGAACATCTCCAAATACTGCTGCGAATTCTCAACTTTGCTCAGAGCTTTCTCATAGCCAAATATTCGTGAATGATATGATGTACACGTTCAGTTGATATCTTTGCTGTTTTATTCAATTTCTATTTACCGTCATTCAAAAAAATTTTGTGTGTTTTTTTGGGTGTTTTCGTCGGTCAATCTCTCTTGGGCGTCCTCTGCGTATACTGTCTTCAAATCCTTGATGGCCAAGTTTTTGCTTCAACTGTATCTTTTCCGCATATTGAAGGTTAGGGCTACCTAAAAATCATAAGGATTTTATTCTAGTAGCGCAACTATGCGTCAGGGGACTTTTCAATTGACTTGTCATGAATATATATTCAAATTGCGTCAAAAATATTTTACTATATATAGCTACAGTTTATTCTGTGCCACCTCCGAACAACCGATGGATTTATATGAGGAGCTTTTAATTTCACGTCAGAAATATACTCGGAGAGCTTGAGATGCCTGCCGAGGAACGACCGCAACTAGAAAATTTTTTTTTTTATAATTTTGTATATCACTCGAACTTGGACTCGAACCCAGGTCTTCCGAATGGTAGTAAGCAATGCTAACCACTCGGCTATTGTGGCCGCCAATTTGCTAGTTAAATATCAACTTATGTAGTGCTGATTTAAAAAAAATTCCAAACACTGCTAGACAAAAAATGCTTGTACTTGCATCATTTCAACTCCATTAGTAGCTCTCCTGCTGTATACTTTGCTCTTACGTATATGCATATGTATGCATTTGAGTTTTATTACGTCATTAGCAATCGAGTGGCAAAATGCAATAAATTACAGTTACTACATGCAATTGAATTTATAAAATGCTAGCAACACGCCATTATTACATCCAGTCCTTTAATGCATTCAACACACATATATATATGTATATATTGTACTTTAATAGATATCTATAAACGATTACCCACACTTAACGGTCGGGTGTGACTCTATCAAAGCGTCTACATCAATGACAACACATTGTTGTAGTTTCAACGCCAAGGTGTCGCGACGACGACATGTTAACAAAGAAAGACGTCAACACAATAGAAAATACGAGGTCTGCACAAAAAATATCGTAAATTTTGTACTAAGAAATATGCATTTATTTACAAATATATAATTTGTTTCCGTTATAGTAATTGGAATGCGAGAGCAGATGAAAAAATTTTATTCAGCTCCAAGTCACAGGGAACCACGTCCACTAAGAACTGTAACTGCAATAATATTAATGTGTTGTTGGCCAAAGTTGACGTTAAATCAAAATTGACGCCTCTTATGTCTCGCCGCAGGAAACGTGCGCGAAAAGAGTTCAACAATTGAGTAATTTCGGCACAAAAACTCGAAGACGAGACATGTAATTGAGTTGGGGACCCAAAAAGCGAAAGGAGAAAGACGAAAATTAAATACACCCATTCTATAGAAATTAACTTTTGCAACACTTTTTAAGCAGCCCTCGTATATGCAATTTTGTAAAAGTCTGGAATATACTCAATAGAGCATTTGTATGGACTTACATTCTTTTATAAGAATAAAAGTTGCTACGAGTAAATCAATACGCTAGCATTAAATGAGATTAATGTATTGTAGTTGTCTTTGCTCCTACACATCCACACACATACGCTAAACGTCCTGTGGTAATGGGTGCAGCAATTAAATTACTACATAAACTCGCAGTTAGCGAGTGGTTACAGCAAAAAATCGAAGACTGTTTAAATGCTGTCAGCGAGAGCGGAAGAAATATTGCCGTCAGTGGTGAATATAATAGTATGTAGTTAGTTATATTTAGCGGTTCTATATTTGATGTAGTTTTGATTGGAGTAAAGACAAACTCATACGATTATCTAATAATATATTCAAGGATATTGCATACGACAGAAATGAAAATTTATTGCAAATGCTAATTTAGCTTTAACGACTCGTGTGTGTGTGTTGATAACACGTACTAGATAAAACTTGTTGCATCAACTCACCGTTTAAGAAACACCAACCCCAAAGCTTCAACCTCCAAATATCCCCCAATACTCTCACAAGAGCTCTACTTAATAGTATTACTTATACGGGGCATATCCAGAAAGTAAGTATACTGAATTTTTGTGGGTTTTAAAAATTTAAGCTGTTTTTCAACATAGTCGCCATTCCTCTCTATGCAAGTGGTGGCTATCCATTTCTTTATGCCTTCCTCGAAGTGGTTTCCCTCTCGCTAACAGTTAGCGATATTCGTGGGGGTTTCTGTGATTATTTTGTGTATTAGAGATCTGGAAATTTGATAAAACAATCGTTCGTGAACAATTGTTCGAAATAAAGTTCGTGTACAGTCAATCTGCGATCGTCAAGGAGCACATTTTCGATTTTTTCATATATTGCATCAGCCACAATTGAAGATCTACCGCTCATTGGTTCATCATGCATAGTTGTGTGGTCGTTTTCAAGATCGCGACACCACTTGTACTTACTCGTACGATTCATAGCTTTATCACCATATACAGTTTCTACTCATTATAAATCTCAAACGGAGGTTTTCCCTTCCAAACGACAGTTCTCAACAAACTGACTTCAAACCGATCTCATTGCAAGGGCGAGAAGTGTGGCTACACACTACCGTGTTGCCAACATGAGTAAAATAAAATCTCTCCGAGCTTCTGTACACTTACTTTCAGGATATGACTCGTAACTGCGTTTAAATAAGTGCCTGTTTCTGATTGCGTTCTTTAAAGGCATGAAAATACCTTCAACTTATCGATAAATAGTAATTTCTAGAGCAGTCAAACTACATATGTAGATATATATTGATTGATTGATATATATGATGATTCTGCCATTGCATGAATACAGTCACAAAAAGTGCTTGGCAGAATAACACGAATGACACAGAGAGGGGCAAAAGGAAGCAGCTGAAATTGAAGTTAGAAAACATTAATTTATACCAACAAACAGTATCTTGCAATTTGAAGTAGAGCTATGGGCGAACTCGCTAAAAAAGGCCAGCCGGCGAAATATACTGATCAAAGTGTATCGTACATCAATTTTGAGGGTATTATCGGCATACCGTATCAGGTGAAACAAGGGAAAAGATAAGAAAGGAAACCCTGAACTAATGGCAAACCCGTTGGGAACTAGAAAAAGATGGCCAATGGGCAGCCATGCTAATAAGAGACGTCCAAGTATGGACTACTAGAAATTTCGGAGAGTTGGTTTATCATATCTAAAAGATGACATCCGTGCACGGATACTTCAAAAAATACTTATATAAGATTGGAAAGGCTGAGGAGACGTCATGTACCTACAAAGCCGCCAACCAGAATGATGTGGAGCTTACATTCCTCACGAGGAAAAAAGAATTTTCGGCGATTACATGCGATTTAATATTATATTTTTTTATTTTAGTTTCGTTTAGTTTATAGTCGTGTTTGCATTATCAGTATTCTCTCGCTAGTCGTAGTACGAATAGGATAAAGCATAAATGAATTTATTGTTACATACAGTGAAAAATTTCAAATGTTTTAATTTTTTTTTGGCTTACGAAAAATTTTACTGTAAAATGGTTTCCTATATGAGACATGAGGCCAGGAGATAGACCGCAGGTAGCATTCTTACATGTGTAAAGACCACTCACTACAAGTCTCTTACACCATCTACTTCACATTGAGCTTCCATATCACCCTGCTGTATAGAATTACTTCGTAGTATTTTGTATGTTCTGTATTGTTAGCTCCTCTGAGGTTCAGGGCTCTCTCTTTCTATCTCGCTATAAATGTCTGCTAAGCACAACTAGCTAGCAGAAGTAGTAGGCACAACAAATGCCTGTAGAGTTATGCTTCAGCGCCGCCAACAATTATATGGAATTTTTAAATTCTCTGGCGAATCAGCCCAACATCTCCATAATAAGGGTTCCCAGTTTTTTTTTAATAATACCATGTACGCTAGGAATATTCAGAAGAGAGTTTTAAATGCAATTTGAAGAAATAGCTCAGAACAGCTCCACAAAATTAATTAGAAAAGTAGAGGAATACTTAATCCGTATCAGTCCATTTCGAGAAGAATGTGGGTTTTGGTGGTTTTTTGTTTTTCCTATATTAAAATTATGTTTAAATTAATTGAAAAAAAGTGCGCGGAGGCGACTTTACACTGTAAGCCGATGGACAATACAAACAGGTGGGGTAGTGTGGAATAAAATTTAAACGATTATACAAGGAAAATTGTTATTATGCTATTATGAAATTAATATTTCTACATATGTTTATATATTAAATAGAGATATACTTACAATATAATGAAAACTAAATACTTGATTATGTAGGCGCTTGAAGTGTTCCCTCCTTCTCATATATTTATGTAAATGACCTTTGCAGCTATGAAATATGTTAATATACTTTTCATAAATATATATATAAATTTTTATTAAACTGCATGTTTTAATTAAAATTAAGCGGTGTCACATATCAAATATAATTAAAAATAAATTAATAAAAAATACATACATACGAGCACACATTCATTTTACAGAGCATAGAGTGGAATAACCAATTTGCAATCGATCTCACTCCATTTAATGATATTAATTTACCACATTCGAGTTCATTATACTTATGTACAAATATATGTATACGCGATCTCATAGATATTTATGTTATTGTTATTAACATTCACCACATTTGTTCAACCGTTCAACTATGAAATGTAATATCATACGCAAAATGATTCATTTCAGAACATATGAAATTTTATTGATATTTTTATGTACATATATATGTATGCGAGTATATGTTTAATTAAATGATGCATGAGTGTAAAAATTTAACAAAAGGCTAGTGACCAAAGCCTTATAATAAGACAAATAAGAATGAAAGAAAAAAAAGAAGAAGAAGAACAACAACAGCAATCTGTGATCATATGGCATTTGCCAATGAACTGCGGCTATTGATTCTTGTTAATTGATAATTGATAGTATACATATGCACACATATGACCTGGGTTAGTGTGTGTGTATATGTAGCGCTTAATTGCGACACCGACGTCAGTATTACTAATAATAACAAATGAATTTGCACACCTTAATGCTGGACGCAAACCGTTTTGTATTTTTAAACGTCTTTTACTCTTTGTTCTTTATTCTTTGTTATTGTCGGGTTTTTTTTTCGGAATATAATAACATGAGATTCGCGCAAAATGCAACCAGATGTGTGAAGTGCAACTAAACTCAACATAACAGTTCAATCACTCA